>JAUBOD010000633.1:2017718-2111093 GCA_032353885.1 Nothura maculosa | reverse complement strand
GCCGCCCCCGGGCCATGTCTAGGCGGCGCGGCGGGCCCGCTCGCGGCTATTCCGCTGGGAGCGAGGCGGCGGCGGCATGGCCGGGCTCCGCCGCGGGGCCGCCCTCTGCTGCTGCGCCCTCGTCCCGCTCCTGTTCGGCGTGTGCGGCGCCGTCACCGGCTCGCGGGTCTATCCCGCCAACGAAGGTGAGCGGGGCGCTGCGCGAGTTGCGCGGCGGGGCGCCCCGCGCTGCTGCGCCGGGGCGCCCGTGGGTGCGCGCGGCTCCCGCGCAGGTGCTCACGCCGCTAACGCCTCTTGTCTCCCCTCTCCGCAGTGACGCTGCTCGACTCGCGCTCGGTGCAGGGCGAGCTGGGCTGGATCGCGAGCCCGCTCGAAGGAGGGGTAAGTGCCGCGCTCCGGTCCCGCGCCGAGCCCCGAGCGCTGTCCCGGGCAGGTGCGGGGCGGCCCCGGCTCGGCACCACGCGAGCGGGGCAGGCGCCACCGCCGCCAACGGGGGTTCCCGCACGCGCCGCTAACGTCGGGGCCGCCGCGTCCGACGGGGCTGCAATAAACGGCCGGGAGGGTTTGGCTTTGTGCTGAGCGAACCGTCCGGGAAAACATGCCAGCGATGTGCTCCAAAGCGAACCCTCTAAATGCTTTAGTGTTAACATAATCAAGCAGCTTGCTACGCTTAAATAAAAGTAACTAAGTGGAATTGATCGGGAAGTGCAAGTGCCCGAAGAGCGGGAGCTGCGCGCGGAGCTCGGGATGCTGCAAGTGGAACCCGGAGGGTCGGGAGCCTCCAAGGACCCGTGTCCCGCTTGGGGGCAGAAGGAGGGAGCGGCGTGTCCTGCCCTCAACCTGGCCGCAGTCCTGCTGCTGGCCCGAGCTGGCCCCAAAGCCTCCCCTCAAATAACTAAAATAAAAGGAAATTGGGGCAGGGACGGGCAGCGCTCGCTCGCTGCGGGCGCCTACCCTCGTCCTCTGCTGGTGTGGGAGGGAGGGCTCCGTGGTGCTGCCCGTCAGGCTTCCTTGTCAGTCCTTCACCCTGCCCGCTTAATAAAACAAGGTCTTTCGTTTGCTCCTCCAAGGGTTGCCTCCGCTATCTAGTGAAATATGACCTAAAAGTACTAGTTTTACCCAATTTTAGTAGAATTGATGACTAGAGGTGCGTGCTCTCGGTACCTATCGGATTCCTCCTTTGCCTCGTTTCTTCTCTGAAAGCTGCTTGTGAGTTAAAGGACAGACCTGCTCTATTGTGGACGTGACGAGTTTCGCTGAACCTACAGACGTGTGTTCTATTTTTAAGCTGGTAGTGAAAAATTTAAGAGTACATGGTCTGTCTGTGAGAGAGACTGCTTGGAAAGCGTTTATTTCAGCTTCATAGGCTGCGGATTTAGTTCAAGCAGCAAAAAAGGATTCTGCCTTTCTGCCTCCCAGCGCCAGCAGGTTGCCCCCTTCACCCGTGTGCTCCGAGGGATAACTCGTCCTCCCGGCTCGGGAACGCTCTGGCGTCCCTCTGTGGAGCTGCGTGAGGAACAAGTGCTGGAGATAAACTTAGTCATTTAGCAGTAATCAAATATATAGTAGCCCTGGGGGAATTAATGAATTGCATTATAAATGTAATTAATGATTTACTCCAGCATTTCACAGCTGAAAAGCCTATTTTCAGCCCAGATTGCTTTACTTGGCATCGTTAAGCTGTGGAAAGAGTTGAATTCTGAAAGTGAATTTCAGCTTGAAAGCAGAAAGTTAGGGTTTTGACGACCTACTTAGAGCTGCAGATCATTTGCAGTGGCTGGAAGCTCGGAGCTGTAGTTCCCTTCAGCTGTGGCAGTGCCCTATGCTGAGCCTGGCTTTGAGTGGGTGCTTCTGCAAGAGGAAACCCGGGTCTACTTGTTCACATGCTGTACAGGAGTGTGTTAAGGCAGTGATTGAAAGCTTGCTGGTTCTATTGCAGCCCATCCATTGGCTTCAGTGGTCTCTTGGTTGGATCTTACAGTGGAATCCTCTGCTCTGTTGTGTACACATAGTACAGGAAATCCCATGGACAAATATTATTTCCCTTTGCTTCTTGCTTTCTCTTATGCCCCACACAGTGTAGTTAGTGCTGGCATACTGAAAATAAGCAGCGTGGAAACGGGTGGGTTGTGAAGATGATGATGTTCTACCCAACTAGCTCTGCAGCAGCTGTAAATTAAACAGCTCTGTTGTGTTACTAGTGCCAAGTTACTCTCTCCTGTTGGTAGATGACTTTTCCAAGGCTCTCATTTCCTGTGAGGAGGAGTGATGTGTGGAGATTCTTTTCCCCTTCCTTTCCTGCATCCTTACTTAATTTGTAGTTACTTCTAGGTAGTAACTAAGCCATTCTTCTCCTGCTCCTGGTGACTCATAGTGCCAACTACTATCACCCTATAAATGGATTCTGCTGAACTGGAATCTCTCTGCTTGAAGATCACTTGCATAAGAGCGGTGCTTGTGAAAGCAGCATGGGCTGTTACATGTGAAGCTCCTCAACGTCCTCGGTGCCTCTGCTTGTCGGAGTGAGGCCGAGGTGCCTCTAGGAAGCCTCCAGAGGCTGCAGTGCCTTTCAGGGATCATGTCCATGTGCACATCCTGCCGCCCGGCTGGCAGGGAGCTGTCACCCACCCCAGCAGATCTCTCTTATTCGGCAGCACTGGGAGTTTTCTTGCTAAGAAGATCCCTTTTCCCTCTGTGTTCCCCTCACAGGTCCAGGAAAGCACCGTGCTTAATTCTCTTACATGATTATGATAATTTCTCTTGAACATTTTTTCAAAGCTGTTCCTTAACTTTTCCTACTTCTCTAAGTTTATCAGGCTGTGGAGCTGCTCATGTGGGGCCCAGGCCCTTTCCATGCTTTCCTTGAATTGCATGAGCTTTCGTTGTCCTTAATTGCATTCATTGCTTCTAAGTTCTAGTGTTTCCCTCTGCCTTGGAAGAAGATGCCTGAAGTTGATGGAGGGATGTAAGGGTCTTAAAGCCTAGTGCTGCCCCCTACCTCCTTGGAGCTTACTTGGAATATAAATTCAACTGTCTTTTTCCTGAAAATTCCTCCAAGGCGTGTGTAAGAGTCCCTATCTTCCCACGCTTCCCAAACAGAAATTCTGGATAGGGAAGTTTTGGCATTGTTGCTGATGGGGTGGCTGCAGTTTCTCCTTACCTGTCCATCTGTCTCCAAGAGCCATTGAAGTCATGGAGCTATTTCTGATTGAGCAGCTATTCCTGCCCGGCACCAAAGCCACGATGGTTCCCTGGCCGTGTTGAGGCTGTTGGTAGCCCGGGGACGTGGTTGGAAGCCGAGGGCAGGGTTGGGGCTGGGAATGTGGATGCGTTTCCTGCCTCCCGTGTGGCAGGAGCTCCTGGGGGCTGTGAAGCGCCGCTCTGCAGCCCTGGGCTGGGCAGGGTCCCTTGGCCTGGTCTGTAGTGCAAATAGACCCAGCTTGATGAGTGGTCCTCTGTTAGTTCTGGTAATTGCTCATGTTCTTTCAGAGGTGTTTGACCTGACTGGGAGCTCTTCTCCTGTACAGCTTTGCTTTTAAGGTGCAAATAGCTGAGGTTTTGCTTATACCCCAATCTGTTCTTCTATTTGTTTGTTTTCCTGTAGTGGTGGAGGGAAGAAAATGCAAACTAAGCTTTAGCATTGGAAGGGCAGGTTAAATCAGCTGTGAAGCTCTGATGTTCCTTCTAGTCCTGATGTGTTTTTCCTCCCTTTCCCTCTTTACAGTGGGAGGAAGTGAGCATTATGGACGAGAAGAACACCCCGATCCGTACCTACCAGGTCTGCAACGTGATGGAGCCCAGTCAGAATAACTGGCTACGAACTGACTGGATCCCCCGCGAGGGGGCTCAGAGGGTCTACATTGAGATTAAGTTCACTCTGAGAGACTGTAACAGCCTGCCGGGTGTCATGGGAACCTGCAAAGAGACTTTCAACCTCTACTACTACGAGTCCAACAACGATAAGGAGCGTTTTATTCGAGAGAGCCAGTTTGCCAAGATCGACACCATCGCTGCGGATGAGAGCTTCACCCAGGTGGACATTGGCGACAGGATCATGAAGCTGAACACAGAGATACGGGACGTGGGGCCGCTCAGCAGGAAGGGATTTTACTTGGCTTTCCAGGATGTTGGCGCCTGCATTGCCCTGGTGTCCGTCCGTGTTTTCTACAAGAAGTGCCCGCTGACAGTTCGCAACCTGGCGCAGTTTCCAGACACCATCACTGGGGCTGACACCTCCTCCCTGGTGGAGGTTCGTGGCTCTTGTGTCAACAACTCGGAAGAGAAGGATGTGCCAAAGATGTACTGTGGGGCCGATGGCGAATGGCTGGTGCCCATTGGCAACTGTCTGTGCAACGCGGGCTATGAGGAGCGCAACGGTGAATGCCAAGGTAGGACCCGGCACGCTGGGCTTTCCAGTCGGGTTTAGCTGATGCACAAGTGACTTGGAGCGTGGACTAGGTGGAGTCCACTCGGCAGCGCCTGTGGGATGTGACGGGGCAGTGGGATTTGATGAAAAATCCAGGTTGCAAAAGCCAAGAGTATTGTAATCTGAAGTAGATTATGCTAACACAACAAGGTTAAGGCAAAACACATTTTCCAGCAAGCACCTTAGTTTGAATTGGCTTATAATGGCCAACAAGATGTGAAAGGCTGATTGCAAGAAAGGGCAACTGGGCTAGCAGGATATAGAGAGATAGAAGTGTTTGAAGTTTTATCCAAGCCAAATTTGTTAAGCACAGAAAACTGTGTGTGTCTCCTTTTGGACCTTGTACTAGGATGAGAACCTGTTGGGAAAGAAGGTGGAGTTTTAGCTGATTTACTTTCCCCCCTTGGAAAGGGGAGATCTTTGTTTTGCTTCTTACGGATTTTTAGTGCTAAATAACCCTTTGATATCTGACACTGCTGCCTTTGTTAAATATTTTCATTTCTCAGCGGATCTCTATTGTCAGCTCAATAATAGAGGTGCTAGGATACTGGTAGCAGTGCTCCAAGTCTCTTCCTTCTCCCGCCGCCCTCCCAATCCCGTGTGTCACAGAACTAGGGATTCAAATTTTGAAGATGGATCATCCTAAAAACAAACAAACAAAAACACCACACAAAGCACTAAAAAATCCCCTATATTCTCTTCACCAGCTCTTTCTGCAAAAAAAGCAGTAATAAAAGATTGGGAGAGAAGAGAGACTAACGGTATCTTGGGCCACAGTTGCTAAACTCTTGCTCATCTAAGCTAAAACTAAGGTTAAACTTGGGTAGCTTCTTGCACAGTTTTTCAGTGGGATTCATCTTGCGTGATGCTCAATTATTCGTTGGATTTGGATCCATATTTTTTGAGAAAGTGATTTCAGTTCAGATTACTTTCCTTCACTCTCTTGGTGTATTTTTTGCTGGTTTGTTTTCTCATCTTCGAGCTGAGAACACAATAGTAAAGCAAATAAGCAACTGCTTTTGTGCTTCATTCCTAAGGAAACAGTGTCTTTTTGAATGTCCTGCTTGGTTTCTTTTAAATGATAATTTTCAGTCAATATGAAGTTCATTATTATGCATTGGAATTAAGCTTTAGCGGGGGAGAGGTGCCTAAGCACGAGCCTCAGCCTTCATTTGGAGTGTTTTTGCTAGATGGAAAACGTCTAAGTGCATCTTAGCAGCAACAAAATGACAATAGGCTGTAGTGAGAATTGAAAAATGAGCAGTGCAGTGACAGAGCAGCGTGTTTAGAGTCAATTACTCTGCCTTTTGGAATCGTATGAGACCCAGCTGAAGAGCAGTGCATCATTTGACACAAACACTGAATGTTTGTACTGGGTGGGTGCGCTCTGCGGGGAGCATTGGTGACCAAGGAGCTGCTGTTTTCACCACTAACTTACAGGTGAAACTTGTTAGCAATTCACAGCCCGGGCTGTGAGAGGAGGAGGCGAATGGGAGAAGGGAAAAGGTGTTTTGGTTGATTGCATGGAAGTTCTCCCCTCTCCTCAAGGGCTGTTGGGTCGGTACTGGGCCACATTAACAGATCTAATGGCACAGAAGGGAGGAGGGAATTGCATAACAAATCCCACGCTGCTCCAGGGAGATTACTCAGGGCTTTCCTGGTGTGCAGTAGGAGTGATGGTGGACGTCTTTGGAATGCACCTTGGGAATGAAGGTGCCTGGTTACGTTGCCTGCAAGCCTCTAGCAGCACCCAGAGAAGCCTGGGCTCAGGAAACCCCATTATTGTTTCCCAACTTGAAGGAAAACCAAGTGAGACGATATCTGGAAAGAAGCAAACCACTCGTCAGCGGCGTTCTGCAGAGCAGAGCTAACTGGTGCCAGCTCTTTGGAGGATTTGAGCCAGCAAGTAATTGGAAAGCGCTAAACCCATTTCATCAGTGGTTATTTGTGGTTTCCTTTTTCTAACATTTGCCGCTCTGCAGCCAGAAGAGTTTCCAGGGAAGCTTCCCTAATTTGTGCAGTTTACCAGAACGTTGCCGTTTGCTCCGGTTTCCAGGAGGAGTTTCCAAACCCGCTGGCCTTTGACACTGCTGAATGAGCTCTGCCATTTTCTGGCCCCGCTTCACTTCATAGTTCAGCGGGTGCTCTGCTCGGGCAGGCTGGGGAGGGGGAAGCGGGGCAGATTCCTGTGGATTTGGAGGAGGAGGAGACCCATGGAGTTTGGCAAAAGGCTGCCGAGGAGCCGGCGCAGGGCTAGCGAGCAGGTCCCATCTCAATTGCCTTTCAATGGGTCAATTGTGGCAGGGCACATACAAAGAGGTCAGAGGTTGCCCGTTTCCTCATCCATCTTCCCGGCTGCTCCCGGGGTCACAGTTAGGATTGATTAAGATCTTACGCTGGACAAAAGCCCGTGGCCCAAGACCCTGCAGAGGGTTTGCACTTGCTGGGAGAACGTGGGGATGCCGGCACGGTTGTTCCCAACGCTTGTTCCAAGGTTATTCCAGCTCCTGATTTTACATCATGGGTTTTTCTTTGCTCCTTTTGCTCCATTTCTGGCGTGTGTAGGGGGAAAACCTAATGGGAAGCCACTATCCTTCCAAAGTGGTTCTTATAATGGGAGTTAATGACTCACTGACCTTCAGTGGGATTTTTCCTTAAGTGCATATGTGTTGGGGAGGGGGGTGGAAAATAATCCCCCAGATTTCTTCTTCCCTTGACTGTTATTTCTTCCCAGCTGGCTTTATTGATAGGAGCTGTCTCAGCGAGCACCCCTGTGTACACAAAAAGGCAAGGCAGGAAGGGAAAGGAGCTAAATATTTAATGCAGCTCTGCGTGGGAAGCTCCGCAGGTGCGTTGCACCCCGGCTCTGCCCTCTCGCTCCCGACTTTGGGAACATTAGCTGGGAGAGAGTCTTTCCTTACCGGCAAATTTGCAACTGTGAATGTGCCCTTGAAAAACAGCCTTGCTCTTATGGGCTTTGGGCTGGCCATACAGGCAGGAACACATGAGGAGTATTGGTAGAGGAGCATGAAATTAGCCTAACGGGTGACCCACTTCAAGGCCAAGGTAATCGCTGCTTTAGGGCAGAGCTGAGGCACGGAGTAACTTCTAACTTTGCTTGTATCATTGTCATTTAAATGTTGTTACATATTAATACCATGTGGTTTGGCTTTCGTTGCGATTTCCTTGTGATAAAATGCATATCTCTGTGCTCAAATGGGAGAGAAAAAACAGGAAGGGAGGAAAGGCAGATTAAAGAAGCAATAGACTGTAGCCATCTGTGATGATTTTGATGCTGTGAAATTACAAATCTCAATTTTAGACCTGCCATTTAGTATAAATATGTGAGACAGTCAAGATTTTCACTGTGATATTGTAAAGGTTATGAGAGCCAACAGCTTTGTCTTCGTCTACACTTGCTTTTGTGAGCTGTGAATCGGCCAATTGGCAGAAAATCCAGTGTCATTTAAAATATGGCTCAGTTCTGGTTTCATCTCCCTGCTGTTTTTAGAATTTTCCTTCTAACTTTGAGAAGCGCTTCCATAAGAAATAATAATTTGATAAGATTCCTTTTATCTCAGCAGCAGCTTTGAAGAGTAGCTGTGATCCCCGAGAGCGGCGCTTGAGCTCGCGTCACGAGAGAACAATTTAATTAATGTTTTCCCTTCGGGAAGCCCTTCTGGACCGTGGCCGCTCTGGGGGCGGCAGCACCGACCTGCTCTTGCCTCCCCTTATAGCCCGGGACTGTTTTCAGTCAGGATAACACCGAGCAGTCTGGCTGCACGGAAGGATAATCAGAGGGGTGACTAAGACTGCGCAGAGCTGAGATTTCACTGAAAGAGGGTTTTTTTCTTCCCCAGATTGCTTATTTTTGGCAGTGGAGCAGGGGGAAAATGCACAGACTCGCTATGTTGTGCTTTGAAGAGCTGAGCAGAGAGCAGCTGCCAGGAGGGGCATGGGAGCGCGGCCGAACGGCCTCGTGCGCCTCCCGGAGCCCTCGGGAAGGGATTCGCTCCTGTTCCGGGGGCGCTTAACGTGTGTCCCAAGGGACTCGGTGCCCCTGGAGCGTCGCATGGATCCTGCGGGGCGCCCCCCTTGCTGCCCCTTGGAAGCGGCGCTGGGGCTGCTCTCAGACCCTCTTCCCAAGGGGTGTTCCCAGGAAAAGGCTCCCGCTGCTGGAGAGGAGACCCCGCTCGCAGCTCAGCGAAGCGCCCGCCTCAGGAGCAGAGCACAGAGAAGCATCTCACGGCACTTGGGGACACTTTTTTTGGGATATTTGGGCTTCGTTTTGCTGTCTATGCCTTGTTTATCTTGCTAGATAACCCGTTTTGCACATGATGGCTCCAGTGTTTCGATTTCGGCTGCTTAATCGTTATTTATCTGCGGCTAAGAACATGCTCCACTGACTAGGGCTTTATTGCTGTCCTGAGAAGGAAGGATGAAAGAAGCGCTCGGTGGTGCCTTTAGTGCTGGGAGACTTGTTAATGTGAAGCTGGGAGCACTGAAGAGAGCCCCAGCCTTGGTGCCTGCTTCACCTGGGCGCTCCCCGCGGTGCCGCCTCCTTGACGAGCCCCAGGAGCAGGGGAGCTCCCGGCTCTGCGAACCCGCCACAATTAACACTCCCAGCACTAAGGGGACAGCTGATGAATAGGCAGAGCCCGCTTCCCCTCCCTGGGAAGCCAGCGCGTTGGTTCCCTTCATTTTCCTGCCGCCGGAGACAAGGAAGCTCTCCCTGTGAATGGGGATTGGCAGCTGTCGGCCGCTCTGCCTTTTGCATGCAGCGAGTTCCTCATTTGCATCTCTTGTATAGGGCCTATGCAAAGCAGGGCCCGTTCCCCCTCACAAAGAGATAAGCGCTTCCTTTGGGAACCCCGGCCAGGAGCCCTTCTGCTTCTGCAGGGCTCCCTCATTTGGGTTGGATGCAAACGCGCTGCGTTCCCGTCCCAAGCCCGTGTCTGAGGGATGCGGAGGGCAGAGTTTGCACTGTGCTGCTGGCATTCCCGCCATGGGAAAGGCCTTCCCGAATTCCCGGGCTGCCTTGGGCAGCACCGTGTGCCCGGAGGTGCCGGGAGCCCTTCCCCTGGTGCAGGGGAAGCTCTGCTCTCCCAAACCTCCTGATTCCACAAGAACCCCTATTTTCCTTAATTTTGGCTTTTGTAACTTTCTCTTCTTTTAAACTTTTCTTTATTTCAACTTCAGTTAAAATTGCCTTTGGCTGCAAATAAAGCTGAGGCTCATTAAGTGCTCCCAAAACACAGGCTTGTTGGGGACGGGTTTGCTGAAAGGTTTATTGATATAAGTTAGAACACGTGCTGCATGAATGCACTATGTTTCTTTAAAGTCCTGGGTTTCATTCTGCACCTTTATAAATCAGTGGTGTAAAATTGGGACCTTGATTGTGTTGGGGCTGCCTTCCATAAAAAATGAAAGGGAAAAGTTAAGTTTGGGATGAGGGGTTCCTGTTTTGGGATGTGCAATTAGAGTTTAACTCGAAGGTAATTTCACAGGGGCAGTAAAGTGCTCAGTGTGGAACCTGGTGCATAATTAAACAGAGGAAATGCTCTTTTACAACAACAAAGGAACGTGCAAAAACTTCAGTTTTGCTCAATTAGTGGATGGGGAAGGAAGGGGATGCAGTTCAGAGTCATGCGGAGGAGCCACCAAGGTTAAAGGAAAGCCAGGTGCAGTTGGCAGGCGCTTGAGCTGAGGGAGCCACGGGATCCTCCGTGTGCTGGGAATCCGGGATGCTGCTCTCGCTGCTATTCCCGCTTATCCAAAGGACTCTGCTCCCCCTTGCTGTTGACTTCCCAGTCGGGAATGCTGGACACCTCCAAGCGCCCTTTGAAGCGGGGGGATCCGTCGTGGCCGCTGGCCTCGCAGGGGCTCCATTACCCACCTCATCCTGTTCGCTTGTATTTTTAAACTATGAAGTGCAGGGTAATTATTCAATTCTTAATAGAAGGCAAATGGCAACGTAAACAATAATTAGGATGTTAGACTAATGTGCTTCAAAGCAAATTGGATTTGTTTTCCATACCATTCAGCATGGAGCCCCATAAAGCTCATGATTTAGTGGCAAGGCAGCAAGTTCCGCTTTGTCCATGTTTTATGGTGCCATCTCTTTGTGCTGAGGTGCTGGGAATAGCAGCTCGTTATTCCGGAGCTCCGTGCTGGTCATCAGCTCCTGGTTCCCTGTGGTCCCAGGCCACTTCATCCCGGATTCATCCGTGTCGTCCCGCAGCACAGGTGAGTGGGGAGAGCTGCTCCTCCTGGGCAGCTTTCCTGCTCCCTGCCCTTTGGGACAAACGGACTTTTCCCAAAGGCTGAGCCTCATTTGCCCTTTGAGCCAGGGTACAGCCAACCTTGGAAGCCTCTGGAAGTGAAATTCAAGCCCCTCGGCCTTAAAATGTGGTGTAAGCTGTGGGTCAGGGCTGGAATTTGTCCTAGCCATTAACTCGCAGAGTACTCCTGGTTTTCATGCCTCCGTCTGCAGTTTAACTGGAAGCGCCAGCGAGTCACGAGCCCCGCGAAACGTTTGATTGATTTCTGTTCCTCTTGTGCGTGTAACATATTTCAGTTCTTCTAGAGCCCATTAATTAAACCCTGTCATTGTATCCGTTGCTTATGTTGTATTTAGCCAGTGATCGAAGCCTGTGTGTGTTGGGAACAAAGGCAGCGGTCAATAGTGCTGCTGCTTCCCTAAATATTGGAATAATGCTGCTGTCACCCGGGGTGCCCCGCTGGCCTCCGCTGCGCGTTCTCAGCGGCCTCCATGGGCTCAACAATGGGCTCCGCTTCTCCCATTATCAGCATCTTGAGAAAGGCCAGAGCATCCTCCGGGCTTGATGCTGTTTGTGAGCTGCAGAAATACGATTTTCAGCTGGACACTTCTTGCTGAGCGGGTGCAGAAAACACTGGGACACTTGAGGCTGCAAATATGTGTTTGTTTTATTATGAATTTTAAAACCCAAAGGCTTCTTAGCAGGCTGCATCGCAAAAACCTCAATGAACCGGTCTGTTTCCCTGCAAAAAGTGTCTCTGGGCAGATGAGGACCCTGCCAACTGCTTCTGTGCGCTTGCTGCTTCCATTCGTTTGTTTTCAGTTGTTTTCTGTAGTTGAACAAGACCTCCCTGCTTGCAACAGGGTTTCCTTGGAAGTGTCCGGCCTGAGAGAGGCCGCCACGAGGTGAAATGGGCCTGTCGGGTTAGATGGGAGCTGTCCTGTTTTGGACAGGATTTGGTTAAAAAAGGCCACTTCTATTCATCGTTGCATCAAAGGAAAGGCCTTTGCTTGGGGAGGCCAATCCCTGGCAGTGCTTGGCGCTGCTTAGCTTTGCTCTTGGTAGTACAGGCACATCCCTGCTTGCAGAGCTTCGCTTGTATCCTCTGCAATGTTAGAATAACAAACAAATAATTGCAATAATCCAAGTTGTGCTCCAGCCATTCTGAAACAGAGCCTGTTTCTTGGAGCTGCCTTGTGGTTTTTCCACGCTGGAGATCCTAGTAAACACAGCCGCTGGATTGTGGTGCTGTTGGTTCTTTGTGGCTCCAGCGTTGCTCTGCACATCTGCCAGCCTCCCCCTAATCTCTCAAGTGCTGAAGCACAGTTATTAGGTTGACACATTTTGTCCATTCCTAATTAGTCCTTGGATTTGCTCATTTATTTTTGTGGAGATCATAAGTGTCCAGCATAGAGCTAATAAGCCAGCTGAAATTGAGACTGGGTCCCTATATGCAATCCACCTGCTCATTAATCAAGGCCTCTCCGCTTAATGAGAGTACTTTCCAGGTAATATTTAATCCCAGGTAGCGATAGTTACAGTTAATGCACCAGGGCTCGTTTGCAG
Organism: Nothura maculosa; assembly: GCA_032353885.1. Lineage (NCBI taxonomy): Eukaryota > Metazoa > Chordata > Aves > Tinamiformes > Tinamidae > Nothura > Nothura maculosa. The sequence goes on along the minus strand of JAUBOD010000633.1, from coordinate 2,098,820 downwards.
TTTGTTATGGGAGACATTCCGTGTTGGGAATCTTTCCCCTCTGCTGAGCTGAGACCCGCAGCTCTGTCATGCCCACCTGCATTCGGAATAACCTCCTGCTTCTGGAACCCCCCAGAACATTGGGTGTAATACTCATTAACAAAGGATGGGGTAATTTGGGGAGTGCAGTGTGGATATATGCACCGTGCAGATGGGGCTGGTGGAGCACGTTGCTTTGGAAGAGCTTCTGTGGTTCAAAGGTCTGTCTGTGTGGGTGACACGTTGGAAAGGTGAAAGGAGCTGGATGATGATGCAGAGAACGTGTGTGAGCTGCGGTGCCTTGGGAAAGGGCCAGGAGATGCCTCTGTGGAAAGTCTCGGTGCTAGCTCTTGTGGGAGGCTGAAGTAGGGAGACGGGAGGGCTGATCCTAAAAGGCCTCAACTGCAGGGAACTGCCTGCGTTTTAACAGGGATGTGCCCGAGGAGCAGCGGGCAGCCCAGAGGAGCAATCCAGGTCTGCCAGGCTGTGCTTGGACACTGACTGCTCGGATTGGTCATTCTGGCTCCGGAGGAGCTGTAATTGGGGAATGAAATTGGGAGACGGTAGATCTTTGCTGTAGTGTGCGAGATTGATCTCTGCTTTCCTGCAATTAGGGCAGCCCTGTGGCCCCAACTTCCATATGAACTGCTTTTTACTGTTGTTGTCATACAGTCAGGAGACCCTCTGTAGGGATGGTGGTAATTGGACCTCTCAGGACACCTGTATTGCAGCCTGAGTTGAAGTGCAGCAGAGAGGACAGGCATTTTTTCCGTGGGCGGGAGGTTCAGCTGGCCGCAAATTCCAAGCGGCCGAGTTAACTCCTGAGCAAACACTGCCTTCTGTTTGACTTTGTCGTTTGCCCTTTGAAATACAAACACGTTTGCCAATCGGCAAAGCTCCCTTCCTCTCCCCCAGCTGACCCGGCAGAGGGAACTGTGACTGTGCAGTTATGAAAGGTGCGGCCTCCGTTTCATCAAGTGCTGCGTAATTGCTCCCTGTTTGCGCTTCTGTCCTGTGCCGTGGTGAAGAGCCCTTCAGCCGGGCCAAACGAGGAGGAAGCTGCTTGTTTGGAAGGAAACTGCTGAAATTGGTGCTCTGTTTCATCATCCTTGTCACAGCACCTTGTAGGGAGGGTGGAAAAGGAGCTTAGAGCACCTGTGAGATGGGCTTTGGGGTCTAAGGGGGCCTTGGACAGTCTCGCTTGGCACTGTCCAAGTAGAGCAGAATTTGCCCTCTAAAAACACATCTAGAGGGAAGGTGAAAATGTGGTGCTCCGGCACCTTATTTAGTGCTTTCTGTTTGGTGAAATAAAACATAGGAAAGCTTTTTTTGTAGCTTTGCTAGGAAAAGCCTTTCCTAAGTTTAGCAGACAGTAGTGGCAGGTACCAGAAAAAGACCTGTATTTTTTCCCAGGAGTTTTTTGCTCTCTGTAGACTTGAACCTGGCTGGGCTAGTGCCCTAATTGATTCTGGATGGGGAAGTTGTCAGCCCAGCGGTGTGGATGGGAATGACTCATCCAAAAGGAACCCTCAGGAAATTGGACCTCGTAACTATTAGCTGGAAATCATCCTCTGTCCTTTTAGACATATTTCTTTTCAGTAAATAACTTCTAGGCCAGATTTCTACTGCTTTAAATTAATTTTTGACCTGTATGCAGGGCTGATGCTCTATGGAGAGATTGAAAAAGACATTGCCAAGGTTGTTGAGTGCAAATTTGACCTGTTTTTCCTTTGTGTGTTAGTTTGTGATTCCTCTACTTCAGTCAGTGTGTGATTTCTCAAAAGAATTTTTTTAATACTGAGCCCAGCAGTCATGAATCTTGCACGAAGGCCTTCAGTAACAAGTAAGAACCTGTGATAAGAGGAAACATGATTTCTCTAAGGGAGCACTTTGCATTTTGTTCCTCAGAATGGCTGTTTGGAAGATGCTGGATTCTGATTTTCCTTTCACATCAGTTATTTCCTTCTGGAATATGGCCAGAATATGCTAACTGAAATAACTAACTTGGCAGTGAGCAATGGGGCCTGGAGAGTGACCATTGGCAGGGACGTGGCAGGAGCTTGTCCCTAAGGAGTCCGAGTGCTGCTCCGTGCCCCTTCCTTCTTCCCGCGCCGCTTCCATCGCCCCGTGTCCAGGTCAGCACTGGGACAGGTGCATGCAGTGAGCGCAGTACTGAACTCCTGGCTTTAAGTCGTGCTCTGTTTTGGCCTAACTTTGCGCTCCCTCCCATGCACCAGGGTTATTTGGCAAATGTGTCCCTCCCTGTTGGAAGGGGCCTCTGTTGTGAACCCAACCCTGGGTTGATCCTGCTGTGCTGCACGTTGCCCACCAAGGAGAGCAACAAGCAGGTACCGACCATAGAGATACCGGGCACGGCCCTGGGTCTGTCGGGATGTGGAGAGGGGATATGAAAATTGTTTACGAGGGCAGAGCTGTGTGGAGCCTTGCAGCACCTTTGAGTTACGATACCATTACCTGAGCGACGGGAAGCGAGAAATAAAACCTTTTACCATGAAATATGAAGAGTGCTTATGACTTTGAAGTGCACAGAGAAAGAAAAATGTGCCCTACATTTTAGTACCTGTTTTTTTGGTCTGTTGCAGTGGGGTTGATTTTGTTTACTAGTGAAAAGTATAAAACAGATGGGCTTTCATTAATAATGTTTGTGCTACAGGAGACCTCCTTTTACTAGTGCATTTCATTTGGGGTGATGCCAGTAAAATACTCCATCTAAAGGCTCAAATTAACTATTTGAGCTTAACTGAATCTGGGATTATTTTACTCTCTGGCAGTAAGAAGCATTGGTACAAGCCGTGTTTCTTGGGGATGTGTGTATGTGTGTGCTTGCTGCTTTGTTTTTTACACCACATTCTGCTTTGCATCATGTGCTTGAAGGGGATTTTTCCTGCCTGGCTATTACTGCATTTCAGCCCAAGGAAGAGCAGCCTTGCTGGGCGGGTGTAGAAGGACGAGCCTTGGAGCCAGCTTTGTGAAGCTGGTTGCTCCAAGTGAACTGCTGGCTGCTCTTGCCTGTCTCTGCATCATGAACGGAGCTCCCAGGTTTGCAAGCCCTGAAAGCCGCCCCGGTGGGAACCTGCAGGTAGAGAACCAGGGATTTGGACATGTCTATTGGGGAAGGTGAGAATGCACAGGAGGGTTATACCCCCTCGTCTTGGAGCAGCCTGAATTTCAGCACTATTTATGGAGTCCTTTACAGGTACTTGTCTCATAAAGCACTTTGGTAGCATTAAATAATACATTGTGCAGTTAAGTATCTGTAGAGGGAAGAAGTTAAAAGCTGTCAACCACAGAGAAAAATGTGTAGATGTAAAGATGGGAATGGAGCTGGTGGATCAGAAAGGGAAGAAGTGCTGCAGAAAGCAGGAAATGCAGCAAAGGTTTTCCCAAGAGAAGCCGAGAGCCAACTGGCATGATGAAAAGCAGCACATCAGTATTTATCAGAACTAACCTTCAGCTTCTTCAGAAGGTGGATTTTGTGGTCTTGCTGGTCTGCTGTTATGTCAGCAACTGGCACCAGGAGTTCCTTGAGTCTGAACATCTGTTGTGGCCAATGGAAAGACTCCCCTTGACTTTCATGTGCTTTGGATCAGGCTCAAAATGCAAATAGTCTTTCTCTCATCTTTTGAAGTCTTTAACATTTCATGGACTCCCTTATGTTATTGGTAATTTGCACCAGAGCTATTTTGCATGCAAATGAAATTTCAGCAGTGGCAACAACTGCATTTGTGAATATGCATGCACACAAGAATCAAGTAAAGCAACTTCTCAGTGCACCAAAGTGGAAAGTTCCCTGTAATAGTGGACTGTGCATTTTAACTAGAACTGCAAACTACATATTGACAAATATATAGGAATAAATGTCTAAAACTGCCAAACTATGCCACATAGATCTATATAGAGCCAGCTGGCTTGTGTAACTTGTGCACATTAGTGCATGGTTTCTACATGAAATTGGCAGTTATCACTAACTTGTTACAGTACTGTAGATGTCGTAAGTTTAAGGATGTAATTGAACCTAAATTCACCAAGGATTTGTTTACCAGATCAAAGAGTTAACATCAGCCTACAACACTCATTTTGTTTGCCAGCATAAACTCATGAGCTTAGTGAAATACAAGAGAGATTATTCATTTGAGCCAGATGAGTTCTTGCAAATCACAGGGTTTTAGCTTTTAAGGAGCTAGAAGTGCCTTTTGTAACTGGCAGATCCTACTGATCTTAATATTAGCAGTTTTGAGATCCTGACCTCAGAGAGGTTATTCTAGTGCTGTCAGCAGAGCGGGTTATTTTACACTGCCAGGATTTACAGTGGCCCTGTTCACCTGAGGCTCATTATTCGGTGAGGTTTTGATGTGAAGGAAAAGGGTTTTCCCACCCCTATAGCTCTAATTTCTCCAGAGCCCCAAATGCGGATCTGGCAGCTGGATACCTGGTGTCTGAGCCCATTCAGAGAAGGCTGGAGCCTGGCCAAGACTTCAGGACCTCTGGGAGGCCCAAGGAGAAGATGTCCCTGCCTATCAGTCCACTTGGACCTTCTCGTCTTCTCTTTATTAAGTCCTTTTTTGCTTATTTGCTTAGTTTCACCACTTGCTAACCCTTCTGGCCCACCGGTTTCTTCCCCTTTGCCGGGAAATCCTGCCCCTTCCCAGGGGATTCTGCCCAACTGGCTTCCCCTGGGAACTCGTGCAGAGGTTTTGTAGCCTGTCCTGCCTCCCCAGTGCTGGGAATGGGCAGCTGAACACGACTCCCTGTTCTGGGGCTTCAAGGACACAATCCCCTTGTGACTGTGGGAAGAGGAAAGTAACTGGGTTTCTGATTGCCCCAAGACAGGCCTAGAATGCACGCTGTGTCACCTGAGATCGGGAGCAGCCTTTATAAAGAAGCTCCACAGAGGTGTCTTCCCGTATGTGTGTTGTGTGTATTGATTGTTTTATGCTCCAAAAGAGTCTCGCCTTTTATCTGGAAGACCAAGAACAGTTTTCTTTTTTCCTCCCTCTCCAGACTTGCAGTAACTTGGAAACTCCTCAACGTAGAGGCAAGTCTGCAATTAGAGGTGTCTTTTAAGTCTGACTTGCATATAATGAATTGTGGCAGGTCTTACGGGGCAATAAGCAGACATGGGGAATTACCCTCCCTCTGCTCTGCCCCCCCACCCCAATAGTGAGGTGGGCTTGATAAGGCAGAGGTTTGCAGCCTACACTGCTCTAATTTTTTGACATACAGGAGGATATTTAGGCCATAATTGCCTTTTTCCATGACCATGGAGGCCATGGAAATGAGGAATGGCAGTGGCACATACATGTGGGCTTGTAGCAAGTCCAACTTGTAAAGCGACACGCAACAACCAGCTGCAGATTGAGGCTATTGCACAAATCCGGCTCCTTGTCAGTCTGCCTGGGGTGCAACCCGTGGGTCTGGCTCTCAGGCTTGTGCCTTTTATATCGGTGAGACTCCTCTAATAACCAGAATTGGAATTTGCTGCTTTTAATTCATATTGGTGTCAACATGAGGAGACTTGGACCTTCTGTTATTAAGATGTTTTCATGAGCAGGGATCGAGTCGGTGGTGAGTCATTACATGCATTTTACGTTTTGAATTTTTAATTGATTTATGGAGCTTGTTAAATTTTGTTTAGCTTGCTGCTTGCTTAGGAGTGATTATCTTCTCTGTCAAAAATGCCACTGGTTCTTTCATCACTCCTCCTGCACGGTAGGACAGTTCTTAGAAACATCCAGGCAAGGTTTGATCCTGCAGGATTAACGTGTTGCAGCTTCAACAATATCATTGTGCCGCCTTGTTTCCTTTGTTTTGTTGCAAACAGATACAATGTTCTGATTGATATGAATGACCAGAACTTTCTAAAGATCAGCTAAGGCACGAAATAGGAATGTATGACCTAGATAAATGTAAGTGTGAGCAGTGGTAATGAAACCATAGGGGAAGTCTTGATCTTTGTGTTTTTAATCAGTTGCTAAGGGGTATATCTGTGTTTATTTAAAATAGTCATAATGCCAAGTTCCTTGGAAGTTATCCCTGCAGCAGCGACAGGCATGTCACTCACGTGGGGTTTCCCAGGCTGTTCTTTGCCCTTGTTCTATATGGGGAGATTTAGACTTTCTTATCTGGGCTATGGGTGCTCCCTCTCTATATCTCACTTTCACTTTAGCTTTCTAAAGTGCAGTGGCAAATCAGATTGTGTTAATGGAAAACACTGTGGCCTAGAAAACAGCTTTTACCACTGCAAGAATGGGCTGATGGGACCCAGGCTGGTGAGGAAGGCTATTTTGGGCTGTGAAAAACGGTGATTTCTGAAAGTTTGCTGAATTGCTGTAGTGTGATTTCATGTTCTTCTTTGTTAGTCATCTCTAGCTGCTCATGGTGGTAATGGATGTTGCTAATGTTAAACATTTAATCAGCCAAAGTGTATGTCTGTGTGCTCTCCTCTCGGAGTTTGAGGGGATTGTTATCCATCCTGAAAGCCAAAATGGCTCAGAAAAGATGAACGGGGATCTGATAAATCCATTAGCAAAGCCTGTGAGTGCAAATGAATGACTATGGGAAAATCATTTGGATTTCTCCCTAGCCAAAAAGATGCTTGCAGTAACCATTGGCTGGTACTTTCTTTCTCCACTCTTTTTATGTCTGTTTAATGAGATCTGATTCAGACTAATTCCCATAATCTGTAAGTTTTATTCCCTGCTGAGGCTGGGCTGTTTGGATGTCTGTTTAGACCTATATTTTTCTTTTTAATTAAGGCAACGTCGGATCCTTTTTCTTCCTCCAAGGCCACAACCTCTGTCCCAGTGCGGGCAGGTGAGGTTTCCCAAGCGTTTATCATTGCTCATGCCCCAAGCATCCGGACACACCTCTCTAATTGTCATTATATCCGCCTGTCGTTGCCGCTGGCATTTGCTGACTTCACGTTTCCACACAAATTACAGCAAAACTTTGTTTAACAAGTTGCTAACACACTCTGACAGGGAGGTCCCCCTCCAGAGCCCGAGATGAAGTTTGCTCTCGTATTCGTGCCGCTGTCTTGGGGCTGATGCTGCAAGGTCAGTGTCTGCTGGAATTGGTGCTCTTGGTTCCATCCACGTGAAGGACTTATGGAATGGGGGAGGTCGGAACTGGTGCCCCATGTGGCGGTGCCAGGGAGGAGCCCCTGGAGTCTCTCATCTCCTCACATGGATCCTAACCAGTGAGGAGGCTCCTGCTGCCTCCTATGGGCAGGCACCGCTCAGGAGACATCAGGAGCCCATTAAGGCTGTGGGTGGATGGAGCGTCACTGCTCCCTTCAAAGAATGACCCTCTTTCTTCCCTTGCTCTAAGGCCATTTGAGGTAAGGGACGTTTAATCTAGACCTAGAATTTGTTCTTGCTTTATTCATTTGAGCCCCCTGCTCCTGTGGAGCCCTCCAATTACCCATGCAGGCGATGGTGTGTATTTCTCCCCGTGTATTTCAGCAATGTCACTAAGTGCTTGCGGTGTCAAAACCCACTTACTGTTGGCAAAGGTGACTCGAGCCGTTCTCACAGGAGATTGCTTGTGTGATTGGGCATAACTTTTTTTTTTAAAAAAAGGCTCTGTTAAGTGGTACACTCAGAAAAATGTAAAGCAAATGCATAAAAATAAAATACAGCGCAGCGTCCACCTCCTCGATTAGTTGCTGATCTCATGTATTCGGAGTTCAGCTGGGCACAGTGCAAATTTACCGACCCATTAGTGGCTTCTGTTTGGCTGCACCTTCACAGAGGAGAAATACATGCAGAAAATAAACCTGACACATCAGACATGCCATAACTAATTCATTGCAGCCACCGCTTTCCCTTCTGCTCCGCCCTGCTTGAACTGCCTCAAGTTTTGATTGCACATAGAATTCTTGTCTTGGGTCTGCTAGAAAATCCCATATTTGTTTACTTGAGGCATCGCAAATGAGTGTAGGCAGGAAAAGTGTTAACAGCAAGTACAGAACATGGAAAAATACTCTGCTGTAAGCATGGGCTTTCAGTGTACTCTCCTATGTTTGATGGACTCCTGAAGTTCTGTTAATCTAGTGTTACAACAGTCAAGGACATCTGGCCGGAGCTGCAAGGCCCTTAGCTGTTCAGTGACCTCGATTTTGGTGATCAAAGGCCGAGTGCAAGCAGCATTTCTGTGCAATGGGCACAGATCTGTGGTGGCCACAGGTGGCTGCTCTGGCTTTGAGGACAGTCCGCCTGGTGCCCTGGCCTGCAGGGAGCTTGATGGTCCCTATACTGAAAGACAGTCCCACCTACCCAAATGTCTTGCCTGTGTAAATCTGCCCTACTGAGATTACAGACCTTGCTCCTCTGAGCCGTCTTGGATGTGGTTGGGATGTTACTGTGTTGGTTGCCGAGGAGAAAACTTGAGTGTTGATATGGTTTAGTGAGAAGAGATAACGGCAGCGCTCATGAAAGCTGCGAGCTAATGGTGCTAATGGTGTCAGGACGGATGTGGGGTGATGGGCAGGATGTGAGTCACGGCGCAGGTGAGTGAGGTGAGGCTTGCAGGCCCGTTTCTTTGCTAGGCCGAATTGCTGCGGCCTGGCCTGGAGTCAGGGCCGCTTTCGGCCCTCTCTAAATAGCTCTCTGGTTACCACAATAAACGTCTTTATCTTGCGCTAATTTGCATATCACGTAGATATTCATTGAATGAATGGCTGCATCGTATCAGCCGTGAGAGCTTCCGTGCCAAAGCGTGATGTTATCGCAGGGCTTATTTGCCAATAGTTGTGCAGAAGACGGATGCTTCTGCAGCTATAAGCAAAAATGCTGTTTGTTTTGTCACTCGCTGCGAATTAGCAGCCCTGTGGCATCAAGCAGGGGTTTCAAAAGGAAGTTTTTCCAGGAGAATGGGCCCTGTGGGCCAGGTTGGATGAGCACTCGCCTGCCCTTGGGCTGTGCTGGCAGTGAGGGGTGTCCAGAGCCCCACATTTCTGAGGGGCAGAGAGGCACTGGGGACGCCCTCCCTGCTGGCTCTGCGGGAGGAACAACCTCCATGAGACCTGTGCGAGTTTCCACTAAGGAACCGTGAGCTTGGCCGAGAGGGAGGAAAGCTGCAGCCAGTTGAGCGGCCTTCACCAGAGCCTTAAGCTGCATTAGTAACTGGGACAGACACCGGTTTTTACCGCGGCCAGAGCTTGTCCCAGGTGGAATTTGCCTCGCTGGTGCTTAGCAAGCCCTGTGCTCCCAACCGACCCCAAAACAGCACCCAAACCAGTGTGGTCCCACTGCAACGTGGGCCCTATGAGCGGGCCAGGGAAGCAGCACCTTGTGTTGCCTCTGCTCGTTGGCATCTCCTTTGGTACCTGCTTCAAAGGGGCCCTGTCGCAGCCGGGTTTCCACCGGTGAGAGAACAGGCTGCGCTTCCGCGCTGCAAGTGATGCGTTTCTCCACAGATAATTCCCTGCCTTATTTATTGGTGGTAAAAGGCTGTCACAGACAAATAAGCGTGTTCTCACTTGACTTGATAATTTACATGCTATTGCTGAGGGTGATTTGTAATTTATACAAGGAGAGGATTTGCTGATCTCATTAATAACTTTCCAAACATCTAGATAAGCCACTATCACTCTAAATCAAAGGCGCTTGAAGCAGCCAAGGTATTCACCTGCAGGGGCTTTTGGCACCCTCCTCTTTCCCAGACAACAGGGATTTGACAAAAATGTGGGAACTGCCAGAGCGCATTCCTGCTGCAGCCACCCCAAGGTGGGAGATTTCACCGCTTCTTGCTAAATTCTTCTTTTCCATTGAAAACCTTGTTGACAGGAGCAGTTCCTGTCAGAACTTCCCAGTTCTTTTGATTTTTAAATAGAGACTGCTTGGAATGCCCATGCAGGCATTTCTCTTGACTTTCCGATGGGGAGCATCCTGCCAAAGAGGGTGGTGTGAAAGAGCTGCTAAGGAATTGCTTCCCCTGCCCGACTGTGAAGGGAGAGCCCTGGATATTCCCTGCTGACTGTGCCAGGTTGTTTGCCATGAGATTTGGTTTCGTCAGGAGTAATCATCACCTCCCTTGTGTTGGCACCTCCTTATCTTTAGTGCTCTTTACGCACTTATTGCTTAATTAAGCCTCACAACAGCTTTTGGATGTATCTATTGTGCTTTTTATTGCCACCTTATAAGTGCATAAATTGAGATAGACCTGGTGAAGTTCAAGTTCTGGTGCTGGTGCTTTGAACATCTCCAAAGCGGGACGCAGAGGCTGCTGCTCTCTCCTTTCTTAGTGTGAGCTCCTGTTCCAGAGGGTGATCCGCAGCTGTGATCCTGGGCCTGGGGAGGTGACCTGCAGGTTACTAAGCGGGAGGCGGCACTAGATTGATTGAAAAGAGGAGAAAATGGCTTTTACTCTTAAAGAATCCTGCGGTCTGTAAGTAGAAGGGCAAGGTTAGGCAGCTGTCCTTGGTGGCTGCGACAGAGCCCGAAACGAGACCTGGGAGACTCCCAAGGGCTCTGCTCAAACCATGAGGTCACATCTCACCCAGGGACATTGGATCATGAGTGAGAATGAGTGATGCCTCCCAGGTGCCTCCCTGTAAGTCTTTGGTTTTGTAAATTCAACCAGTGTGGAGCAAGTCTAGGATACGATTGGGACAGGGGAGAAATATCTAGGGGAATATTGAGTGGTTTGGGTCTCACTCCTCTGGTCTCAGCAGGATGAGGACTATGATATGTAAGCAATGACATGGGTCATGTCTCACTTCTGAAGAGGTTTGATCTGCATAGAATAAAGAAAAACTAAAGCGAGGAGGAGTTTAAGGAGAGAAGGATGAACACTGGGCTGTTGAAATTGGATATTGTGGGAATCTTTGCATAGGAAATGAACTAAAAGTGCTCGTGAGCTCCAAATTGCAAAGGGCAAAGAAGAGAGAAGCAACTCGTCAGCGTGTGACCCTCTAAAATGTCCTGGGTAATCAAGTGTGAAGTACTTAATGGATCCTGATTTGCATGCCACCATTTTGATTGATGTACTACTTAGTAGAGGATTGATAGCTTTTTACAGTGATGTTGATGGAGTCTCTGGAAGAGCCTCCATCTCTTTTCTCTTCAGGTTGGGGAGAGCCCAAGCAGGGCTGTTTGAAGCCATTGTTTCCCTCACAGCTTTGTTCAGCTGTCAGAAATAGTGCAGTGTTGTTATCTTGTGTAGACCTCAATCTCCCCAGAACTGTCTATATTTGGGCATCTTCCCAAAATGTTGTGTCAGGCAATTCTCTGGGGAGACCAAAATAGGATTTTTTTTTTTAATTTTGTCGTACAGCCTTTTAGAGAGGATGTGATGATTAAGCCATATTAAGGCATCTTGCTCTAGCTCCAGAGATAGGAGCCTGAACTTTGTCAGGCTGCTCACCCGAGTTTTAGAAAACCCAGAGTTCACTTAGCGACTTGGCTCGATCACAGTAGCGATAGAAGTTCAAACAGGAGCAGAAAACCTGACACCCAAGTCGAGTTCTGCTTTGGGGAGTGAAATTCCACCTGCACAAAGGAAGGCGCATTGAAGGATTTATATGCAGGATCAATCCACAAATACTTGTCAGTAGACAATTCATTAAAAGTAATTCAACATTTTAGGCCAATTGGATTTTTATTAGCACATATAAAATACAGGCAGCCTTAAAATAACTCTAACCTAGCACATTGGGTGCTCTTTAACGCTTCGCTCGCACTGTCTGTGTTTGGCTGGTGACAGCTGATGCTTTCATTAGGAGCAAGTGGACCTTGGAAGCAGGAATGTCACAGCTCCGTGTTAGGCCTTTCCTTTTCAAACTGCCACTGTCCTGTATCGGGGCTTCATCTAGCTGGAGGTTTAATTGCCTTTTACAGAGCCCTTAAGATTTAGGAGATGAGGGGTAATCCCAGGCTGGTTGGACAGTGCTCCTAGGTACGGATCTCTGCTCTGTCAGTGCTTGACACTGACTGGGGAGAGAATCCTGCAAGCAGCTCCCCTGGCAGAAGGATTAGAGCTTGTTAATGTGGAGATCCAGGCTCCCTAATCAGCTATTGTTAGAGCATATTATGAAACTTGAGTAGTTTTGGTTTTCTCTCTATAGAATTTAGTTGATAACTGCCTCCCCAGTTATGCCACTGTATTTTTTTAAGCTCAAGTTTTGAGGCTTGCTTGAGAAATCTTTTAAGATTGTGAATCTCATCTCGTTGCTTCTGCTTAAGAGAAACTGCCAACTTCTTTTTCATTAATTGAGTGATTGTTTGATGCTGAATTCTTGGTTCATCTCTTGAATCTCCCAGCTTGTAGGAAGGTGATTAAACCTTCAAGGTGAGATGGTGCCTCCAATAGAGCCCATCGGCAGCTGGGGCGGTGTGAGAACATCCCCACACTTGACTGAGGCAGGAGTAGTGCAGAGACCTGGTTAGGATTGTGCCTGTTTGTTGACAGGACTTTCCCTGCTGAAGCCGCTCCTTTGTCATTTCCCAGAAACGGGATCTTTTCAATAGCGTGAGCTCCATTTATTGTTTCAATTTAATTAAAAAAAAAAAGCATAATCTGACTCTGCGTCCCCAGCTCAGCAGGGGACATTCCTGTTCATTACAACACGGAAACCCAGGCAGAAACGTGGTGTGATCTTGAGTGCTCTGCTGGAGAGGAGCCTCCGGTGCCGGGAAGGGAAGGGCCTCCCTCCCAGGGCTGTCAGCACCGCTTGTCCTTCCCACCTTGTGCATGGAGCCCCTGTCCTGCGCTGAGCTCCATGCCTTCCTGCAGGGAGCAGAGCTGCCCCAGGGGTTCTTTCCTTGCGGAACGCTCTGACTCCTCACTGGGAAAGGAGGCTCCATCATCCAGGAATCAACTGTATCTACCTCACTCTTGATTTTTAACCTTTCTGCTTTATTTTTGGAAAAAGAAAATATTTGCAGAAAATATTCTGTCCAGAGACTGATTTTCCTTTGAGAATATCCCAATGGGAATTTTTTCAGTGAGCATTCCAAGTATGAATGTAGAAGCAGCTTATAAAGGAGATGCTGGCAGTGCTAATGAGAGATCTAAGCAGTATCAAAGATCATCAGCAAGATGGGGTGGAAAATGTCAAACTTGCAAATACAGAAAAGTTGCTGTGCTAGTGAGTCTCTTTCCTGTTTTACTTCACTGGAATTCTTTTATCTTAAAATAATTAAAATCCTAGGCTTCAGGAGAGCAGATCTTGGTTTGTTGAGGATCCTGCTCGCCAGCAAGGGGGCAGAGAAGCCCGGGGGAGCTGGTCAGTTGAAGGAGAGCTGCTCGGAGGATGCAGTGCAGCAAGGGAGACCGATGCAGGAGCCCAGCGTGCATGGACAAGTTGAAGGTGGCAGAGCCCAAGGATGGGATAGGAGCAGGTGGATGTAAAGATGGGCCCATATGGGGTTGTAGAGCCATGACTTGAGCGTGCAGTGGGGAGTGTTGCAGGAGAAGAGCGAGTTGAAGGACTCGTGAACAGGATGGACACAGATCTGTGGGGCCTTTTGGGCTGTATCTGAGTGCGGTGTGAGGGAGCTGGCCCTTGTCACGGCTGCTCTCTGTGATCTCCACAAGGTTGTGAGTCAGAGGACGTTCCTGAGGAATGGAAAAGCAAATGTCACAGCTGAGGAGTGGCTCTGCTCTGTGAGATAACCCCCAGACACCACTTCCATCAAATCTGTGAGCCTCTTCTTAATTAGGTGCCCAAAGTAGCAAGAGAAAGAGAAGGTCAATGTAACTTGGTGGAATCAATAACCCTGCTTGTAGGGTTGGTTCCCCAGGTCATCCCTTCCTGTGGGCACCTTCAGCGAGCAGCCTGTGTGGGCGCTGCACAGCTGGAGCACCCATGGGTGCTGTTCTTGTCCTTACAGTTACAGCTTAACTGGGTGCGTTTTGATTTGTGGTTACAGAATTAGAAAAAAAACTCATCAGATAAGCCCTGTTTAATGCAACTTACGCTGACTTTGGCTTTACAACGTTAAATTCTGGTGAGATTTCGGAACCAACCAAACCACTCGTTTCTCTGCAGCTTCCACCCAGGCAGGTTTAATGGCAGCCTGTGCCCTGCTGCAGCTCCCCCGTGGGCAGCTTCCAAGCTCTGCTTAAATCCTTCCCGAATCACAAAGGAAAATGGTGCCAAAGCCGGGTGTTTTTCTGCCCGAGGGGACGGTGTCCGTGTTTCCGTGTCATTCATGCAGTAGGAATACGAGCATGGTGCAGCGCAGCGTTGTTCTTTCCTCGGCGATAGGGGTTAAATGTGGAGCTCCTTTTAATTTGTAGGAAACGTGAAGTCATTATCAATAGGAGACAAAGATCTTACAGTGTGGACATCAAAGGAGCCTGACTTTATTTGGAAACAGCCTTTGGTGCATCGCATCGAATTCTACAACTTGACTTTAAGAAAGGCTCTGGAGAAGGAGCTTTTTTCCTCTTTTTCTCCCTCCCCCCCCCCCCCCCCTTGGCTTCTAAGGATCTTTATTTATCACCCTCAGGGGCATTACAGTGAGTAATTAGATTGGACCAGGAGAACGACTTAATTTTACAAGAAACTCATTAATTCATCCTATTTAAAATCTTCTCATTTCAACCCAAACCCAATTACGCTCGCAGTGGCAATGATGTGGAAAGGCTTTTGTCTCGTGGGCACAAGGGGGGCCCGGGGGGACCCTGCCGTATTCATGGCGGGGGGACAAGGGCGACTCCCTTTCTTTGACTTCTAGGTCAAAAGAACTAGTCGCCGGGACAGCTTGACAATTAGGAAACCCTGATGAGCACTTGGAAGGGAAACAGCTGTACAATAACGGAGAGGTTCATGGTGCGGGGCAGAAAGCTCATCAAAAGAGACTATCCAAACAATTGGGTTCTATAATTAACACACAAAAATCTGTTCAGAAATGGTAATAACAGTAAAAGAGAGCTGAGAAGATGCTGCCTACTTATGTGGCAGATGTGGTTTTGTTACGATCTGAGGGAGAAAATCCATCTTTTTTTAAAGAATGCGAAGAACATTAGAGGGGGAAAAATAAAAGTAACTTTTTATTCCTACAGATGCAGTGACAACACAAGCTTAAAATATTTCCAAAAGGGCAGAAGCTGTAGAAAATATAACCAGTTATGAGCACCTTGTAAAATACTTTTTTCCTGCTCACATTTGTAAGCTTGGTGCATTTGCAATCTCTTAACGAATTTACTTTGTCCTTCGTTTCACCAAGAATGTATTGTTTTGGGTTTCCTCATGCGGGTTGGCTGAAATCATCTCTAATAAAGAAGCAGTTTCCCCTGTTTCTGTGGGCAGGATTTTGGTTCAGAACCACATCTCGGGGTGTTTAGCAGTGTCCTTGGCTCCGTGGCTGGTGGCTCTTGCTGCCTCAGGCTCAGAAGCTGTCGCGGTGCCGGTTGGGGCTGCTGTCCCTTCAATCCTAGCTCCAAACCTGTGTTCTTCACCTCTGCTGTTTGCCGGCCTGCAGTGCCGGGCGCTCCGTGGCCAGGGTGCCCTTGGGAGCCTTTCCCAGCTGCTGCTCCCATTGGGGCTCCCATCGGGGCTCCCTCTTGCTCGGCAGGACTCGCCGAGACCGTCGCCTTGTGCGCAGTGCTGGCCACAGCTGGATCCAGTCCCATGCTTCTCTCTTTGCTCCCTGATCTCCTCTTCTAGAACCAACCATTTTAGAAGCTCTTTGCCAAATTTCCTTTCAACAGGAGCTCACAGACGCTTAACTAGATTGACTTCAGCAAACAGACGCGTTTCCAGTTCAGCTCGGTCATTCCCTTCCCTTTCACAGTTACTAATCTGGAAGCCGGTGCATTTTCCGGGGTTGAATATTCACCTGCTGTGGAGGTTGAGTCATCGGGTTGAAAGGGATCTCCGCTCGTGTTTGCGTTGGCCACGGGCACCGTGGCCACATCAGGATTGAGCTTGGACCTTCCCACATGGGGATGGGAGGATTTGGGGCCTTGTCTGCAAGTGAAAATGAACGCCTGGAAAGCAGGAGCTGGGAGATCTCTCTGAACAATTTTAATTGTCTAAGTAAATTTATGTATCCACTGATTTTTATTTTTTTTTTTAATCTGCAATTACTGGCTGAAATTGTTAATGGAAAATTCAGTATTGGAGAGATCAGGCAAACAGCCTAAATGTATGTGTGTGTGTTCGTTTTTCAGAAAGCCCTGAGATTCTGTGGAAGAATTAAGATTAATGTGAAAAAGGAACTTGTAAATTGCTTGAGAAAACTTATATCCAGATTTGAGCAAAGTACTGTAATTTTTCAGATCACTTCTTTTCTCAGTTTTCACATGTATCACCAGTAAATTATCAGAAAAACAGCATGTAGTGATGACCAGCTCTTTTTAACAAATCCCATCTTGCTTTAATAGAAATATAGATTAAATATATTTTTAAAAAATCATAATTCAAAGATACCAGCATAATAATTTCATGATGATCACTGATTAAAATGAGCATGATTAGTTCTAAGAATTTTTTTTTGCACTGAAGATGATTGTTTAAGATTTTTCCTTAGATATAGTGCAGATGGCTGTAACCTCCTTGCGTTTGTGAGACATCTGAATGTGAGAGTTTTTTCTCTTCTTTCTCCTTTTTCAAACTTAACAGAAAGAACTAATTAAGGCAAGGCTGAGGAATTCAAGGCAAGGTTTATATTGCACATGTGAACTAATCTTTTGACAATGGTATCTTTGGAAAGCTGGGCAAGGCGCCATTCATGCGCTGTCGTCCCCAGCAAATCCTTCCCCGAAAGGGAGCGGGATGGAGATTTGTCACTAAGTAATGGAGACTTCCAGGGGCTGGGATGGGCTGAAGCTTCCCCTCAAATGATAACACCCAGGAAAACCTCATCCTGAGCTGCAGGAGGAGCACGAACACCTTTTTCAGGGGAAGATCCGCCTTTAAGTAAGAGTACGTGGAGCTCGCTGGGGAATGAGCGGGTGGTTAAACGCAGCGTCTTCTCAACTGCTCTCTTATGTGAAATGCTCAAACGTGGGGAGTCTCTGAGCACGCTGAAAGGAGGAACGGGAGCTGTTCAGGAGCTGGGGAAAATGGCTTCAAAAGCAGCCCCTGCGTTTGGAGCTCTCTTCAGGGCTTGAAATATTAATGATCTGGGCTTAATATAGCAGAAAACAAACTACATTGCATGAAACAAAGGAAAAAATGCTGGAGTTATAAACTGTTGACCTTTCAGTATACATGGTTTTCATCCAATCCCTTTTAAACCACGGAGTCTGGAGAGAAAGTGGGGAGGAGGAATGGTCACAAAAATGTTACCTGTGACATTTTTTCTAACATTTTCAGTAAAATATAGTCACAACAGAATAAACTGGTCAAGACTTCTTATTATTTAAATATTTTAATACTAAGATACAAAAGACCGCTCTCCATTTAAACCTTTCTGTAAACTATTATGCACATATAAAGAGAAATATTAGAGATTACATATTTTATTTGGGTAGTTGAAGGATTTTTGTTGGAGAAGAGCAGTTAAATCTGCTCTCAATTTGTGCTTTTTTTTTTTTTTTCATTCCTTTCCTTTACATATGGCACCGAACTTCTGTGTGTTGGTACCTGTTCCATCCTTACACTGATTTAGGCGTTTCTGACCTGACTTGTGACAGTGAAAACCAGGGATAATAGAGCAGAATCTGCTACTGATGGCTCCTGTTAAACCCATCACCAGAGGACAGATATCGGTAGCCCAGCTCGTTTGCTAGATATTGCAGATCATACCAAGCACTGAGAGCTCTTTTCCTTTTTTTTCCCCCCTCTTTTTCCCCTGACAGTTCTTATTACGAGAAAAATCGGTTATTTTTACCCATGTTGTCTTTGTTGCTGCCCTGGCTGCCTGACGGCCTGGGTCTGTGCCCGTGTCCCCTTGGATGTGGGGAGGCCGGTTTGACCCAGCGGCGCTTCCCGCCAAGGCTGTGGCCGCCCATTGGGATTGAAACACGGGAACATTGGAATTGTAGCCAGAAAGCACCTTGTGAATGGAACCTTATCTAGTTAGGGCACGTATATAAACTTGGGAAGCAGGAATCCTGCTCATTCCTGCTTATTTTTGTAAGATTCCTGGTCCGGTGACAGCCAAAGTGGGTGAAAGCACCTCGGTCTTGTGGGGCTTTTATTGGTGACGTGCGACACGTCATAAAGGCTGGACTCGTTAAGGAAATGCCATAAATGGTCCGGGTTAATTAGCCTGAGGTCGTTTGCTGCTTTATGGAGGTGATGCTAAAAGCCCTTTCCATTTCCCGTTGGAGGGCTTCATAAAAGAAAATAAATGAAATAAATAAGTACAGGAAGGGGTAAAACACCAAGAAGCAGCTGTGGCTGGGCCTGGAGGAGGAGGGCGGCTGTGACGGGAGCTGCTCTGGAGATGAGCACGTAGCGGGAACCCCAGAGGGCTGCAGCTGGTAAATAAGTGATAAGATGTGAATGACTCATGTGGTAAATACTGGAAGTAACCCCTCCTCTTGACACCCGTCTCTCCTCAAGAAGCGTGTGGGCATTTTCCATCTTCTCCATAGGCCTGGGAGCTGGTGACGTTGGACTTGATCTCTAGCCAAGGGAGAAATGTCTAGGATGCTGTACCTACGAGGCAGTATGATAACATGTTATCAATGATCCTAACGAGTGTTTTCAAGGCAATGCAGAAGGAGCCACCTGTGTCAACCAGGACTTGCCATGGGACAGGGACCCACTGTGCCCCATGCGGGCGCCGATGGGCCCTGGCTCCCAGCAGGGGACAGGCTGTTGATTCCCTCCCTTGGGGAGAAGGAGCCAGATGAATTCTGCCTTGCCAGGAGGGAAACTTGCCATTTCCGGGCATGTTGCACTAAGGGCCTCGCTGCCAATCACAGTGGGTTCCTATTCCACTCCCTCTTAAAAATTGGCAGTGTCTCCCTGTCAGCTGCCATTCCTTAAGTGGTCACAGAATGAACCAATTGCACCCTTTTTGTTGCGCTCTGAGTGCGTGTGTGTGAATGCAGGTGGACACGGGCTAAGCAACATGCAACTCCCCAGTAAACACAAAGCAGCAGCTGATTTTCTGGCGGTGTCAGGAGAAGAGTAGCATTTTTTTTCATTATTTTTTAAACATCTCCAGGCCAGCTTTTAAAATGGCTCTTGCTGGAATTAGAGCTCAGCATCCCCTGGCATAGGACTGCTCATTAAGAGTGTGTTGATTGTTAATTTTTCACCTGGGGCTAAGAGGACATCATTTGATCTTTTTGAAATGTCTCTTGCCTTGATTTTGCATAAGTAAGCCAGCAATTTATGATCACAGGCCGGGCCAGTAACACTCTCCCTTCCTGTTTCTCCATCCAGCTTGCAAAATCGGATACTACAAGGCGCTCTCGACAGATGTTGCTTGTGCCAAATGCCCGCCTCACAGCTACTCCATCTGGGAAGGCTCTACCTCCTGCACCTGCGATCGGGGCTTTTTCCGGGCTGAGAACGACGCTGCCTCCATGCCCTGCACTCGTAAGTTGGTCTTTTCCCCTCTCCTCATCCGATTCTTGCCTCTCTTTCACTGAATGTATGAAATGTTGTCTGGAGATTTGCATCTCCTTTTGAGAAGTGTCCTGCTTCTCGTGGTAGCTTGGGTTGGAGAGAGAACATTAGTTCTTAGTCCTGGCTTCCTAACAGTGACATAAAATACAGATCTAAGGTGCCATCTGATGACCTGTCCATCACATAATCTCTCATGCTTTTAATTATTAACATTTGTAGAACTTGTGGAAGATTTTTTCATAATTAAGTGACATATATATATATATATATAATATTTATAATCTCATTAAGTATTTTCATAGGCTCAAAATACAGCTGGTGTCTCATAGGAACATAAATGTATACCTCTGAAAGTGATGGTCATAACAAATCTTAAATCTTTGAGACAAACACCAAAGCTTTCATTTATTTTATCCTTGGTATATAAATACACCAGGTACCGCAAAAGGAATCGTGCTACAACTCCACCAGATTTTGTTCTTTGAGGAGAAGACATCGTGTACTGATCACATGTACCCAGTTACTGGAAAAACTCCTTGTCCTGTGTTTGGGTTAATGTTTTCCACCACCAAAGACCTGGGAATCTAGACATGCCCTGGTGTGAAATTGTGATCATCTAGTTCTTTGATTTTCATTTCTATGGGAGCGGAACAGTGTGAAGCAATAAATGAAAGGGCTACGTTTTACTAGGGGATGCCCATGTGTGGCTTTCTCTGAAAGCTAGTGGAAATGCCTCCAAATTTTGGAGTTCAGTGGTATATTTATGTAGTGTGTTTGTGTCTGTGAGTGAGGGAAGGATGATCTATTCTTTTTGTAATATTTTAATATAATCCAAATTCATTTTGGAGAGATGACTCACATTTATTTAAATCTTAATTTCTCCCTTACAAGGCAGAAACAAAGCATGTCCATAACTAAGCCAGCGTTCATCCCTTTCCCACACCCCTTCATTCCAGCTCTGCCTCAGTGATCAGCTTCTCAGCTGTGAGGTTGTGCTGGGGGCTGGTTAAGCAAGTCTGGGCATTCCCAGGTGTATCTCCTTGGTAGGAAAGCAGCTCCTGCTCCTTATATCCCTTGCCAAGCATTGACTGGCAATGGAGGTTTGGCTTATCAAACTTTACTAAAGTGGGTAGGAGCATCTTTGATAATATAATTTATACTACTGCTCTAGAAGAAAAAAAAACTGGGCTATTTTGGCAATACGTGTTTTTTTGCAACAGCAATGTTATTGCTTGGAAGGTGAAGATTGGATAAAATTATAGAAATAGATCCTATTGAGTGATATCTTGGCCAAATTGAAATCAGATTAGTAATTAAATGATTGAATTTAAGTAGGCATGTGCATGTGCAATGAGTAAAGTATAAGGAGAGAGCTCTAATAGGTAGCAAAACACTTCCAGGTGGGGAAATTGTGGGCAAATATGTCTGTCTGCTTGTCTGCTTGCCTGCAGGTCTAGCTCTTTCTTGTCAAACCCTGTCTGTATTTCTGGGAACAATCTGGGGATTTCTCTTACCATTGCTCTCTTTGAAGGTAAATTATAGTCCCTGGTCTTGGTGAGCTTTTACCTTGGAAATAGGATAAATGAAGAAGACAGAGCAAGGGTCCGGTGCTGGTTCATATCAGCTGCCTAGGACATCAAGGACATCAGGCCTGCGTCTACAGAGATCCCATTTGATAGCTTTGAGTTTTCTAGTTGCTAAATGGCCTGTGTTTGTGAGGTCCAAGGTGAGGGAGGATCCAAAGGTTACTCCTGAGCTGACTAGTGGAGCAGCTTTGCTGCCCTCTTGGAGGTCTCCCGTGGTCACGTTTGGATGTTGCTGTGGTGGTAGCACCTTTATGTATGGGCCCCTCTGGCTGCGAGGGCCGCCCTGCATGGGGCATCTCTGCTCTTCAGCAGCAGCAGAGGCTCCTCGAGGGCCCCCCGGGCACCCTGCTCCCCACACCACATCCCCTTGTGCCAAAGCCATTCCAAGGGAAGCCCCTCTGGAAGATGCTCCCTCATTGTCCGCCTTTCCTGGCGAGACATGGAGACAGAAGGGAGCATAAACATCAAAGGCGCTTTCAGACAGAGTCAGACTCTAATCAGTTCTTACCAGTTGGTTAAGCCAGGTGACAAACCCAATTCCCTTGTGCTGACAGCCATAATAATCAGGCACCTTCTTCTTTGTTCATTATGCTCTCTTTAACCCTGGTCTTCTCATTCAGCCCTACGTTTAGTAATCGCTCAGTGTGACGGCACACTAATGAAGAAATAAAACACAGTATCTGAGATCCATTCTTCTAGCAAAAAGATAGACTCTGCTCCATTGGCCTGTAAAATCAGGTTTCTGTTCACTTGGAGAACTATTAGACCAGGTGAATAAAAGTTACACTAGGTAATTTGGAGGGAACACCAGAAATGGACTGTGGATTGATCCTTTCTTTATTATTTCCAAACAATTTTTAAGATTAAGAACTTCAGGCTTCTTAGGATGTGTTTTTGTAAAGCTGTGACCCTTGGCTATTGATTTCCTTTAGTAATAACCTGGCTGGCCTTGTCACTTCTCTCACCTCCTAAGCTGGAGGAGGAAGACTCTTACAACTTTCCATTAGCCTGATGGTGTGAGAGGATGAAGGAGAACGAGCGAGATCTCTTCCCTTTCCTTCTCACAGTTCCCATGGTAAATAACGTTTTCTGATCAGAAGATCAGACTGATTAGAACAATCATTCCACAGGTTTCATGTTTCCTCCTTCTGCAACTGGTATCTTCTCTGTCTACTGTGGAGCTGCAAGACTGCTTCACATTCACTTAAGCCAGTTGTCCTAACCAAATAAATAACCAAGGCTCTGGTTTTAGTATTCCGTTTTATTTTAGGGAACTTAGACTTGAGCTGTGCTCTTGGCAGGGAGATGTTATGAATGACCTGTGAAACAGGAGATGACCTGAGCACAAACTGAAGCCAACACGGTTGTTTTTCCTTCTCAAAGCACAGCAAAATCACATTAATGCAACTGTTGAGACCTTCATTACTCTTCAGTACTTGTTCAGAAGATGGGTCTCTCAGAAGGTTAGCCATCTAATGGAGAATAAATTGCCTTACCAATACATGAACTTGCGAGGAAGAAAAACAACCAATTTAGGTAATGATCTTCCTTCCTGAATTTCCTTTTCCATGAGGATGTGGGTAGTAGATGGCCTGTGAATTGCAGTGTGGTGTGGGCAGGTGCAGTTCCCACCCAAGTTAATAGATGTTGGTCCTGCTGTTAATGAATTGGGTTCTCTAACTATTTATTAACCAACAATACTTGCATTATGAGAGGTGTGGGATGGTTTTGTATTGTTTATATTGTCTTTTTGATTAAGATTATTAATGGTTTTTAATTGGAAGCCCTTTACAAAAGAGAGATTACAAAAGAGACATTGACTGTCCAGCCTGAAATCTGCTTCAGTAACTGACCCTAAATAATTTAGTCCCTTGTGTCACCCTAACAGGGACTGATTGATTGATATTTTGGTGTGGCCTGAAATGTTTCTGAAACCGTTGTGTTTCAGGCAGTTTATGCAAGAGGAACTTGGAGCTAATGAGGGTAAATTTAGTGAGATGAAAGAGAAAAGCACCTGCTTTAAAAGGGCTTTCTCTAGTTTAGATTATCAAGAAATGGAAAGTTCCTGACTTCAAAACAGCAAATGTCACTTAGTTGTCTTTACATTCGCCTCTTCTAATTGAATTTAGTGCACTGCTGTATTTCCTCCAGAAAGTATATTGTTTTTAAATTACCATTTCAGTGCTATTACTCAAGGCCCCTGCTTCTAATGCTTTCTGACAGTTATCAACATAATGAACCCTAATGAAATGAGGAGCAATCTACAGTGGAAGCGCAGTGTGGATTCCACTAGTGCTGTGTGACTGTGGTGTTAAAATTTGAATGCACATTAAAATAACACGCTCATTATTTGTTTCCAAGGTCAAGGCTGTAAAAAAGGTTGGAAAGGTCTAAACACTTCAATTTTGTAAATGTTACAGTCTTAATATGTACCCTTAGCTCAGTCATCTGTATTGCATTCAGAATAGGGGAGAGAAATACTTGATCCCTCCTACCCCAAAAAGAGCGCGTTTACCTGCCTAGTAACTATGCTTGCAAATGAGTAATTACACAGGAGCTGATTATTTCAGCATATGTTTATTATGATTGCTTAGACTTCTAAATAAACAAATCTGTTATCTTTTTTTTCTTGAACTTAACTTGTGTTGCTTTTAGAGTTGCAGACAGACGCCGGTTGTCACTGCTGCTCTCGTGTTTTGAAGAACAGGAAGGCAGGGCACAACTCCTGGTCACAGGATAAGTGGTACCTTGCAGGCAGCCTTGCCTTGCCTTTGCTGTACTTCCTTCCCAGGGTTTTTGCACACTTGTTTTGGGGCTGTTCATTCACTCTCCTCTTTTTGTGGCAGCCACTTCTATGTAAAATGAAGTAATGATAATGCTGTTTGATCTCCAGAAGGGAAATCTTGCAGTGTAGTAGTTCTTTACATATCCATGTATGACATACATTTAGTATATATATAAAAGTTCTTTGTGTTGTAAACAGTATATTAACATGTCTTTTTTTAAGATACAGTGAATTGGTTGCGGCAGCAGAGAATAGTGGATAGACAATAGGGAGGGAGTGGGGTTTTCTCCTCCAGGTTGCAGGGAAAATGTGATCTGTCATTGCCAGCCCCTTGGGAAAGGATTGTGGATGAAAGGAATTCCGAAGGAGACGGCTCTGCTCCCCTCATCCGTGCTCATAGACTGAAGGAATTGAGAAAACAGTGAGTGGGGAAGGGAGCGTCAGGGCTGTCACGCGGTGGCAGGAGGGGAGGCAGGAGGAGCTTGACAAGGTGTGTTTATAATCAGTTCTCTTAAAGTCCTCTCTCCTTTAAATACAGCAGCTATTTATTAGCTCATTTCTGATTTTCTCTGTCCAGAGCTGTAAATTAAGCGACACTTACTCAATTAACCGTGGGCTTTGATTTGGTTGGGACTCAATTGTGTAGAGCCATTGGAGTAAATTAGAGGACTGAAAATAAGAAGTTCAGGAACTGGGCTGATGACAGAGCTACCCTGCATTTCTGACGGGAGCTCTTTCTCCCAGTCATGCTGACAAAACAGCCTTCGGGTGTTCAAAATAGCACTTCTTTTTATCTAGGAAGTGTGGGGGACACTTGGGGCTGTTGTTGGGGCAGTTTGGGGATGGGAATGGCGGATCCCGGAGCGGCACCTGCAGGCAGCAGTTTTCTCTCCCCTTTGCCCACTGGACCTCTTCACTTAACTCCCTCCGAAGAGGAAATATCAGTTGCGTTGTTCTCTGTGTCAACGAAACAAAGGCTATTGTGAGGCTGGTAACCAGGGCTCCTTGGCAAGTAAATAGGAAATCATACATGCCAGGAGAATGGGCATTTTATCACTGGCCCCGGTCCAACGTTCCCAGCTTGGCAGATCTCCCACTGAAGTCAAAGGAGTCTTGCCTGAGTAAATAAATTAGAAATTGTTTACCAAATCAGATGCCTTATTAAAACCCGGTTGTAATGCTAAGCATGCACAGAAAGGAGAAGGGGAGGAAGCAGATGACTGATATTTCAAGTGGCTGCTGCATCTTGCGAACTGTTGACTTTACCCTCACCACTTGTAAAAACACATGATCTCTAGTGATAAATGGCCAGGAATATACAGACAGGCAAGACCTAACTGTCAGTGCCTGTGTGAAGTAGCAACAGGAGATGTGTCCAGAGCTGCTGAAAGAAGCAATTAGAGGCAGCGACAGCGACGAGCGGCCCCGCAAAGCGCGGGCTTTATTTCCGAGCGCAGACCAGCACAGCCCAGATGCTCACTCAGCCTTTCAACTCCTCTTTCAGATGGGTAAAGATTAACAGCAAGGCTTCTCTGAAGGGCTTCACCGGCCTCGTGCTGAAACGTTATTGACAGCTCCAAGCTGGACATGTTTAATGAAGCTTTATGAGGTGGGAGGTGGAAGCCAAGGTGCCTTCTCTTGAAGGCTGTGCCTGGCACCACTTTCCCAGACCTTTTAGTGAGGCAACTTTAAAGAGTTTAAAGACATCGATTATTTAATAATGACTTCCTTTGCATGCGGTTCAGAAGTGGTAAACTCCTCATTTCACGCTCAGCTTCCGGGGAGGTGAATTTTAGGCTCGTGATTGAGTTAGGAAGGACAGGTCAGAATTGCTAAGGGGCTGTCCACACATTAACGGCGAGCGGGGCCCCATGGGGATGGGGACGTTATGGTCATGGTGGCAAGGATGGCAGCCCTGGACACCCTGCTGTCACCAGCACCCCAGCTGGTTCCTTCACCCTCTCCTCTTGTTTCATTGCTCTCGGTAGAAGGGCTCCAAAGATGCTTGGCGTTCTTCAAGTCCATCTTTTCTCTCTTGCACCTCTTTATTTCTGCTGTCTTCATTCTTGCTGTGCCTGATCTCATAACAGAAGATGTGCTGTACTTCTCACCCCTTCGGATACTGCCTTTCTGGCTGGATTTCAGTGCTATTAGGCAGTTGGATGCTTATTCCCAGGTGCCTGATGTTCTTGTAACTTGACTCAAAGACTTAACTGATTATATGCAGTGTAGCCAAGGCCAAGTGGCTGATTCAAATCAGGCCAGTTCACACTGGGCTCCTTTTAAATGGCAGTGAGTCATGGCATCTTCTCTGTGGTATAAATCTTATTTCTTAGCAAATTAGCTCCAGGTTTCTAAATACCCCAATTTCCCTTTGAAATCATTGGAGATGGAGGCTCAGCCTCTCTCTGGGCAGGCTCCTAAAGACGACTCTTTTGTCAGTCCTGGTCCAAAGCCCAGTGAAGCTTTTTGGTTCGGGCTGGTTGACTTTGATTAACAAACGCTCACAGTTCGCAGTCTCCTGCACTGAACAGTCTGTTTGTTTGTGAGGCTTTTTCAGTTTAAGAGGGAGGTTAGAATGTCTCCAACTGCAGTTATTTTACCGTTTCTCAGAATCATAATTTTTATAGGTCTGTTTTCAGTGCTCTGAGAGGTGAGATTTCCCTCAAGGAGAGCATGGGAGCAGTTAAAGGAGATTAAAGTCTTTTCTACATGCTTGAGAGTGTCTAATGTCTGCTGGGAATTGCCCATGAAGCCTCCTTCCGATTTCCAGCCTCTGGCGAGGGCCGGCTGAGTGCGAGGTGACAGCCCCTTGGAAATCATGGCACGGGGTGACAGCCCCTCGGAAATCACTGCCCGCTGCCCTGGCGCAGAGGCATCCGCTCCCTGATGGAGAAACCCGCTTTTGTGCACGTGCACGTACAGGGTGAACTGTATTTTTAACCATTTTCCTCTTCCGGGGATGATCCTGTTTATTACTCAGCCACACACATGTCTTTTGAAAATGTCCTTCTTTTAAAAGGGACTGCATTTCAAGTGCACTGATGTGCTGTCTGACAGGACACGTATAATGAAGCCTTGCCTTCTTCAGGGCATGTGTTTGAAATACCTGCGTTAGCACCTCCCTGAAGAGCGTGCGGTTCAGCTTGCATTTTTAATAGATCTCCTGCCACAGATGCACCTTTTGAGGGGAGATGTGTTTATTTGCTTTTTAACCTAGGAAGATGCTCTGTAAGAGCTACTCAGGTCAAATAAAAATGACCAAACCAAAACCTGCAGCTTTGGAGTGCTTTGTCCACTGGGCCCCGAAGGAAAGAAAAGCTGAATTTTTTCTTCAGTTGCAGCTCTGGTTTATCTTAAGAAAGCCTCTTACTTTTGTTGCTTTTCACACCAGATAAAATCCCACTGCAAGTATGAGCTTCCCTGAAGACCTGTCCAAAATTTCAGGCTACTGGTTGCCTAAAACTGAGATGTCAACAGGAAAGGATCAACTTATATGCTCCTCATTATGTCTTTTCATTATATGGGACAACAGGATCACTCAGGAGTTGTTTTGCCTGGAATCGTTCTTTTTCTTCTCTTCTCTTCATCCTTTAATCCACACCTTCTAACCATATCCTGTTGCTGAACTAAATTAACTGGTTTAGTGAAGACAATATTCTCTGTGCCAAACAAGTCTGTCTGGTCCAGCTGTGGAAATATGTAATTGAATTCAGTGCATACACCCAGGCAGGCTTTTGGAAAAGCTCTGTGCTGGGCAGATCAGTAACAAAAATGTAAGATATAATCCCAATGTTATTAAAACCTTTGTCATAGAAGCCATTTAGATGCAAGTTCCCCAACACAGAGCATCTTTGGTTTCACCTCACGATTGCAGGGAGTTGTTTGCAGGGGTATTTTCTGGGTGCCACGATCAGTGGGGTTTGCAGGGAAGGCTGGGCTGGCCTGGTTGGGCTCCGAGTGCCTGGTTGGTTCCTGGGAGGCCCTGGGGCTCCAAGGTCCCAGCTCCAGCATCCTGGCTTGACATGGGTTTGTAACAGGCAGAGTTTGTCTCCCAGCCAGGAGAGGGGACCTTCTCCTGCTCCAGCCCAGCCCAGGGGATACCGAGGGGATGAGTTGGGAAAGTCCTTGTGCCTTCTGAACACTGGGGATGCAGTTAGGCCCCATTCTTGGGCATGTAGAGGATCCTGGTGTCTTTATTTTCTTTTTCGCATGCATGAGTGGACCGGGCATGATTGATCCTTGAGGAAAGCAGGAACATTCGCTCAGTTGCAGCTAATCCTCTTTGTGCTGTTTGCCTTTGAAATGGTTTATTGGGCTCACAGGGATACGTTTGCTCTTTCCTGACAGAACAATTTCGCCACTTTCACTTGGTTGAATCTCCTGCAGTTATAATGATCTCCTCTGATGGCAGGAAGGAAACAAAGGGCTCTGGGCTGCCTTCCTTGCAGGCTGGTGTTGGAGCACAGGGCGCTAGCGCTGTCCTCCGCCGCCTCCGTGCAGGCAGGTTGGGAGCCAACAGCCTCGTGTGGACCAGCAGCCTGCTGAAAGAGCAGTGCAAGGAAACAGCCCCTTGTAGCCCATGTCAGACCTGCACCCATTTCACTTCACAGTTGAGTCCTTCACTATCGCACTAAGTGTGTTCAGTTTTCAGTGGCCCTTCGCTCCAGAGTGGGTACCTGGGCCAGAGTCTGGCCCTGGTGTGAACCACACAGACTCTTTAAGGATGCCACAGAGACCTGTAATTCTCAGAGGGAAATAGCACATGGATAAAAGAGCACACGGAGGCATCCTGTGATTTGGAAGGCAGGGGAGGTTGCTGGTCAGCTGGTGCTTGGCCTTGTGCTTTGAGTGCAAGTCAGTGCTCGTGCTGTTAACCATTTAAACACTGCCGTCTTCCTGAATGCTTGAAATGGGATTCAATGGGATTGTTCTTCAGTCAGACAGATATGGATAGAAGTGAAAGACAGGCAGACAAGAAGACATACAGTGATAGCTCATTGCAGCATGAGAAAACCAAGCACAATCTCTATTGCCCAATACTTTTAAGTAAATCTAATAGGAGGGTTGAGGAAGAGATAGCGAGATTAGTTTGACAAAGATTATTTGTTGCTAAACAGAGTCTTCAGTGTTTCCCGGAGCCCTGGGACACACAATGCACTTGCTCCACCCAAGGCCCTTCCATTTGCTCGCTTGATTTAGGTAGGTTTATTGTGAAGCAAGATTTATGGAGTCCAGAGAAAAAGAATAAAATAAAAAGCCTTCCGGTTCCTACATTGTCTATGGAATTGGACCCCTGTTGTCTGCTCCGGCTGCTGGAGTAGGAGGGCTGGGTGTGAGACCCACTGTCCTCTTGGCCACCCTCACTGAGACTTGTTCTGTTGTCTTGAGGTGGTGAGAGGGAGCATCTGACTTCCTGAAATCATAAATTGAACTTTAAAATTGGTTAATTTACAAAACTCAATCGTCTTGACTCCTTTCCCCCCCTCCACCTTTGGAACTCTCATATTTTGAGTTATACTTGGTCTGTGGGACTTGATTAGCTCCCTGTTTAAGGAATGCCAAATGGCTCATGCTGTATCATGACTCTGTCAGCAGGAGTTATCAGAGAAATCCTGTAAATCTTGGGACTGGTGACAATCGCTAAGGTTGACTATGGTGTTTTGGCTCCTTATCTCCCCTCTGATCTGCCCTTTGTTGGATTTTTCTCCCTGGGGCCGCAGGGTTTCTCTGGGAGCATGTGTTTTTCCCAAGGGATCCTGCCAGCCTGAGTTTATCATGGAGCAACGCTGGCATTCAGAGCTCGGGTGTCCATGGAAAGGTTTTCCTCCCATCTAGCAGCAGTGGCTCCGTTGACAGAAACAAAAGCAAATCTCGCTCCCCATTGAAGCAGCAGCTACGCCCCGCGTTTCAACATCTGAAACTGGGCCCATCAGTCTGAACCGGCTCCGCGCTCCCCGTGCCAATAGCTCCATTACCAGCTCTGCTCCAGAAAGAGAGGAAATGGCTTTTCCCCTGCCTGCAAGGCGGCCACCGCTGGGAAACTCCGGGCATCTTCCCTCGGAGGCGGCGGGAGGAGGTGGGCTCATCTCCGTGACCCGCAAGCATCTGCTTCCCTGCTTTTCCGCCCGGCTGCGTCCCTGTTTAGACACCGCAGCGCCCTGTCCCACATACTAATTACTGACTTCTTGCTTCTGAGGAGCTTGATTCATTCTGCCACATTTTCCCACGTGAAACTGGACCTAGAGCCTCGGAAAATATCTTAATGGACATCAGAGTAAGTCTGAGTTTAACCCCCAAGTGGCTGCAGTGTCTGGGATAAAGGCCGAGGGCAGGAGCTGCCCTGGGGCTGCTGCTCCTGCTTGGCCCGTGTGCTCCGTTTTCCAGGGCAGCTCCGTGATTCCCAGCTTTCCCGGCCGCACTGTAGGTTGATCCTCTCAGCAGCAGCAGCGACTCGGCATGGAGGGCCCTGGTGGCTCCTGTTTTCCCCTGAATGCTCTGCTGGTTTCCTTGCCTTGCAGACAATGCCGAGGGGTGGGATGGCTGTGGCCCCAGCTCTGGGCAGCTATGGGAGCTGGGGGCGAAGGGGATGCAGCTTAGTTCCTGCTCAGTAGTTGTGAGTTACTGCTTGAGTTCATGGATTTGGGAGCATCATCCACCTCACTGTGCTCAGAACACGATTTTAAGTGCAGGTTTTTGTGTCTAGGCGAAGCAGGGATGACTCTGTGCTGCCCAAGAGCCCCTCGTGGGGGAATTGGGCCCTCCAGCCCCTGCGAGAGCAGAGCTGCCCATGGAGGGGCCGCGGCTTCGCCCAGAGACAAAACCAGGTCTTTCCCTTTTATTTCTCTCCTAGTTTCTCAGCCCTTCAGAGCAGGAAACGTCTCTTGCCGTGTTTAGCCGCTGGTCCCTGAGCAAAAGGCTCTTGTCCGTAGGAGCTCTGAGTGCTGCCAGGGAATGAACATAAATCCTGAAGTGCAGCCTCGTGGCGTGAGAGGCAGGACTGGCTGTGGCGGGCTCGTCCGAGCTCTGCCTTCGCGCCGCACTCATCCTGCCCGTCAGCCCTAATCAACTCGGCCACGCTTTCCAAGGCTTGGCAGGAAGGGAGGATTTCCCTTTTCTCGAGGTGAACGTGTTAACTGCGTATTTGCGAAGCGAGCGGGGAGAAGCAGTCCTTGCTCGGCCGCTCTCGCAGCGCCCTCCGCTCACGTAGGCGCCGAGGATGTCGATGTGTTTGACCTCTGTGCAACGTAAGGGTTTTCTTTATGTCCCGGCCCCACCTGAAGGACAGTGGGTGAGATGTCCCCACCGAGGGTGGACACGACGCAGCCCTCAAAGCGCTGCCCCCACAGCCCGCTCGCATCCCGCTTCCCTCTGCATGTGCCCCACGGATCAACCTTAACGACAGGCACCTCTTAAAGGTCTTTGTCTCTTCACTGCGACACTTGGGTCACTGATTTCTGCACAATTTTGCCATGATTTATGCAGTTTCTAGCGTAGCCTGACAGTTTTTCTATACTTTTGGCACTTGAGAGATTATGGTTAATTTGTTTATCTACTTAGCAAAACTGTTGGTGGTGTGGGTACTTGCTATAATTTTTTTCCCAATTTCCTAACATTTGACAAATAACAAACATGGAAAAATGTCTGAAACTTGTGGCTGAATGTGGCTGAAACTTGTAGGGATTTTCTGTTCATGCTTCTTTTCTGCCAGAAGAACAAATTGATTTTTTAAATTCCAAATGTCTGCTTTATTTTGAGAAATTTAAGCAGCTTTCATAGGCAGTTACCCCCTCTGTCTTGAATAAAATTGTGCCACCTTCTTTGGTGGCTTTCTATAAAATTATTCTTTAGCTTTCTATAAAATTATATAAAAACAAAAATAAATTATTTTATGTTATTCTATAAAATTGCAGTCCTGAGCTTTCACAATAATTTTGATTTGAAAATGCTGTTGATACTTAAGATGAAGAGAATAGTGTTTGACTCCAGTTTATTCTTAATGAAGATGAAAAATTTAGAGGGGTAAAGATCTGTTTGTTTTTTTTTTTTTTTGCTGTCACTGACCCCACTGAGAATCGCACACATCCAGTATCACCCAGGCCCCTCAATTTGAGGGTGCAATGTTTCCTTTTTTTTTCCAACTTTCCTAAAACCACGTCTCCTTTTCTGCTTTCCAGGGCCTCCCTCCGCTCCCCAGAACCTGATCTCCAACGTGAACGAGACCTCGGTGAACCTGGAGTGGAGCCCCCCGCAGAGCCGGGGCGGCCGCGACGACGTCTCCTACAACGTGGTGTGCAAGCGGTGCGGGGCGGGCGGCGCGGGGCGCTGCCGCTCCTGCGGCAGCGGGGTGCACTTCAGCCCCCAGCAGAGCGGCCTCCGCGCCACCAAGGTCTCCATCACCGACCTGCTGGCGCACACCAACTACACCTTCGAGGTGTGGGCCGTCAACGGCGTGTCCAAGCACAACCCCAGCCAGGACCAGGCCGTCTCCGTCACCGTGACCACCAACCAAGCGGGTAGGGAGCCGCGCGCCGCTCCGACGGCCTCCTCGGTGGGGTTTTGGGACACACACTGTTGCGTTGAGCTCAGTATTAGCACGTGAGCGCAGGGAGCCCTGGGAGGCGTAATTGGGTTGAACCCTCATTTTGGGGTTGTGCATATGGGTAGTTTGCATTTTTTAGAGCTGGGAAGGCAGTGGTGAGTGCATAGAGGAGCCGAGCATAATTTCTGTGCCACGCAGGGGGGACACCCTGCATGTGGGCAGCACGATGCCCTTGCTATTTGCAGGGAGAAATAACGTGCTGAGACGCACTGTACAAATAATTCCCCTGTCCAGTGAAGGTTGTGCAAGACCTGGGAAGAAGGACTTGTTGTTTGCTTGCCTGCTCGTGCTCCTTGTCCACAAAGTCCCCCCTGTTAGGAGCCGTCCCCTTGTTAAACAGGCACCTCCTTGACCTGCTGCAAGCAGCAGTTCAGTTGCTCAAAGCTGTCGTTGCTCTGCAGCTCACACCGTGGCTGCCTCGCCGTGCTGGCTGGTTGGTGCATGTCGCTCGCCTGGCAGGCTGACACGGTCCTTCTGGGCTACCTGGTTATTTCAGGTACCCAGGCACCTCCTCTGCCTTCAGTTCTCTGTGCTTCACTTGGCAAACGCTGCAGAACAAGGTTCAATTTCTGTTTTGAAGATCATTTGTATTGACTTTTTCCCCCTTTTTTAATTACACGAAAGCATTTCTTGCTTGCAGACAACCAGAGTTTCGTGTACAGGGTTCTGCTTGAATTTCCAATTTAATGAACGAAATTATATCCATTTGAATATGACACTTTTCTGTATGCAGATGAGCTGTGCAGACTGTCAGGCTGGCTACAGGACTGTCAAACCTGTTAGTGTCTCCCACCCTGATTGCCTTCACGTCCAGAGATGGTGCAGGCATCAGCACCTGGCAGCGCAGCTTACGGGATTATCATTTGGCTGCAGGTTTAGGGCTTTCTGATATAAACGTTGTGTATGCTGCAAGTGCTGGGCTATGCAAGTATTGTGTATTTTGTTTCCTTATAAATCCATGTCAAAAACAGGAATGCACAGGTTAAACGTAGAGGTTTAAACCTACAGATCTGGTCTGTAGACTAGACCTGTACACTTCCATATTAAGAATTAGAAATGCACTTAATTTTGCAGTCACAATTACAAGCAAAATTGTCAGGTACCCACTGAAGTTCCTTTGGAAATAAGATCTATTCTTTTTTCCTTTTTCTTTCTTTTTTCCATTTTTTTCTTTATGCATATTCTTATTTCATTTTTTTTCTTTATGCATATACTCCACAGTATTCCTTTATATTATCATTCAAAAATTCAAACCATTACTTTGCCCAGTGAAAAGAAAATTAATGGAGAACGGGGACTATTAGGGCCCCTTAGGAGAGTGCTCAGGGAGAATGCTGCCTGTCACGGGCGAGATGAAAAGGGAAGGCTGAGAGCTGCAGCAAGGAAGGGGTTTGTGCTGTGAACACCCAGCAAAGAGGGTATTTCTGCCTGGCTTTGGCATGTGAGAGCATTCGTGGATGCATATCCGCATGAATAAATGAGTGGATCCACCTACCGTGTGAAATTCTCCCATCTTATGATTTAATATGCAAACCAAAATCTGATTGACTATGCAAAGAAGCATTGATTCTGTTTATTATCCATGAGTAACAGTTCTTCACATCAGGGAATTTGTGTTTTTGCCAGCGTTTCCAATTACGAAACTTGCCCAGTCTATCAAATGCTTCAGAGGGCCAGAGAAATCTGCCCGGGTACCAATACAAATTAACTCCAAGGTGCCGGTGCTCTCCTGTGCTTAAAGATCCTGCGACTGCTGCAGCACAGATGTATGTGAAAGCCAGAACCATGGAGCCTCCACCTGCAAATCTGCACCCGCAGAAGTAGCCCTTACCTATGCAAATAATCCCATTGATTCCAGTGCAACTGCTTGCTTGAGTAAAGGTTTATAAAGTTGGACCCGTGGGTTTTACAGGCACCGATGTGTTTAATCATTGCAAATGCGTGTCTGGGGTGCATTAAAATTCTTCCGCCAGTCATTTTCTCTCGCTATATTTCATTATAAAGAAATAATGTCATGGTGGAGCGCTGCCACGGGCACGTCTGTAATCTTGTACCTTTCTCATATGAGTATAAAGCTACCTTGGTTTCATTGCAGCAATTTCTAATTTAGGAAAGATTAGAGTCAAGCTCTTAGGTTAATAAAAGGCTTCCCTTGTTTTGCTAACAAAACCGAGGCTACCCACAGCGAAAATCTGCTTTATTATATTTGCTGTAAGCCCTTGTGCTTTCCACACAAACACTCCTTTTTTGTGACAGAAGGCAATGTTGCTAACGTGGCTCTTTACTGATAGGACCAGTCCTTTTGGGTCCTATGTGGGGAGTTGGCTGGACTTGTTTGCCAGGGCTGTGTCTTCAGGTTAAATTCCGTGGGGAGGGCGAGCGTGCGAGGGGTTAGGAAATGCTTCCACAGCAGCCTCACTTGCCCTTACAAATGCACAACCGTATAATCGGGGGGAAACAGAGCAGTTTTAGCAGGTAGTTTTAAACGTCGATGTCCTCAGCGGGCGGCGGGCGCGTGGAGCCGCGTGGAAAGCGGGGGGCGGTGAGCGCGGCCCCCACGAGCTCCCCCGGCCTGGGTGTCCTGTGTGCCCGTCCCAACGCCGCCCCCCTGCAGGCGGCACCGCCAGAAGCCGCTCTGCACCCCGGCAGGCCCCAGGAATGCAGAAGACGGTGCAAACGAGAACAGGCTTTTGTCATTCGAAATAGGACTAAAAACATGCGAAACAGTGTTGTTCCTGCTTCCTTGGAAAGACCCTGCTTTTTTTTTTTTAACAGAATCTAAATTTCTGGCTTGGAAACAAGTAAAAATTTCTATCTCCTAGAACAATGTCATGTCATTTTAAGAATTTTAAATGGTGTTTCTAGCTTGATTATTATATATATTTAGTATAAAACTTGGGGATTTTTGATTTGTTTTGGTGTTTTGGTTTTGTTTTTATTTGAGACTGGAGCAGGCACCCTTTTCCCGTAAAGATTACAAGGAAATTCAGCATGGAGCAGCAGGCAGGAGAGAGCGACAGCAGTGGCTATTGTAAGGGCTGCTCCCAAGTTCCTCGAGCAGCAGAGGTGTCGGCGTCTCCAAGCCGATGCAATCCCGGCTTTGGGCGCCCTTCCCAAGCGGGAGCTGCCCCATGGATGGGGTGTCAGGCAGCCCCCACGCTCCCTCCCCTTTGCTCCAGTCTCAGAGGCCGAGGGGCTGGGTGCCCTTCCCGGCACCGGATCTGCAGGGGTTTCCGATGGGAAGACCCAGGCAAACCAGGCGCCCAAGCGCTGGGACCCCAAGTGTCCGTGTTCAGCGCGGGGAAGGGAAACCCGGCTGCTCCTCGGGGCCCTGCAGCCTTTGGGTTGGGCATATTGTTTGTTTATGCTCCTAAAGCTGTTACCAAAAGGGGAAAGGAAAAAAAGAACAACGGATCCTTTGAGGATAATCTTACATTAGAAACGAAAGGGAGAAAGGGGGGAAAAAAAAAAAAAAAGGAAGCGGGAGTTATTTCTTCCAGATGATTAACAAGTTCTCCCGGACTCTTTGGTAGGGAAATATTCCCATTTTGCATTTTGGTGGGACTTCTTTGAAAGCCCGTGGTTCCTTTCAAGTGCTGATTAGCATTCCTCACGTGCCGCGCGGAGCGGCGCGGGCAGCGCGCGGAGGAGCTGCCCGGGAAGCGCACGGAGGAGCTGCGTGCAGCCGGGGTGATGGAGCCCCACGGAACCGAATTCCCAGCCGGCAGCAGTGCCCAGGCGTGGAGCGCCCTGGTCAGCGGGCGCCGCGCGCACTGACCACGGGAGAGCGGCTCGGGCGGATCAAAGGCAAATATGCCATGGCCTGTGAGCCTCGGACCGACAGCATCTCCTGTTTCGTGCTCGCTTGCTCGATGTTTATGAGTTATTTGTAAAGAATTGCTCCGTGCTGGAACATCAAAAGACATTGTTTTTAAGTAGATCTCAATTGTACGGCTTTTTATGTGCCTGCATGTGAACTTAAGCGTCTGCTTGAAAGCAAAATTAATCCTGATTCGGGAGATCAATCAATGCATCTGATTCTCTTGTCCCATCACGTTTTTGAGCAGAATCCTGGTTTCAGCAGAGGTAGCAGTGCCGAGTGACGGTGCTCTGAGAACGCATGTGGATTTTGCATGTGGATCAAGGAGATGCAGACGGGCAGCATGACCATGGTGCAAATCTCATCAATAGGGAGGGGGTCAATGAAATTGCTTTTGTCTTCAGAAACAGGTCTGAGCTGCTCACTGGGTTGCTCCTGTGCCATCCTGCTGTGTGCCAGCATTCCCACATCCCCAAGCCCTTTCGGGATGCTCTCTTGGCAAACAGCTGGATACGGGACAGCTGCCCGGAGCACGGCTGGCTGTTCCACGCTCCCAGCACCGTTTTGAGAAAACCCCACAGTAATGGAAAAGGGGAGGTTCCCGTTGTGCTTTTAAGGTGTTTGCACTAAGGATGATGGATCGGCAGCCTCCTTGTTGGTCGAACGGAGCGGTGTCAAGCACGAATTCAATAGGGAGAGAGATCAGAACTAGCGAGCAGGGCCTCGAGCAGGGCTGATCCGTGAGCGTGACACGCCGAGTGATTTGCTGCAGCACTTCATACAAGTGCAGGCTAATTTTATGCAACTTGCTCCTGCTGAATCCAAACCAGTGTGCGTTGGAAGCTGTGCATTTATCTGCCAGAGCTAAAGAGCAATTTCCAGCAGCCGGACACTGCTCCGGTGAGCAGCAGGGCTGGGGCAGGTTGGCAGCTGCAGTGCAGCTTCACCTGCCATCATCAACGGGGTGATCTGACAGTTCGTCCACCATGACATCCCTCCTTATCCTTTCTTTTCACTTGGTCCTCTGAGGAATCTGTGCTTTGGCTTTTGCTGCCTGGAGATTTCCATGGAAGCAAGCTGCCGTGAGGGATTCCGGAGCAAACCAGCCGCCCAGTTTTGGGAAACAGGGGCAGGAGATTCACAAAACAAGAGGAGCAATCCCAACAGAGGAGATTTTGGGAATGGCATGGAAAGGCTCGGACAGGGATGCTCATGCTCTGGCAAAGGGAGGTGTTGGATGTGCGGAGCCTCCCTGTGCTCCTGGGGAGGGGAGCTCCGTGTCCTTAAGGATCGCGCTTCTAATCCTCGAGATATTGCTAATGTCGTGCCCTGGCATTGAGAAATGCCCTGGAATAAACCACAGCTCTACGTGCTGCCATCTTAAAACAAAACGGGGAAAACTATTGTTGGGAGGGATTAAATTATTATTTCAAGGTAACTACAGCTTTCCACAAAGCAATAATGATTAAAATAACAACTGCCTGCTGGCTTGCAAGGCTGTTTGCACCACCCATTTCCATGAATTCGTATTCAAGGTGGGGGATACAAGCCTGGGTCGGAAGGAAAAAAAAAAACCCAGGGCTTTCTAAAGATCCTTAGGAAATAACCAGCTCCGGGGCTCGGGGAGCAGCTCGGACACGGTGCGTGTCAGAGGGTGCCAGGCAGTAATTGCAGCTTATAAATAAAAGTTTGGTCACGTTTTTACAAAGATCTCATAGTTTGCTATGGAAAATGGGAGTTGGTTACGTGCCCTCCTCGGGAAAAGAGATGCTTCGTTTCAGATCTGAGCAGCGCTGCCTGTGTTTTTGGTTATATAAATGTATTTTTCACAGGCACCTTGGACTATGTTGTGCTCTCGGTTGTGCTGGCACAGATGAATAGCTACTGAGCTGACAGAGATCAAGATATGGTCCTGGAGCTTTTATTTGCTCTGGATTATTTAACTGCACATTTCCTCTCATTGGCCCTGCGCTGACATTTAATGTTCTCGGAGCTCGCAAGCCAGCCCCAACAATTCCCTTTCCCGATTTAAAAGGAAACGTTACTTGGAAGGAGACTTTGTCCAGCAGTGGCTACCGAATGGTATGGGTGGCTTCTAAATCTTCAGGTTGTTTTTTGCAGCTGACTCAATTAATTGGGAAGCAGCCAGAAAGCCACCGGGGTCCAGTCTGGAGTTGAGCAACAAGCAGAGCCCCCGCGAGCGGTATCAAAGCTTCCATTAGCCCCCCGCTGCTGTCCTCAAACAGCAGCTTTCTGGGGCTGGAAACACAAAAGCCGGGCTGCACAACTGGCCCTGTGTGCCCATTCACGGCGCCTCCGTCCGCACAGTTACTAATTAAAATGCCATGGGGAGCAGCACAAATAAACACGGAGCGTCCGCGCTGCCTCGCGGGGCCCCTGCTCACCCTGCTTCTTAATGCTGTCTCAAGACAGGTAGGAAGCTACAACCGTCTGTCTTTTTCCATTTGGTCCTGCATATTTCAAAAACTTCTTTATGTAAAAATCCTACTGAACTTAATAGAGTAACTCTTGTCTTCGCTTTCTGAACAGTTCCTTTAGAATTTATGGGAATTTATATCCCTGCTATTGATTTCTACCACCTAGTCTTAAAAGAAGATGGGCTTTTTCAGACTTTTTTATTCAATTCTTTTACAATTCTGTGGAATCCCTCTGGTTTTATCTGTTTTAGAATCTGTTGAAAGTATTAATGGATTATCACAGACAGTAAAATTATAATGTGCTTTCAATATAAATGTCTTTCAGTTCCTTTCTCACTGTAGACCCAGAGCAAAGCACCAGAATTTTGAATTATTTTCTTATTATTTTTCCCTTTCTGGGCCCCATCAAATGCTCCCACCAATATATAATACCATAAGGCAGTTTTGGCTGAGCAAAATAGGAAGATGTAGTGGGCTGGAAGAGATGTCTCGTATGAGAAGCGAGTTTTGTGTGGTGCCCATTTATTTTAGCAAACAAATAAAGGCATCATCTCCAGACAAGCCGCTGCCGTGGCTCCCTGGGAAGATTGCGCTCGTCTGGATAACACAGTGAGTTCCTTACATCCGTCCTCGGAATCAGCCTCCATTCATCTCTCGTAGCATAAAGGCGGATGCAGATGGGAGGGCTGCGTCTTTCTGTCTGGTTTATCGGTGCTTGAATAAGGAAGCAATTGGAACGTGCAAGGGGCCAACGTTGGGTCGGGGAACGCTCAAGGGGCTGAATGTTGGATCCAGGGAACGCACAAGGGCCCAAATGTTGGATTGGGGAATGGGCAAGGGGCTGAATGTTGGATCCAGGGAAAACATAAGGGCCCAAACATTGGATTGGGTAACTTGCAAGGGGGCTGAATGTGGGATTGGGGAGCAGGCAAGGGGGTCAGTGTTGGGTTGGGGAACGGGCAAGGAGCCAAACGTTGGGCATTTTATACTGTCAGACCCCAGCGAGCTGCAAACGTCTCAGGTGAGGAAGGCAGGTGGCTCCTGGCTTGTTTTGACTCAGAATGATCCGCAAATAGAAGTTATCAGTGTCATCTGTGTCAGGTAATCTGTGGAGCAACTGAGTTAAGCCCACAAACCTGGGGATTTACCTTGAGACGAAACATTGGAAAGTGCTTTGCGTAGAGCGGGAAGAAGAAATGATTTTTGAGTTTGGTTGTTGAGATTTATGTAGAGATGAAGGTTAGATTTTTCGTTGCAATTCCCATTTCATTGCAATTCCCATCCCAGCCATTTCTCCATCCTCGTAGTGATGAGATCCGCTCTGTCCCTGCAGGAGGACACTGGGACTTTCTAATCCGCCCTTAGACGTGGATCTCTCCATGTCCCCCGTGGTACTGAGCGTTTAACACAGGAAAAAAGGCCCTGGGCTCAAACGCAGACCCAGCCACGCCATCGCTCAGCCAGTTTGGGATTATCATTTTTGCTCATTTTCTTTTGCCAGTGTCCTAACTTCATACTGCTTTAGGAAAGAGATATTGCTATTGTGCATCCCCAGGTCTTCATTAGCTCCTAAGTTGTTTGGATATTGGTATGTGGATTTTTTCTTTCCTTGTTTCTTTTTGTATTGAAATTCTTCAGTCTTTGTGATGGCATTTACGTTGCAAAGGAAATTTTAACAATTATTGTCTTTCTGGCCCTTTTCCACTAAGGCAGCTACTTTAATTTTTAGTTGCTTACACAATTTGTTTTTTTTTTCCTAATTTTTAAATTAATAATTCACTAGCTTTCAGTACCCAGAATAAAACCCAAACTGAAGTAATAAAAGCCCTGTGCAAGTTGAATAATGTATCACCTGTGATGTAATCATTTACTAACATTGTGGAGTAAGAGCTTAAGGTTCATAAGTTTCAGGAAGCTCACAGACTTCTCCATTTTTGGTCTTTGTTTTTTGCTGAATAGGGAACATCAGGTTGCTTTACTTTTATGTGCTTCCCGTTGGAAGTGTGTGCAGAGTGCCTTTTTTCTCTCTTTGATTGGGTCTGCTTATGATTTTTACTTTCTTGTACAACCTGCACGTTGCAAATGAGGGAAAGTGGCTCAGTTGGGTTCCAACGAGAGGAAACACGCGAAGAGCCACGAGGGTGAAATCCTGGGAGAATTTGGTGTCCCGGAATGGAATCATCTACATTCCCTTTATTTTCAGAAGCACAAAGCTTTCATTTCCCCTCCCGAAGAGCACCTGCAGTGAGGTTGTGCAGCAAGGCGCTTTGCTGTGTCCTGGGAGCACCCAGGAACTTGTGTCCTCCCTTGTGCGTCAGGCCAGTGCCCTTCCCCAAGCGCCGTCCCTGCGAGCTAAGCTCAGCTTGGGTTCAGGCTCGAGCTTCTCGCAGCCCGGGGGAGGGTTCCCGTCGGGTGGGCTCCGCCTAACCCTTGCACAGGAGGCCCTTGGCTCACGTTCCAGCTGAACGCGCTCAATATCGGCTGCAATTAAAATTTACAGCTTGTTCATTTGAAATGTAAATACAGAAATTTGAACCTCCTGCACCACCTTTTTGTGTGTAGTGAAGCCTAAAGTAAACAAGGGAAGCTCCTTAACTTGGGTGCCTTGCAAATAAATCTTTTATTCTCAAGTGCTAAAAGAGGATTGTGGATTTTATTGTCAGGTGAACCCAGTGTTTTGGTTCTTTAGGCAGCCCAGGCTCAAGAGGGCTTGTATGAAACCTACCTTGCAGGAACAGCTGCAGTCTAGTGCTTGTGTGTATCCCACTTAAAGTAAAATGCTTTTCACTTTATTATCTTTTATTCCTCCAAGATTCTTGGCACTTCTGATGTTGAGTTTATCTGAGGAACCTAAATGGCCAAAATCTGACTCTCTGCTATTACTGTAGCACTTCCAGCCAAGATGAGACAAGAGAAACTAAGCTATTTATTTTAAAAAAAGCTAATTTAGCAAAATGAGTCATCACATATTTATTTATTTATCCAAAGCATGAGGGAGCAGAGCAGGGGCTTTTATTTGTCTGGATGTCAGAGCAGCCTTTGAGCAGTTCTTTCTGGAAAATCTAATATTCTTAATGGCGAGAATAAGCGACATTAGACATATGTGTGTCATCTAGATTTCTTTATTTCAAGTGAGTAAAAGCAACCATGTGTAAACCAAAGAGAACAGCATTGCGGAATGTGTTGCCTTGGGTACCAATTCCCATTTGACCCTTGGTGAATTGAGCTTCTCGCCGTAACTGAACTAGCCACCCGCTCGGATAACGTGGTGGGAAGGAGGAGCCCTTCTCTTGATGGGAACTGCCATGAGGCATCAGGTCAGAGCCATCCTTTGCAAGAGGAGATAAAAGGTTGTCCCACTGGGGTATTTAGAAAGTGGGATCATTTTCAGTGTTGTTTTGCTGGTCGCTGATATGTTTAAATGCTTGCAAAGCTGCACGCAGATGCTTGCAGGGCACAGCAAATGGTGAGTTCTTTCCTTGGTCCGGCGGAATTAAAGGATGATTCTGCCCTGCCTTGTCTTGTCAACGAGTCTGTTGACTCGTGAAGTGTGTGCAGACGCAGAGTCGGGTGTGTTACTTCTCCAACCGTGGGCAGAAGAACAGGGGAGCAGAGAGGAGGAGCAGCTGGACTTTGCTGGACTTGGAAAAGGGCACAGGGAACAGGACTGGGAAATCACCTGAGGATGTCTGATGCATCCCTGAGGATGGTTTCGACTCCCCAGTGGAAGGAGCTGGGAAGGCAGTGGAGGATTTTGTTTGGAAAAGACGTTTCCGCAGATGTTCCTTCCGAGCAAAGGAGAAGGACACGGGGTGTTTCTGTGGAGGCCTCGGCTCTCGCTGTGGTTCTGGCTCTGCAGAGGGGCAGAGCTGCCCGGGGGTGGCAGCAGGCCGGTCCCCCTGCGCTTGGCCAGGCTACGAAGGTGAGTTGTGTTTATGCGGGGTCACGTTCACCCCTCGGCTATGGGGGACAGGAGCTGCCCTGGCACCTGCCCCGGGACCAGTGCCTTGAAATCTGCCCCGGTCACAGCGCTGCCCACTAACCCCAGTGTGAATAAAGTGCTCATGGCTGGACAGTTCTAGAGCCATTTCCAGCGCTAACTACATTCACCCTCTTGTGTTAATCATTCTAGCTTAAACATTTAGAAATGTTTCAGTGCTGGGTTTTAAAGTGGTTGTAATGTTCAGACAGATTTTTATAAATTGCCTTCCAACTGAAAGCCTTGTTTTCCTGTTTGTTTTAAGCTGGCATTCATACATAAAGGAAATATACACACAGGATCCTGCCATGTTTCTGTTGGCAGCTGTGAAGTTCTCCTTGTCAGAACATGCCAACGGGATTTCTTAGCAAGCTAGCAGCACGAAAACAAGCACTCCTCAGACTAAACAGACTCCGGCTTGAGCTGCAATCCGGATCTCGGGTTAAATGCTGTGTGGCTTCCATGTTCCCTTGGTTTCAGGCAGGCTTCGGGACCGCAGGTTGCAGATTCGGATCTCTGGAGCTGCTCCAGACCTGCCTTGCACGAGGTGACGTCCTCATTCGGAGGGCCAGTGATAACATCCTGGTGTGAAGAGCTCTTCCTTGGTTGCTGATGGGGATCACGAGCTGTGTCCTGGCTGTGCACAATCCTTGTCACCGCTGTCTCATCCCCGAGCACAGAGAGCCCCTGCAATTGCAGTGAGAGCCGTTCCCGTGTGCTAGCGTCGTCCCTGCTAAAACTGGCACGGAATGGGACTTGCAGCCAGCGAGATAAGCCGGCTCTCCACGGATCTTTAGCAGGTCCTGCAGTTCTCCAAGAACTGGAGCAGGCTGGTGAACAGGCAGCGCTCTAATAACACCGAGCTGCGGTTATTTGTTGCAGCTACAGCCTGTGTCTTTCTGAGAGCTCTTGGTTTGAGGCAAGTCAGAGCCGGCTTCTGCGGTCTGGCAGGCTCCGCAGTGCAGGTTCCCTTCTGGGAGAGGCGAGCAATGAGATCTTGCAAACAGAGGAAACGTTTAAAACACAGTAATGCAGTGCAAACAGGCTCCAAAACATCCTTTTCTAGGCCTTTCCTTTAGGAAAATACCACCATCAACCAAAGGATGGGAGCTGGTGCCCAGACTGGAGAGCTCGTCGCTTGTTTGCAGTAGAGCTGGTGCATGCAGGGCCCATGCTGCAGAGAAGGAGAGCTCGTGTCTGCCTTTAAT
Source organism: Nothura maculosa (assembly GCA_032353885.1). Taxonomy (NCBI): domain Eukaryota; kingdom Metazoa; phylum Chordata; class Aves; order Tinamiformes; family Tinamidae; genus Nothura; species Nothura maculosa. The sequence goes on along the minus strand of JAUBOD010000633.1, from coordinate 2,054,883 downwards.
CTCAGAATTAAGATGTCACCCAAGACTACCCCACGGCTGGGCTGGGGCTGTTTTGTGCCTGAGCAGCATGTTTTCTAGTAACAAGGAAGGAAACTTGAGTTGCAGGGGCATTATGACTGGTTTAAGGGATGGAAGGAACGAGGCCGCGCTCGGCGCTCTCGCTGAGCCCGGCTTTGCTGCTGTGGGCAGATGAGCCAGCGGGGCAGGTTTAAAGCCTCTCCTTCAGATGCTGAGGCTCGAACGTGCCGGCCTGACCTGCAGCGTGTCTCGCTTTCCAGCAGGGAGCTTTTCCACGCCAGTCGTCATTCCTCGGGGAGGCAAAGGCAGACAGTGGGAAGACAGAGCGCTCGGGAATGTCTTGGGCGGCTTCCAGAGGCCCCGTTAAGCAATCAGCCTTCTGGATCCCCGTCCAAATCCGAACCTGGCCAAACCATTGCTCGTGCTGCTTGTATACAGGGAGAGTTACCTGGGGATTAATGAACCAATGAAGTACGTGGCTTGTTGTTAAGACGTGCATCCAGTCTGGCAGGCTTTCTGCGAGGAAAAAGGAGGGATCGTTTTGGCAGCGGAGTGGGAATGCCAGATTCTAGCTCAGCGCTTCCAGTGTGCGCAGCCATCTCACGTGTGCATGGAATGAGAGTCACGGGTGCGGAGGCTTCGCGTGTTCCTGTCCCTGGGTTGGGTTCCTGGGTTATACGTGTGCTCCAAGACGTGGTCTTGGTCTCCAGCTGTTCCCTGTCAGTTCTTTTGGTCACAACTCCAATGTATCCTCCTTTCCTTGGAGAAGGCAACTGCCAGGAGCCCCCGCAGCCCAGAAGTGCTGGTGGTGGCCACAAAATAAGGGGTTGGGGGCATTTCTGTCTGGAAGAGAGCGAGAAGCAGGTGAAAGGCCTGAGGGCTTGGTGGGAAGCAGAAGCAACACCAGCATTTTAGGAAAGAGCAAATTGCTTCCTTTTAATCTGGGATTTTTAACAAAGCGGGGCTGGTTCCTTATCCCTTCACTTGATTTGAAGCCAGTGTGACAGCTAGGAAAGGAAGGCGCTCGCTTATCAGGATGGGAATGCGCTCTCTTATCAGTGTGGTCTGGAGAAGGTTGCCTTTAGAAATCATTAAAACCAGATTCCATTCTCTGTTGAATATCCCTATTCTACTGTAAGGTTACTTGGTAACATCATTTACAATACTTAATGTTAAAAAAAATTAAGGAGGATATTCAAAGAGAAAATCTTAAATGTGCCAGATTGCCCTAAATGTGTTCTTGTTCCAGTTAATAAAGTTATTTTATTTTCTCATTTCAATTTTAAGAGGACTTTTCTTCAGTCTTAGATTCTCAAAATTAAAAAAAAAGAATATTTTTAATAATTAGTAATGGAACAGGCTTTTAGAATCCACCCTGGAAGGTAAAACCCTTAATCACAATAACATCATTAGTGCTTTCAAGCATTTAATTTTAAGGCTTGACAAAGTGCATAGCCATTGATAAGAACAGACTAAGTGTTGTTGTGTGCAATTGAGAGGAAAAAAGGGAAAGCAAGAAACCCCTAAGCTTCAAGTAATTAAATTTAAATATGTTATTTGAATTTAGCTGAGATAATGTGCAAACTGTGGGTATATTTTTCAATCAGTGAAAGACCCCTTGAGTAAACATGAGCCATTTAAATTCAAATCGCGGGGAGTGGAAAGTAAACCCTGCTGTGGTTAAGAAGGCATCTTCACGGAAACCCTGGGCATTGTGTGTCCCTGATACCCAGTGCTCATGTCTTGGGCTTATAAAGGCTGCTTTAACTCATGGATGCCAGAGACTTTTATTGCATCTATTTATTTCCTGTTTTTTCCTCACTCCTTCTCCCCAGTAATGAAAAACTGACTCTCTGCTTCTGCCATCCTTTAAAGTGCCCCCAAACTGTTATAATTCAGCACTGATTAGCCTTGGGATGGGGCTGTAAGGCGTTGGGGTGATGTTTCTGTAGTGCCTCTGTGCTCTCGCTCGCTCCGTAGGCCACGCGCTCAGAACTGCAGTACTAAAGCTATTAGGAGGTGTTTAATGGCAGGTTATTGAGGAAGCAGATAAAAGGAAATTGCAGCATTCGCATCAGGAGGGAGCGGAGTTTTTAAGGGTGAGAACTGCTGAGCTTTGAACATGGGGTAGTTGCACTCGGTGGAGCTTTTGTTAAAGGGACCCCTTTTTAAACACCAAAATAGCTCACGGTTCTTCACTGTAAATTCTGTAAATTCCACTGTTCAGGGGGAACTGGGGCTTGGTGCATACTGTGTGTGCACGTGCAGGAGAGAACCTGCCATTTTAAGCAGCGATGAATTAGGAACAAGCTTTACTTAGTATTTCTTTCAAAATATCTGCAAGTAGAGAAGATGAAAGTGAAGAAGGTGAGAGAAAAAGTAATCTCCCGCTCTCCTCCCAAGCTCCTCTGCATTACCAGCGCAAACACCTCAGTGTGTCTGTTATTCCTTTTGATCAGGCTCTGCTCCCGGATTTTTCGGGAGCGCGTGTGCCCGGAATGAGCGATGGCAGAGACGGCAGCGCCTTCTCTCCGGTGCGCGATCAAAGCATCGATTTACAATCTGTAACACGTTGTCTTCACAGCGTCCCTAAGAGGTGCTTTAAAGGCAGAAGGATGAGGAGCAAAGAGTCGGAATATTCAGCTCGAGCTGGCCCAGGTGGGCTCAGTCCCTCAAGTTTCGTGGGGTTACATATGAACATCCTATTGTATAGATTTTTCCAGTTCTGTGCCATAGGGAGTGCAAAGAGCTCCTTGATGGCGCTTGGCCGCTCTGCTGCCTCGTGCCGTGGACACCAGAGCTCTCAGGCTTTCTCTGTAGCATACGGAGAAGCAGGATAACAACAAACAACAACCCAAACCAGCAACTCATCTGTGCAGCACAGCACAGGATGACAGATTAAACGTTAATTAGGATGGAGTTGCCTGGTGGCTGGTATTCAACAGAGAGGAGGAAGGAGAAGGCACCGTGTGCTGAGGAAGGGCAGAGCCCGTGCCCAGGCTGTGCGGAGAGCTCCTGTTGTCCATGCGGGAGCGGCGGGGCTGGCGCGCGGATCCGCAGCCCTGCCCCAGGGCTGGCAGGACGGGCTCACCCGGATCCTCCCCGTTGGCCGGATCTGCCGTCTCCTCTGTCATCCAGCAGCTGCCTCGGTGTGTGAGAGCCAGGCGAGGAGGAGGGCGGCTGGGGAGGCCTTTCCAGTGGAGCGCCCGGCTCCTGTGACTGTTCCCGTTGATTCCCGCTTCCATTGCACCTGTCCGCCACAGGCACCTGCCTCTGAGGGGCTGGACGTTCAGTTCTCCTTTCATTTCCCATGACTGTTGTATTTATTTGTCTTTCTTGGTGCTTTTCGAGGATGTGCGTTTCAAGGGCAGGTTCTTTTTTTCTTTTTCTTTTTTCTTTCCTCTCCCTTTAACATTTTCCTGGATCGTGATCCTAAAGTAGAAGATAAAAAAAGAAAAACAAAAAGAAGGAAAAGGGAAGAAAAAGAGCAACCTGTCTACAGCTTCAGGGGACAAAAGAGGAAATACATTCAGTTTAGGAAGACCTCTAATCTCTAGTTATACAGGACAGCTTTGTTAGATAAGATTAAAAATTTCATGAATGTCCCTTTTTATCCCCGGAGACTCCACCATTTATACCAGCTATTGTCAGCATCCAAAGAGCCTGATAGCAGCTGGCTGGAGACGTGACCACACAGCAACACAAGGGCAGGAGAGGGGCAATCTCCTTCACAGACCTGGCACAAACCTCTTCCCTGCCCGTCACAAATCCTTGCAGCCCTTGCTCGGACACATTGAAAGGACCTTGGAGTTCAGCTTGTTGCTGGGTAGAGATTTGCCAAAGATCCTCCAGCGCTTCCCCTTGACACCGCAGTCCTGCTTAGTCTGTGCAATGTGTTTATCTTGCCCCGCATGGGATGGCACCAGATTGTGCCAGTCTGGTGCAAGATGGGCCAGTCTCTGCTGTCTTCTCTCTGGGAAACACCTATCCGAGATGGAGCCTGGCCATGGTGCTGAGGTTTTCCAGGTTGGGAGCACCCACTGGCTCCGACTTTGGAAATAAAAGCTCTCTGCCCTTCGAGGGAGCATTCGGATTTGTGTGCATTGAGCTTTAGTCTTAGTTTTATCAGCTTTAGGAAAAACAGGATTTCCGTAGTTCTTGTAAAACAAACAGTGAAGAAGAGCAGTTAATTTGGGGGTATGGAGGAGGAGAATCAGTTTAGACCAAAACCTAATGCGTATGATTCTTTATGCACTGTGACTAACACAGGTTAAAAAAAAAATTTCTTTGCACTTTATTATTATAAATAATTGGTTATGTATATATATATATATTTCTTTTTTTTGCAGCTCCATCCCCAATTGCTTTGATCCAGGCTAAAGAGATAACAAGACACAGCGTTGCCTTGGCCTGGCTGGAGCCGGACAGGCCAAATGGAGTTATCCTGGAATATGAAGTCAAGTACTATGAAAAGGTACCGTGCACAAGGGATAAGCAAGGAACTTTGTTTTGGATTAGGGAGGTTTTTGGTTTGTTTTGTTTTTAGCCTCATTTAATTATGATTTATTTCCAGATAGGATCCATTATTTGAAACTGAATAGGTTTAGTTTAATAATATCCAATTAAGGATTCCATGCACTTTGAATGACTGCTTGAAATAATAAGACATGTAGGCTGTTCCAGCCGTACGGTATGAATTTGTTTTGTTATGTTTCCTTTCCATAAGAACCAAGCCTTTGTAGCAAGCCTATTTACAATGAGAATCAATAATGTTGGTCAAAAGTGAGGCATTAGCTTTATATCATAGGCAGAAGGATAATAATGAGATATATAACACACTAATAGCAATGAGATCTGTTTGCCAATAGCTTCTGCTTAAAGTGATGGTGTGGGTTGAATGGCTTTTAATAAAAAATAAGGAAAGAAAATTACATTCTTCATACTCTCCGAGTTAGAGGGAGATGTTATTCCTACAAATAACTTCTCGAGTATGGAACCATGAAAAGAGCCATTTTCTTTGAAGGTTGGCTGCCAAGATGAACAATTACCTGCTTTTGCTCTTGTGCCTTCACACACGTGCACACACTTAATTTTTTTAAGAAGATAATCACTTTGTTGCTTCCCTCACACACAGAGAAAAAGGAAGATGATTTTCAGTGAAACTAAATTATAATATTTTCCAGCCAAAAATAAGAATAGTCTTTAAGGTAGGACTTTATTTTAAGGTGGGACTTTCTGAAAGATGTTTTTCAAGAGTTTTTTTTTTTTAATTTATTTCTTTTGTTATATGGCTCCTGGCTAGTGTAAGGGAAAAAGCAGCCCCAGCATGTCTGAATAAAATGACATTTCTTCATTGACAAAATTATATTTGAAGACTCGGCTGTTTCCCAGATTAATTTGTTGTATGATCTTAATCAGCGCTTACTGTGATCACCACAGCTAGAGATTACTTAGGCTTTCTGACTTGCTTGGACATCCCTTTGAGCGCTCGGTGTTGAGCAGGGCCAGCAGTGGCTCTTTTGGGGTGCATCTCAAGCGCTCCATCGCTGTGAGCCATCACCATTCATCCAAACGTCCTGCCAACGAAGGGGATTCCACCGCTGGGGCGCAGCGAGGCCTTTTTCTTGCTCACCACCCCATTCTCTTGTCGTTAGGACCAGAATGAGCGCAGCTATCGCATCGTGAAGACGGCCTCCAGGAACACTGACATTAAAGGCCTGAACCCGCTGACGTCCTACGTGTTTCACGTGCGGGCCAGGACAGCAGCGGGATACGGAGAATTCAGCGGGCCCTTTGAGTTCACCACTAACACAGGTAGCAACCTGCCCGCTGAGCTCTGCTTTTCCTTGAGAGAACAGCCCACACGGGACAGAACTGTGTGTTGGGAGTTTCCCTTTAGATACTTTCATTATGGGGCCACTGTTCTGGGAAAAATGTTCCTCCGGAGCTGCCCAACTCCTGGTGTGACTGTTACCTGCCTCTCCAAATGTGGCGTCTCCCATCCGAGGGCTGTTAGTGAGGTGATGAATCTCATCTAAGACATCTGTTGGGTAGCTTATGTTCTAGATGAATGAACTGAAAATACCTCCACATGGCATAAGATGATATACGTCCTGTAAATATATGGAAGCCATTGATTCTTGGGAGAGTTATGTACCTAATATTGTTTAGTGTAAATGTGAGATGTTTGCATATGTTTTTGGATTATCACATTTGCAGGGGAATAGAACTTTGTCATTCCTCTTCATAAGCTATTGATGAAGTCCAATGAAGACATAATATATTTGCACTTGCCCTTAGACTGCCATATATAGAGAGATTGTTTGGATGCTGCTCTCCGTAGAAGCCTCTCTCTTTATTCAAGGCCACAGGCAGATTTACCACAAAACATGTTTGTTTTTTAGGGGCAGAGAGGTGATGTGACCCAGCCTATTTAATTCTGGCCATACAAGTCTGTGTATGCATCAGTCTGTGCCAACATCATTTAGGATATTAGCAGCTGAAAATCATCAATCCAGCAGGAAGAGGGGAGACATTTTAAAGCAACTTGTTCTCTTTGGGTCATCTGGGGAGCGATCATCTGGCCCTACTGAAAAAAAGTAAAGAAAGAAGAGTGGAAAACAATTAGAAGGGCAGAAAAAAAACTAATAGCCATTATACCCTTTGAGCAGTCACTGGAGGGGAGAAGGAGAGGCAGTCCTTGTCCCCAGCGAAGTGAGGTTCCCCAAATCATTATCAAACATCATGTCTTCAGCTCATTAGGGCCCTCTTGGAAAATTGTGTCAAATGACTATATAATGAAGGCCTGAAAGTGGGTTTGAGTACTACTCTAAACTGCCTCCATAAGCCAGAATGCCTCACTGAGTGCTACCTAGGTTGATTTTTGGAGGGTGCCTGACACTAATGCTGTCTTTTCTGTTTCCAGTTCCTTCCCCCATCATTGGCGATGGTACCAATCCCACAGTGCTTCTAGTTTCAGTGGCTGGCAGTGTTGTTCTTGTGGTCATTCTCATTGCAGCCTTTGTCATCAGCAGGAGGTAAGAACTTAAGCTTCTCTCTCCCCCCTCTCTTTCATGAGGGAGCTTTTTGTCTCCTCCAAACAAAGCTAAATTCTTTGATTAGCATCATAAACAGTGCATTTGCATTACAAGCCTTCTCCCATGTAGCTTTGATCTTTTTAACATTAGTACCACAGCAGCATGTGATGTAATGGCAATAGTTCCAGCTCTATTTGCCCTTCAAATGCAAAGCTGATTCCAATAACTGGCATTGAGAAGCAAGCCAAGGAGAGATTTGTGGATAGTGTAGTTTGAGGTAAAGTTTAACTGGTATGAGTACAGTAGATCTTCTTGAACTGACTTGTTATACACAAGGAATAAACAACTATCCTGTTGCGCAGTAAGTTGGGCTGCTCTGCTCCTAGTTTTGTCTTAGAAGTCTGTAGAAGTCTGCATTAGTCTTGGGTAAGTCCTTCCACTGTAAGTGGAAATGGCTGTAAAACAGAAGCCTCAGTCATTCAGCATCATGTGTAGCAGCACAACAGACTGAATCAATAGGTTATTTCACTGGGGCAGAGCCATAATCTACCAACTACTTGTTCATTCTCCCAAATATAACCTTAGATGTCAGGAAAAATACTAGGAATGAGGAGGAGAGTGTAGCAGAAACATACTGTGAGTGCTTCTGAGTTCATCTTTTAGCGTTTATTCTTACCAAAAACAGCAGCAGGATTTGGGCTCCGTATATTTCTGAGAGAAAACTGGACATATCACTGCTTCATCTCCAGTCTGGCATCTGAGGCATGCAGGTTTTCAAGGCTGATCAGTCTCTGATCAGTTTAATGGTGGCAGCTGTAAACATGCACAACATCCTCTTGATTTGCTCGCCAAATGTCTTAAAGAGCAGTTAAGTCTCTATGATTATAATATCGAGTAAGTACTCATGTGTCGTTATAGATTTCCATGGGGGTTCAACTCAAAGCCTCCATGATGGCAACAAGAAAGATGAAAAGAACATATGGAAATGTAATGCAGAGAGACAGGTCTATTAAAAGCCATTGCAATGGAAAATAGCATCGCTGAGCTTGATGACTTAATCTCTTCTCTGCTTTTATTGATCACTTGATTATTTAAGGCAGGATTGATAGCTGGATACATTGGATTTCTAATTACGAGTCGCCACCTTGGAGAATTCAACCTGTCGAGTTGTTCTGAGATGATTCCTTCCCCTTCTCCCCCTATAAAAAAAATGTCACTTTCCAAGGCTGATAAACACTGCTTGGTGATTGGCCCTCAATGGATCACTTTTTAGAAAATGAAATGTCAGCCCCTTGCCCTCGCATTGATTCTCCTTAGTGTGAGCCATAAAGCTGTCCAAGGAGAGGCTGCCCGGGGCCGGTGCCTGGCGGCCTCGCTCACATGTGCTCAGTGCCCAGGCCGGCTGCTGCGTTATCCCTGCCCACAAGTGCTGAACTGGGCAAAGAAAGCAGCCAGCAGGAGGGTCCCATAGGGCAGAGGCTGCCCCGGGCCCTGCTGGGGATGCACATGGAGGTAGTTGAGTGCGGTGGGAGCAGAGATGCCCCGTAGCTCCAAAACTATTATACCAAAATTATTTTCCAAATATTTTGGTGTTCCAAAATTATTTTCACAGAGAAAATGCTTTCCTGCCATACAGTCCCCGTGAGGATGTTTTGTAGCATGGCCATGACCTAGAAGTTGTATTTATACAATTAAAACTACTGTGACCTGCAGAGGTGGCCTCTCTGTGCGCTAAAGGTTGGCACTGAACATAGACTGTAGGTGACCACTTTTGGATGCTGGGTTATTATTACTAATTTAACATCTTCTGTATTTAAAGTTATTGCACAGGTCCTAAAATTCATCTTCCCAACAGAATTTGTCAGAGGACTTTGCCTTCAGGCAGCCTGAGCTGTTTTATATATATAACAGCTGTTATATATATATATAAAATATACATATATAAATATATATATATATATATATATATCTGTGACCACAGTGTTTGTATTAACAGGAGAATTGACCTGCCTAAACGTTAGTTTAAACTTCCTAAGGTTCAGGCAAGCATATTCATACCTGCAAAAGCAGGAAGCCTCACCGAGTGTTTCTAAACCCTACCTGTCCAGCGGGAACACTGTGCAATGTTAGAGTATTCCCAATAGAGCTTTAAAGGACTTGGGAAACAGTGAAACAACAGGATGTTTGTTGGAAGATGGAGGAGGGACCTTCCCGGCCCATGGCCCACCTGGAGATCTGGGGAGGGACCTTCCTTCCATGGCCCACCTGGACATCTGCCCCTGGCCCCGCTGCTCTGCAGGCTCCCGCGTTCCTGCCCTCAACAGCATCATTTAGGCAGCGCCACCGCCCCAATCCCTGTAATTAGGGACTCACCAGGTGACAAAGGCGGCCCCTGTCCTGCCGTGGGCAGCGCTCCGGCAGCGGCCGCTTCCCAGGGTGTCTCACGGGGACAAAGCCCGGAGCAGCAGAGGTCAGCAGGTGACACTGGAGACAGGGAAGGAGGCGGTTAGCTTGCAAGGCATTACTTAGAGTTAATTAGCTGCAATTACATAGCTGGCACAGGAATCCCTTTGTTTCCTTTTGCTTTTTGCCCATTCTTGGGGATTAGCAGGGGGAAGGTTATTTTTTTTATCTGTTAATATGGGGATTTAAGTTTTCAAGTAAGATAAAAAAGCATTTTTTTTAAATAACTTAATGCTTTTGTGCAAAGAACAATGTGTTTTGTGTTCTGTACCTCCCATCTATATCAGAATATCAATCAAAAGAACTCGAAGGGGTCCTGCATAAAATGCAGCATACTTTTATGCCTTGCTCTGAGGGGACTGTGCAGTATCCAAAGGCACCTCTGCCATCCCCTCCCCTGGCCTGGCCCGGGTGCCAGCGGGTGGAATTTTGCACTGGCTCTTCCTTGTTCAGCCCAGTAACTCGGTGCAGAAGGTTGTCCTTTCAGTTGGCTCTTCTGTTACACCAGTGCTCTAAGTCCTCAACAAAATAAATGTGTTAAATTGGCATTTGGATCTATCATGGTTTTTAATAATGCACTTGTGATTTGAGGTGATTTGTGCTTAATTGACTTTCATCCAAAAAACAAAAGCACCCAACCAGTGATGGGGTATTCCTGCTTTTTGTCTGGAGACCAGTCCAGCTGATATTGTCGGGAGCTGTGAGGCTTCCAAGATAGAGTAGTCTGGGCATGGTCAGCAGGGTTGTTTTTCTTTTATTTTATAAATAATTGCAATTTTTTTCCTTGAAATGGTTGCAAGTTTTTCCTTGAAAGGCTGGGCCATTTCCTGTGACTTCCATAGGGACAAGCAAGCTGAGGCATGGGCAGCAGTGAGGCCTTGTCTTTGACATGATCTATTCTTATATTGGTCTGAATTTTCAGTGAACTCTCTATAAAAGCTCGAATCAAACCTTTACATCTAGGAACCGTTAAACCCCAGGGAATTTGTAATCACAGTGCACATTTGGCAGAGCTGAGTTCTCAATATCCCCCCTATCAGAGCAACCGCTTGTGTTATTAACTTTTCTTAGTGCCACTTACCCTTTGAGGTTTAAAGCTGAACTAATTAAATATATAACTGGATGCATAATAGTGTGTGTAGGTGTAGAAACAATAATCTATAGAATTAACATACTATGCACTGCATTACTGTGCTCCCCTTAGGATTCGGGAGAGAGATTTTGCCATCAGGAGTTCTTGTCCCCCCCTCAATTACCTGTCAATTAAAAGGAAATCTACCTTTTTGGATGGCCAGAATTTCTTTGCTTTGGTCGTGATTTCTGTGTTTATAGACTTCCAAAATTTTCTGTTAGATAAGGGGTAGTGTTGACATTTGCCCAAATATGTTTGAAAATCAATCTACCAAAACACTTCTGCTGGAGCTTTTGAATCCATAAATGATTGCTAAAAGCACAGCTTGGCCTTTTTATTTCTGCACTGCATTGCAAATGCACGTTTGAAGAAAAAGTAGCTGAAATGCAAGCTTTGCTTTGCTTTGTTGAAACTCCAAGATGCAAATACAGACCTTTGTGTTCCCTTGATCCTGTGTTGATGCCAACAACACTGGGAGCAGTTTGTGGAGAGGAGGCTCCAGCCCCGCTCCGGGTGTGAGTCGGGTCCTGGTCGTGGCAGGGTGAACAGCTCCAGTCCCAGCAGGTCGGGCAGAGGAGCTGGTCTCAGACACACGTTTGTTCTGAATGCAACGCGCTCTTTTGTTCTGGCAGGCGCAGCAAGTACAGCAAGGCCAAGCAGGAGGCGGACGAGGAGAAGCACCTGAACCAAGGTAAAAGGCAGCGGCGCTGGGGAGTTCTGGGTTGGCTCACAAAGCATGCCCAGCACTCTGGTGCTTAGGAAATAAGGAATGAAAGGAACATATCCCTTGAAAGGAATATCTTTGTTTTCCTTGTTGCAACCATCCATATACAAAAAGCATGCATTTAATTAATGGAGATAGTAGAAGTGCCTGTATAAATATATTTGGGAGGCAATGTTCATCTGTTTCTTTCCTCTAGTCCTTTCCAGCAGACTCCTCCTCATGGCTGGTGATATCTAGGCATGGTTTTTTGCCACAATGCTCTGCTAAGGAGTATTTCTGCCTTTTTCAATGGGCCAGAAGCAGTGCTGCAGAAAAGGAGGCATGAACTTTGCTGCCTTTTCTCCAGGACTGATTCCTACTGTTATTTCCATCTCAGGTGCCAAATTGAGGATGAACGCTCAGAATTTCTTTGCTCCCAACAGGAAAATTTCATGTCTTTTTCTCTGAGTCTGTAGTCTGGCCATTGGCCTGTTAGTGATGATGGTGATTGGTGAAGCTTATTTATTGGCAAAAGTCTGATTTTTTTTTCTGTCAATACTGGGAAATATTAAATATTTGCATTAAAAAGTTCCATTGTGGAAAATACATTAAGTCCCTCCTTCTTTCCTCAGTCATTCCTGGCTGACAGTACTTTTTTATTGTACACTCTCTTTGGTGTTGTATATCATTAAGGCTTCAGTCTCATATGTTCTGTGTTCAGCAGCATGTAGATCAGTGACTTCAAATACAACATTTCTGCCTTGCAGGTGTTAGAACATATGTGGATCCTTTTACATATGAGGATCCAAACCAAGCTGTGAGGGAATTTGCCAAGGAAATTGATGCCTCCTGCATAAAGATTGAGAAAGTTATTGGTGTGGGTAAGTGCCAAAACTTTTGTATTTTTTGTAGTAAATGCAGTTTCAAGTTGGCGTTGTGGAGAGCTGGCATTCAGTTGTCGTTGTACGATGGTTCCTCAAAACGAACTGACAGTTGCAGTTTGACAACACCAAGTGTATGCTTCAGATCCATGACCGATGGAATCTTGTGCCCGTTTCCTGCAGGGGAATTTGGCGAAGTTTGCAGTGGACGTCTCAAAGTACCAGGAAAAAGAGAGATCTGTGTTGCTATCAAGACCCTAAAAGCTGGTTACACCGATAAACAAAGAAGAGACTTTCTGAGTGAGGCCAGCATCATGGGACAGTTCGACCACCCCAATATCATCCACTTGGAAGGTGTCGTCACTAAATGTAAGAAGGTCATTTTCATGACAAGGCCGATTTGGAAGTCACTGAGAAATTAAATCTGTGGAGGGTTTTTTTTTTTTTTTCCTCTTACCCTCTCTCCTGTGAAATGACAGATGGAACAGATCCACTGATAGCTAATAGGAGGAAATCAGTGCAGGACAAGTCATTAATCTTGTTGTCAGCTATAAATGGGTTTATGGTTTCAGCTGATACTCTATCTGCAGGCAGCTTGTACAAGATTTTGTAGGAGGAATTAAATACTACAGGGGTCGGGGCTTTCCTTTCCTCCTTGCTACGCCAAGCTGGCATCTTTCACATCCTTGTGAAACTGAGCTGATTGTTACAGGAGAGGCGAAAGCAGATGGTAAGCCAAGAATTTAGACTGATTGCAGGAAAAATATGAAAACAAAAGCACAGTGTTGTACGTTTGAGGTAGAAATATCCCCACTAGAAGAACATAAAGTATCCCCACTAGAGATATTTTATTTGAAACCAAAAGGACAGTCTCTGATCAGGTCACCGTCTTTGTCACAGACAGTGATTCCTGTAGCATCTCTGCGAAATAAAGAGGCAGAACAGGATTTTAGGGTTTAAATCCCACCGGGCTCTAACCCCCCTAGCAGTTACAGCTCTGGCAGGTATAAATGACTGTAGGCATTTGCATAATGCAGTTGCCACTGAGTGAAAATGATGTGAAGTTTCCACCGAGGAGGCGGTAGCCTGACCCAAGAACGTTTCGCTGGCTGCCTCGGCGCGAGCAGAGCTGCTGTGTTTGGTAAACAGGGCTACTTAGGAAGACATTCATCTCAATTTCTCCATAGGTTTCTAAATGCTGTGATAAATGAGTGCATTTAATAAACTGAAAATTAAAATGTGAGATAAATAGTGGAGTGGGTGGGGGTGGAGGGGAGCGAGGCAGCAGAAACCATGAATACATCATTGGCTGCTAGTCAAGTACTTTAATAATTGACTCACTGATGGTAACTTCTCTCCTTCCCCCTCCCCAGCTCAAGAAGTGCCTGAGTAATGAAATTATGTGTTAATGCACTGAAAGAGTCTCCCTTTCTTCCTTTCTACGTTGACAGAGTGTCTTTTGATTGAGGAAGGTTAATTAAAACTCATTTAGGTGTATTTGTTCTGCAGAAGGGTTCTGGTCACAGTTGCGAGGATAAATGAGATGGTGAAATATGCAGATTGGATTGGAGTCCTTTCTGTTCCTGGTAAGGAAGGTTTGCAAAGGTGAACTGGGGAGAGATGAGTGTTTTATTGCACCTCTTCCCTTGCGGATGCAAACAGCCGGCCAAGGTCCCTAACCCACTGGCCCCAGTCTGCTTTAAGCAACACCTTCTCTTGCTGCTTTGTTCACACAAGTCAGAAAGGGCCCTGCTGCTGGACTGGCCTCTTGCAGGTCTGCATGCAGCCAGAACGGGGAGTTGTGCTGTCAGCTGGGCAGGGCAGGGCAGGTAGGCACAGGAAAACTCCACAAATGCCACTTTGGGACTGACCAGGTGGAACGAATAATGATGAGTGAAGTAAGTGATGCATTTTATATAAATATGTTAACCTAAGTCACATAATGTGAAATTTTCTGTATTGCCAGTCCTTATAGCATATTGTTTCTTAATCAAAAAAAGGTTATTACAGAATAGAAATCTAAGAAGAGAAGGAACTTAGTAAAAAAAAAAAAAAAAAAGTGCTGAAGTAGAAATGATGAGGGGAGCATCTCAATGCTGCAGCATTTCACAGGAGAGCAGTTTTCCTAGCTGCTTGCTCAGGAGCAGGTACTTATTGGTGGAAGAAGCCAGGAAAGCTGAGGGCTTCTGCAAGGTTGATTCTGTCTGGGCCTCGATGGTGTCTGCATCTGGGTGACGTGTCCTTCTTCCCTGGTAGGAATCCCTTACTCAGAGCTGCTTCAGGTAGTTACGTAGAGAAGTGCAGTTTCTCTGGGACATTCTCCTGGTGTAGGAGAACCCACAGTAGTTCCTTAGCTAAAGCCAAGCTTTAGGAAGAGTTTAGGTTTAGCAAGGGTTTAGGATGAGTTTCCGTCCCAGGCCTGTCCTTACCGGCCTGTGCTCCCTTGGCTTGGGATGGGTTGGACAGTGCGTGTCTGGAGCAGCCTTTGCCATTGACACTCTTACAAGTCATGCAACTCCTCCATGCTCTGCCACTGTTGGCTTGGAAACTGCAGATGATATTAGACTCAGGACTGCAAATACTCAGGTATTGAAAATCAAACATAATTAGCCACTGGAAGTAATTAGTGTTACTTGTACGTGCACAAATGTTTTCAAATTCAGGCTTGTGTGACTTTGTAAAGTACTTGAAGGCAACATTGAGTGATATTTTTACATTTGCCATTATTTTTAGACAGAAAAGTGCATAGCAAGCATCTCTGTGCCAGTAACAACCCTGTTTTTGTTCAGCTTGGCCAGGCTTAGTTCTGTGTTGCGCCCGACGTGTGACACATTTCATTGAATCATTTGTCCTGTGGTGGCTTCATGAGGCAAACGGCTTTGGCCCATTTGTAAAGGATGAGAGACACGGGATGCAGATTCAAGATGGAGAAAGTTGAGAGGAACAGGGTATATTTTGCTTTTCTGAATGTTGCTGTTTTGTAGTATCCTGTAGCTACAGACAGTTCTCTAACTACCCTAAAGTCCTGATGTCTCAGAAGAGATAGGGAACCAAAGCATTAGGGAATCTCATTTTGGAAAGTGACGCTATACTGTCTGCAAACAGTTTAACTGCAAGCAAGATTTCTGTCAGGCTTGAGCAGATCCTTTCTTCTTAGACGGCACTGATCAGTTCATACATTCCCTAGAGAGCAGGAGCCGCTTCGACTAAAGGCTTTGCCAACATGTCCCCCAAAGGGTTAACCTTCCAGATGGGCCCTTTAAGCATTCTTGGCCTATAATATTCTTCTCTTGTTCCCCCCAGCTGAGGCATAAGCTTGGTGCATTTCAAATTAAATTAGATTGTGTAAGACAGGTGTCTTGGCAGTAAAATCATGTGCAAGCCATTTTTATCCCATTAACATCAGTGTTCATCACAGATTTGTGTTTTCCTTTCTGTGAACTCTAGGTAAACCGGTGATGATCATAACTGAGTACATGGAGAACGGCTCCTTGGATGCCTTCCTCAGGGTAGGTGATTGCTTCGTGAGGAACTAAGGGGATTTTCTACTGGGAAACATTTTCTGGTTTCTTATTCTGGTTCTGGTTTGCAGAGGGATGTGACAAATACGGCATTTTAAGAGATGTTATGTTTATGCTTCCTAAGTTCTGTTTCTTTTCTGTTTTTGTTCCTATAAAGAAACAGAATAAATGTGAAGTAGAATTTTATATACATATATTCACGCACATATATACATATATATATATATGTAAGATTTTTAAATGTAAGATTTAAAATACTAGGCTCTGAAATAATCTGTTTAAAAGGGAACAGCTTTGATTTGCTCTATTTTTTTGAAAGCATCACCCTTCTGCACATTCATTAAAACTGGATCCATCACATACATCACATGAAGCTGTAACAAAACCTCCGGGTTTGTACTTTACTGGTGAATTACAGACACCAGTCAGGGGGCGAGGACATAATGCTGCATTTTCTCTCAGACAAGCCGGGGATCTCAATTTGAGCAGTGGCACTGATGCAGCTTTTAGCGTAATGCTCTGTGATTTTCTTGCTTTCCTCGTCTGCAGAAGAATGACGGCAGATTTACAGTCATCCAGTTGGTGGGGATGCTGCGTGGCATCGGCTCGGGAATGAAGTACCTGTCTGACATGAGCTACGTGCATCGGGATCTCGCCGCTCGCAACATTCTGGTCAACAGCAACTTGGTCTGCAAGGTGTCCGACTTCGGCATGTCCCGCGTCCTGGAGGATGATCCCGAGGCAGCCTATACCACACGGGTAAGGAAGGAAGGAGAAGAGCCTGCAGATTTTCCTGCCTCTTTTTGTCTGACAGGATGGGAGGTCACCGTGGTTTGCTTTGAGTTAATCTCAGGTATAAGTTTAAACCCATAACACAGCATAAATATAAACATCGTGCCAGACTCCATCGCGGGTGCAAATTGATGTGGTGATATTGCTGCATCGGTGTCCTCCTCATCAGTGTTTCCTCTCTGTGGTTCTCGTGCTGTGCTAGGAGTGCGTGACAGGAATCCCACACCACGAGTTAGAGCTTGGGTTTCTGCTCCTCTACCATTACAGAGGTACATGATTATTTGCAAGGGACAAGTCCCACTGAGGGCTGAGACAGCAAGTGTGGATTTGCCACAAATATACACACAAATAAAAGCAAAAAACACACTTTGGCCCATCCCAAAGATCTTCGTAAATTTGACCCAAATAACTTGAGCTGGGAAAAGTTTGAGGCCCGCATTCCCAAGATTGGTTGTGGTAAATGCTTTCACCTCACTTTTTGTTGGGTTTTGTTTCGCTTCCCTCCCATTTTTTTCTGTATATCAGCTTCCCACTGTTACTAATTTTGCTAAGCCATTTTAGTATGCTGCTCATGAAATAATACTAATGCAAGGACTTCTTCCCACAAAGCAATGGCCCTGCTATCACCAGCCTTTGTCCCAATACCTCTGTAATTAACATGTGCCTGACAAAAAAAGTCAGAGAGTTTCCAAAGTCTCTTTTTTAATTGCTTATTTTCTTTGTTTTTAACTATCTGCCATTCTCCATCTGTTCTCCCTAGCGCCGAGTTTGTTTGCAGTGCTCCGTTCTTTTGCAGTTTAATCCCCACACTCATCCTTTAATGGATTCACAGTTCATTACAGGAAAGAATAGGCTCATGTACTATTAAACACTGGCCAGCCCTGGTGTTTCTCACTCGTAGGGGTGGCGAGTGGCAGAGGCAGCAGCAGAGCTCGGGAGCTGGATTCAGGGAAATCACAACGAAGTCAAACGCACAAGGGCAGGACACAAATGACTGCAAATCTCCCCCTGGATTCAGCGAGTGCAGATAGACTGTTCTGTTTTGTCTCCGAAGTGAACTACAGGGAATCAGTGCCATTTGTATTGCAGCGCATTGTCTTCGTTTCATATCAGTAATGAAGAGTCAGGAAAATTTGGACGAACTCCACCATGCTCAAACAGCTAAATAAAAAGAGCTTATTGACAATCTCTAAAATGACAACCATATGGAAGCAATGCATCTGTGTCCGTGCATCTGTGCTTGGAAGGAGGAAACAAGTTTTTCCCAAGCAGAGATGATACAGAAACATGCAATTTTTCAAAGCTCCTGCTTTAGGAGGGTGGTGCTTTCTGTCCCCTGTGAATATTGGGACTTGGTGAGGTGCAGGGGTGCTGTGGCCACGGAACAGGCACGTTCAACCCCAAACCGACTTGCAAAGGGCCTCCTGCAAAGGCCAGACGAGCCGGTAGAAGACCCCTTTTGATTCCAGTGGGCTTTGGAACACGTCCATAATAAGCACTAGAGAAATATATGAGGACAATAAACTAAGTATGCACAGCGGCACTCGGTTATAGATAAAAGTATCTACAGGATTGCTGAGAAAAAAACCTACCAAAATAAACTTAATCAAAAAAGCATAAAAGCGAATGAAAAAAAAAAACCTAAGAGCTTTGTTCAGCTTAAGTCATTCCCCAGATGTAACTGCAGGAAACCCAAAGCTCAATTAAAAACACCTTATATATTAGCATAAACAAAAGGAGAAATCTCTGGCCTGGGATCACTCAGCTAAGGCAAAATCAGATAAACAGGATGGAGAGGGTTCCTTGTAAAGCAGAGCAGAACCCCCAGTGGCCCAGATCGGGTGCCCCAAGTGCTTTATTTGTTTGAAATAACAGTCGCAGGGGGCAGCTCTGCTGCTGCTGCCCGGTACCTCATGCAGCTCCGTGTCCGTGGCCTGGGAGAGCCCAGGGACTCGCTGCCTTCTCCCAGTCCCTGCAGGATTTGGGATGCTGCCCATGGGAAACAGCACAGCCTTCAGCATCCTCCCCATCCCTCCTGTCTCTGTTTCAGCCTTTTGAAAAGCAAAATGTTTATGAACCCACTTTTCAGAAACAGGGCGAACAGGTCAGGCAGGCAAGCAAGGAAATAGTAATTAACAGCATGTACTTATTTGTTTTGTCAACTAAATCTCTAACATACCCTTGGCAAAAACTGGCCTGTTCTCATCCTTCTGCATTGCCCTAAGCAGAGATGCTAAGCGGGATGATAAAAATGCATTTGAACAATTTCCTGGTTCGCCTCCCCGTGACTGAAGAAAGCCGAGGGGCAGCGCTGCCTCCTGCTCGGCTCTCAGTTGCATGGCAAGGGAAGGAGGGAGCGACCCTGGGATTCATGGAGGGAACCACCCTGTTTTCCATGGTGGGTTAGTGCTGCATGCACCTCTGCCCCGGCCCCACAGCCACTGGTGTCTTCTCCTGGTGACAGGGCGGCAAGATCCCCATCAGGTGGACGGCGCCCGAGGCCATCGCCTACCGCAAGTTCACGTCGGCCAGCGACGTGTGGAGCTACGGCATCGTCATGTGGGAGGTGATGTCCTACGGAGAGAGGCCCTACTGGGACATGTCCAACCAAGACGTGAGTCTCGTGCTGAGCCTCCCTCCTGCTCCCTGCTCTCTCCTTGCCCTCTGGTTTTCTTCTTTAGATGCCTGGCTGATGCTTTCCAGTGTCGATTGCCATGTGGTTATGGTGTATTTCTCCCATTTGGTTACAAAGGTTATCGTAAGTCCTGTTTTTCCAATGAACTTCTCCAAAATAAAGACTTCCATGAATTCCTTAAGGCTCATGTATGGCCAAGGGAGGCAGATTCTCAAGTTAGCATCTAGGGCTTATGCATCTATCATCCTTCTCTCTATCCTTCTCCAACTTCTTTCCTCTGTTCTTTTTGTTATCTCTTTTTTTTCCTTTCTCTTTTTCTTTTTCCCTTCTCTTTTTCTTCTCTTTTTTTCCTCTCTCTTCTCTTTGCAGGTAGAGTTATAGGTGGTTAAAAAAAGCAAAGTGAAGATTAGAGCAAGAAGAAATGAATGTATTCAAGCTGTCAGATCATAATGCTGAAAGAGGAGACATTTGGATACTGATATTAAATCTCAGTGTTATTGAAAGTCATTAAGAAAGAAAAAACACTTTAATGAGGCTTCTTATTAGTAGTTAATTCCTCAAAACCCAGTATGCTCGTAATTCTTCCCAATGATTTTATTTCTTTCAGGATATCTAAGGCAACACATATGAAACCCAGTTCTGGTTATCAGTTTGAGTATCCCCACAACAATCACATAGCTGCCCCTCGAGGATATTAAAAAGCAGCTTTGCTAAATGACCATCCTTAAATTATGCATGTCCTGTTTAACTGTACCATCTGGACTACTTCAGTGTATTCCGAGAGGGAACATACACAATGACTGCTATTTCTGAAGAGTATTTAATAATAATACTAATAAGGGCTTTTCTAATAGATTTTTTATTAAACAAAAAAAAATCCAGTGAAAATGAGACATAGATTATCCATAATTCTTTTCCTAGGGGATTTATAAGCATAAAGGAAGTCGAAAATGTTAATCTGAATATAAGGTCCTGGGAGTGGTTAAGTCATTTTGCAAGTCATCCGCTTTCCTGTGTAGAACTAAACGTTTTTTCAAAGAGTGTCTGGATGTGGATGGCATTTAATCTGAGCAGAGGATTTGACTGAATTCCCTTCGGATGCGATGGGTCCCTTTGGCCTGCGGGAAGGCAGAGCAAGGGGACGAGATGCACCAGGCTGCCACGTGCTCCGCGGACGGCTGCTGATCTCCACATTGCTGGTTCGGGGCCTCCATGTGGAGGGAGGGGCTCTGGACGAGGCTGGCTCTGCTGCCGGGATGAGCTAGGCCGGGAGCAGAGGACACAGGGAGCATCTGCTGCCGTCTGCAGTTGTGGGGAAACCTCGGGCTTCAAACTGCTGCACCCAGAGCTGCCAGAGTCACAGATTTGCTGTCCAGCTTCCCCAACCCTCTGTCCAGCAAGGGCAGCTGCTTAATTCTGACATGGGCTCTCCTGCCTTCCCCTTATGCTGTTGTGCATACTTAAACTCACATATATACTTCAGTCCTCATAAACAGCTCCTAAGATTTGCTTCTCCACTTGCCGTAGCCCTTTCAGTTTCTGAATAGTCAAGGGGAAACGACAGCACTGAGACCACCAACCGCTCTTGGCCAAGTGGAAGTTCCCACGTTGTTCCACTTAGCTGTGGATTTGTTCCCGTACTTGGGATCACCCTAAGATGAACGGTGCTCAGCTGGCAGAAGCGAGTAGGGTCTGCAACGCTCTAATCTCTTCCCATGTGTGCCCTGGCAGGTGATCAAAGCCATCGAGGAAGGGTACCGGCTGCCGCCCCCCATGGACTGCCCCATCGCTCTGCACCAGCTCATGCTCGACTGCTGGCAGAAGGAGCGCAGCGACCGGCCCAAGTTCGGGCAGATCGTCAACATGCTGGACAAGCTCATCCGCAACCCCAACAGCCTCAAGCGGACGGGCAGCGAGAGCTCCAGGTCTGTGCCGGCCAGAGGGCTGCTCCCGGGGATCCCTGGTGCGGGGTAACCACCAGGAATAGTGGGGAATACCAGGAATTCCTGCTAGAAAGGCGTGCTGTCAACCCAGGCTTTGCGTTGGATTTGCAGGCGAGCGCTACGGCGCCGCTGCCAGCGCCTTGCGGGCATGGGGGAGGCAGGCAGTAATTTTTATGGGAATTTGAATTTAATTTTGGGGAAATCCACTTTCGTGTCTCCACGGATCCCACGTTTGGTTTTGTCTGCTAAGCCTGGCATACCTGGATCATGCAAAGGGAAGGGAACTCCCGGTGCTGTAGGGAAAAAATAATCTCTATTTGGGGCAGCCCAGCAGTTGGCTTATGGCAGTGAAACGTTGCTGAAGTAACAGGAGCTGCACTAATTCACACCAGCTGCGCTCCATTATTTTCAGGTATTCTTGCCTTGTAAGGTGATTTGTTTACAGCAAATCAGGAAAAGAAATCTTGGAAGAAAAGAAGCAGAGTCTGCTTTGATAGTTTATGTGCTCTTCCATTTTACTGTTTTTGCAATTTTCATGTTTTTTAGTGGAAAAAAAGTATTTATCCCTACACAGATATTTATGTAAATAAAAATCACCTATGAATTTTTCTTTTATATACACACATTTTTTAATTTGTTTTTTAATTTTTTTTTTCCAAAATTCATAGCCTGTTCAAGGTCACTGTGCGCAGCTATCCATATGTGTTTGTTTCCTTGCAAGTCATGCCTATAGCATCAATGCCTGGCGCTGTGTGCAGGGCAGTTGCACGTACCCAGGCTGCAGTCACTGCTCTTAGGAGCTCCTTGGCGGAGCGGCGCCGGGCGGGATCCTGGGCTGACCTGCACTCCCAACCGAGTGGCTGGGTGATAAGCACTTTGCTTAGATCTACAGCAGTGATTTGTATAGGGGTGAGTGAAATAAGCCTGGGTGCTGCTTTGGCTGCCTGACCGACTCCTCTGTCCTTGCCTGTGCCCCATAGGCCCAGCACAGCCCTGCTGGACCCCAGCTCCCCCGAGTTCTCGGCCGTGGTTTCTGTCGGAGACTGGCTCCAAGCCATTAAGATGGAGCGGTACAAGGATAACTTCACAGCTGCTGGCTACACCACCCTCGAGGCCGTGGTGCACATGAACCAGGAGTAAGTACACGGCCGTGTAGCGCACAACCGGTAGATCTGGATTTAATGGGCCTCTGTTGCCTTGTGCTGCACGTCCCTGCGCCGTTAAAGCAGTGCGGTGCCTTCCATTCGGACAGAGCAGAACTCCAAAAGCCTCCGGCCGCCTGCACTGTTTAATTCCACATCTGAGTGTCTCACCCTGCTCTGGCTGTGTTGCTTGCAGTTGCCTCCAGCCCCTTTTCCCCACCGTGGGTGTCGGAGCTGCGCTCAGCCCCTGCTCTGCTCTTGTTTCCCGCAGGGACCTGGCCAGGATCGGCATCGGCGCCGGCGCCCACCAGAGCAAGCTGCTCGGCAGCGTGCAGGCCATGCGCGCCCAGATGCAACAGATGCACGGCAGGATGGTCCCCGTCTGAGCCCGTCCTCAACAAACTCAGAACTCTCTGAAATTAGTTTACCTCATCCATGCACTTTAATTGAAGAACTGCACTTTTTTTACTTCGTCGTCTCCTCGCCCGTCGGAATATGGATCTGCAGTGTTGCTTGGTGTACAGAGCGCGGAAAGCGAGCGCGTGTCGGGAGGGGGGCCTCCAGAAATGACCAGCCGTCATTTTAAACCAGACCTGGAACAAATTGTTTCTTGGAACATACTCCTCTGTTGATCAACGCTATGTAAAATACATGTATCTATATAAATATAAAGTCACATTCGAGTTTTGATGCTATGTTTGCTGCCAGATACTGTGCTTAAGGAACAGAAACGAATTAACTTTCCTTCCCCCTGTGACCCGTAGGATTACAACCATAGTGTTTTATTTGTGGGTGAAACCACAGTCGTGCATCGTTCACTGGAATGAAGAATCTGCCCCAGGATATATTTTTTGCAGACTTGATGCATCGCTAATAACCTTGCAGAAACCTCAGTGAGGATCTCCCGTGGCTGCTCAGTGCCTGTCTGTCGGTGAGCGACCACCACGTGGATCCCTGGGCAAAACGGGATTCCCGGGAGCTGCCGCCCTGGCGCCGGAGCGAATCCCACCACGAAGAGACGCTTTGTGAACGAGTTGCCCGTAGCCAGCGGGGACGGCGGCGCCTGAGGAGCTTCCACACTTCTTTTCTCTTCCAAGGAGAAGTTCCCTTCGCCACGTGGAGAAGGTCAGTGGATCAGAGCCTCTGATGTGTTCGCGGTGCTTCTGAAATTGTGCTTGGATTTCATCGCTACATGGGGAAAAAAGTACCCATGTACTTACCCCAAAAATAATATGTATTGGGGGGGATCTCAACTGGTTTGGTTAATCCAGTGCTGGTTTTCCAGACTCTTTGCTTAGTGTCACAACATTTGCTGTGTTTGGTGGCAGCAGTGCCCAGGCCGGGTGTGGCCTCAAGCTCTTGCAGACAAGGTGCAGGAGCGCAGGCCGGGGCAAGGGGCTGCTCTGAGCAGCACTGAGCACCACAGAACCTTTATTTTGGGGTGGAAGATGGCACTGAAGGAGCGAGTAGCCTTGTGGAGTACCCATGCTCACAAAAGGCACCCCCAGAAATGTGGAAATGCGATTCCAAGGTCATCAAGAGGATGAAATTTATGTGAAGACTTTAAATAGAGAAGATCAGGCTCATACATGCTGCGATGGGGAAGAAGGGGGCTTTCGTGGCACCTGGATAGACACTGCACTTCAGCGAGATGAGATGTATATTTTGATGGCAGTAGGATTGCTTTTTTGGTCCACGGTGTCTTGGCTCCACTCTGCACCTGACAGCAAGTTCAGAAGTGATTTAGGTGCTTCACAGCTCAGTCGTTTCCCACATGTGCGGTGCTCCCAAGCGGGCGCGCGGGACCAACCCGGCGCCGCGGCGCTGCTCCCGCCACCCTGCATGGGCTGAGCAGCGACTCGGTGTTTGCCCCAGCAGCCCCAACTTGTTCAGGATACGGGCTGCTAAAGTTGGACCCTGTCGAGCTGGTCTGCAATATTACTCATAAAAGCTTTTCCATTTGGAGGAATTTAAGATTTCTCTTAAAAAACTGCTTAAAGCAGCATGTTTTAAACCATCATTTTTTCCAGGCACCATAAGAACGAGCTGCTCATTTTAAAGACCTGACAGTTGTACTTTCAGCAGCAAAAACTCTTTTGCTCCTTAAGTGCAGAAATATTTTAAGATTCCCATTACTGTAAATCTGTTACATAAAGTGGAGTTTGTCTTTTTTCCCATAAAACCAAAATGCACCCAATTTCCTGGACAATTTGAAGAATTGTTTTGTTGGCATCTAGTAACAGTTGCTCAAGTGCCTCGATATTTTCCATACAGAGTGAAGGTCAAACCTTGTCCACGCAGATTAAAGCTGTGGAGGCAGCTGAGGTGCCCCAGGTTCAGATCTGTGGGTTTAAGCTCCTAGTGATAAGAGCTGACCAGTGGAGCACACGCGCTTGCAAGTGATTTGAGCTGGAGCAGTGCGGATTAAAAAATAATCCTTGGCGTTTATGCCCTATGTCTGTTTACACTGTGGCACTGAAACCAGGTTTAAACTGCGGCTGCTGCTTGGCTGCTGCTCCGTGGATGACGTTGCCACTTGGGCCTCTCCCAAGAGGGAGAAGTTGCTGCTTGGGCAGACGGGAGCTCAGGGCTTCTCCCCTGAGCTGCTTTGGCAGCTGGACCAGCAAGGGAGGTACTGGCAAGGCCAGGACTAAGAAGAGCAGGGCTTTGCTGGAAGCGAGGCGTGTGCGGCTGCTGTTCTGCCTGGGTCTTGATGTATCCGTGTTCTCTTCTGTGCAGGGGAATCAGAGTTTGCTTCCATGACTCACAGCCCATCCTATGGATCATACGGACCACGGGGGACCTGAGACTGGACAGGAAGCCTTCCGGAGCTACAGTTACGTCTTCCCTAGCACTGATTCTGGGAAAAACACTCTGAACAGTCATTGCTTCCTGAAGAGTGTGTGACCTTTGCTTTCTTTTTCTTCTCCGACCCTCCATTTTTTTTCTTCATTGGAGCATAACTGAGACTCAGCATCCACTTGTCACTTGAGGAATGTACTGGGTCAAAGCCCTGCAGACTTCCTGATTTTTTTTTTGTCCCTTCTGCTCTCTCTTTCCACCTTTGGTTTTATTTATGTGCGTTGTTATTTGACCTCCTCATGCCCGTCCGTCCCGGCTGCCCCTCGGACGGACGTGGGTGCCAGAGCTCCTCGTGTAGCCATGGACTCCAGGCCTGGTGCCACCGCAGGGAAGTCAGGTCCTGTGGCTGCCTGCACACACTGCCCAGGTGACATTTTACCCCAAAAGGTGCCATTGCAGTGATATAAATAACTATTTTTCCCTTAATAATGGATTGTTACTTCCCACAAAAGGGGTGTGTGAGAGTGGGATGCAGCTCCAGGCTGCATGGGCAGCAGGGACATGCAGAGGCAGGAAGGGCTGTGGCCGTTCCTGAATCCATGAGTGTGTTTTCCAGCCTAAAGCAAGGGCCCTTTCACGTTAATTCTGGAGTGGTGGATTCCAGGATCCCTAAGGGTGATCCCGATTTTCGTGAGTATCGTTTGTTCTTACCTTACCTGTTCACGATCAAAACCAAGCAGTTTCCAATGACAAGGTGATGGAGGCAACCTCACTTGCATCTCCATCCACTGGTAACCCTGAATTCTTAAGTAGCCTTTTTTATCTGCAAAAAAAAGAATTTTAAAGACTTGTTGAATGCGAGCAAATATATGCAATTCTGCCATTCCCAGGCGCACGCTGTGTGCAAGCTGTGAAAACGTTTTATCCAGTAACTTAACGACAAAGCAGATCCCTTGGCTCCCAGCACAGCTGAAGAATAAGAAACACCACGAGGCTTCCAGGGTCCCAGCAGAGGCAGGTGCCAGCGCCGGCCCCGTGTCCCTGTCCCGAGGCTCCCGCTCCCCGCGGGCCGGTGCCTGCGCAGGCTCCCGCTGCGCCCCCTTGGCGCTGGATCTATGTATTAAAACATAAATATGTGTAAAATACAAAAAAAAGGCTGGTAAGTAACCAGTGAACGGGACTGAAAAAAGCAGTATTTTTCTTTTACGTGACATTTTCATAACCAGAAAATCTGAAATACTAATCAGACAAATAAAAAGAGAGTGCATTTATTTTTTTGTATCACTGCAAGTATGTTGGAATATGCAAGGACTGTGGTTAAAATTAGAATGTATGAGGCTTATTTAGTTCATACTGAAAAAAATCTAACAGCATTTCTTGGTTCGTGCATTTGAATGATCTCTGGGTTAGATATATAGATTTTCTATTTTGTTTTAATTTGTAATTTTTTCCCCTCCATGGATTTTAGGTACACATAACTTATGTCATTTATTTATGGTCTTTTATACCTAGTTTGTAAAATTGTAAAATAGCGAACAATGCAAACATTTGCATTTGAAAATAATAAAGTAGTTGCTGTACAAACCTGAAACGGGCTGATACTCCATAACTGCATCCCTTCAGTGTTTCATGTGTGTCCATGACAGACCAGAGCACAGATCTGTGAGCACTAATCCTGGTCTCTGCCCCAGAGGGGTTCATTCTCTTCTCCCCACGTGGTTGTGGACTGAGCAACTCCAAGGTTTTCCAGGCTTTCCTGCTTTTTCCGGTTGCGCATCCTGCACATTGCCAAGCGTTCCTAACATGGGAATGATGCAGCCGCCACCCTGACCTCGTTAGTGCTCCCAGTGGTTTTTCCACTGGATATAGAGTCCCCAGTGGGGACTTTTGCCTAAGAATAAACTGCAGCATCTCGCTACCAGTTTCCATTGAAACCCCAGGACACCCTGGGAATGTTCTCCCTCCGCCGCCACTGCCTGTCCCTTTCCTGGGAACACTCAGCGCCTGGTGGGAATCCGAGGGCTTTTGCACTTCACTTTGGACCAAGGTTTCTTTTGTCCCTTTTAGTACCCAAATCTAAAGAAAAAAACATCCTATCAAAACATTCAGTGAAGGATCTTGTTGCGGAAGAGACTACGATCACCTGCAGCACGTTTGTTCTCACTCTTTCCATGGATCTTCTTGCCATCCTGGAGGCAGGAGCTGCCCGTTCCACGTAGGCACGTGCACTTGTGCCTCAACACGAGCACCCAGAGCAGCACAGGGACGGAGCAGGAGCCGCGGGAGGAACGGCCACCTCTACCCAGCCATGCTGGGGCTGTCTGCACGGCAAGGAAAACAAATGGCTTGTGACAATTGCCAAAAAAAAGCCCCGCTATGCACTAAATCAACAACATGATTAAAGCTGGAGCTGCGTTTTGGGCCCTGACCTCCGTTATTTTACCCTTTCTCCTTAAGGAAGTGCCCTTGGGCCACGGCCTGATTCTCTGCTCAATGGGTTGCAGACCTCTGACATATCTTGTTTCTGGCTGTGGCCCTGAACATAATTCTTTGTTTACAGGAGCCTCCTAGAAAGCTGAATGAAAGAAGTTTTCTTCAAAAAGATGAAATTAAAGGCTAACGCATTCCTCTGCAATCAGCTCAGTAAAATGTATTCTCCATGCATGGGTGGCCAAGGCAGCCACAGGAATACTCTCCAGCAACTTACTTTTATGCAGTCCATAGTATGTAGTATAATCTGCTCTGGATTACTAGCCTGTAACCAGACCAAGAGAGGTAATGAAATCCTTGTCCTTGCAGCGCATGTGGATGTATTTGGGACTCTGCTCTGTGAAACCCCGTATAATGACTTAAATGAGCTGAAGTATTTGGGTGTTCTGCTTTACATATTTAAGGAAATAAAATTTTATTTATTTATTTAAGGGAAGCAGATCAGCAGGGGAAACCTTCACCATGGGGCTTCTCCTGTTCCCCCATTCCTGCCAATATAACCTGCTCCTCTGGAGTCAACCACTACAATTGCACCCTTGGCAAAGGCAGCTCCATACTCCCATCTTGGCCAGCTTTGTTGTCAGGTGTGACTTCTCCCTTTGCCCAACGATGGTGGCTGCAGCCCTCGCTCCTCAGAGACCCCAGTGTCACTGGTGCCCTGGGGACTCTCTGGGTGCCCAGCTCTGGCTACTGAAGAGACAGGACATCCCTGCTTCACTGGCCAACTGTTGATCTCTAGTATTCACAGATGGAGGAAAGAAAAAGAAGAAAGAAACTGAGCAAATAAAGGAAACACTCACAATTGTTCTCATGTTTTGAGTAACTCCTCAGCTGCACTTTAGCCTGGTTGTGAAGGCTCAACACAAGCCACCCGCTCCCTTGGGCTTGGGCCTCCTGCACCATGGGCCAACTCAGACGGCTCGGCTGCACCAGCGAGAGCTTGTCAATGCATCCAGCTATTTTCACTTGCACAGGTGGAAATAAGAGATGAACCTGAAGTGCTGAAGCACCATTCCTGCGGCAAAGCTGCTGCCAGGGTGGGTGTGTGGCACGTGGCACTGTCACTGCTGCTTGTTTTCCACGTGTTAGGGCAGCTCCAGCAGGGAACAAAGGCAGGAAACACCCTGGAGGCTCTGGGCGCAGGTCAGCCCTGCCTGCAGGTGCCTCAGCCCTAAGGGAAGGTCCCCCCTTGTCCTGCAGCTCTCTGCTAAACCCAGTGACAGACCAGGGCCAGAGCTGTCCTGCACTGTCCTGTGGAGGGAGGGAAGTTTCCAAAGGGCTTTTGTACCCATTGAAGTCTTTGTGGAAGTCTCTGCTGTGCTCTCTACCACTCTTTGGTGATAAAACCTTCAAGACCCATCCACCATCTCTTCAAGGGGGTGCCCTTGGAATGGAAGGGCATAATGGAAACTACTTTTTTGACGTGGAGCTGGGTTTCTCCTTCACTGGCATCAGCTGTGGCTGTTTTCCAGTCCCAACTTCCATCAGGATTCTTCTAGAGCTTCTCAGCCACACCAGCTGCATGTCATCTACGCTTATGGTGTCTTCAAGGGACCTTCTTGCAAACTATTAGCCTCTTTCTAGAACACATTTTGGATCTTGGGTGAAGTCCCTACAAATCCTTATTATCATTATAGATTTGGTTAGTAAAACTCTTTCTCTTTTTACCTGTGCCTAGGAATAGGCTGCTTAGGGAGAAAACAGTAATACGCTTTTGCCACCACATGTCCCTGCACTGTTGGTCTGGCCGCATTACTTCTGCCTCCACCTGTGGGCAATTGGGACGGTCACCTGCAGCAGCCACTAGCTCTGCAAGGCACAGTAAGGCACCTGCAGCCAATATGAGCTGAGGGCAGGCCCAGCTGCAGGGCATCTCTCCTTAGTGCAGACCATGCCTACAGCTCCCAGTCAAGTGGCAGTTGTGCCAGTCTGAGCAGGGATCTCACAGCAGCCAAGACCTTGAGGAACCTGGAATGTTTTCCACCTCCTTGGACTTTGTGGCAGCTTCAGGAGTGTCAGCGGTATCATCAGGTACAAACTGCGCCCCTGGGCGAGGGCAGGTGAAGCACCCTGAGATCATGCAGAGTTTGAGGCTGGTTCCCCAGCTCTGTCATGAGGATCGATGCTGGTTGCCTTGGCCTGGCTGCCTGTGCAGGTATGTTCTGTATCCGAGAGGGCCTTGGCCTTCCCATCCGCTAACCCAGGCGGTGGGGGAGCAGCAAGTGTGTCTTAGATCAGAAACACCTGTGAAATCCTGCAAAGTTTGTGTGTGTGTATGTGTTTTAATTGAGAGCAGAATCTGTTATTTATTGTAGTTCTGCAGGGTCTGATATGGTCTCTGTTCTGTCCTCCAAAAGTTAACTGTTGTCAGACACTGAGCCAACTGACACGAGTGTTTGTTATTCACTGTGGAGGATGAAAAGCTTTAGGGACTCATTCCGTGTTTCTGGAGTACTGTCTTGGTCAAAAAACTTAAGAGTAATAAATACGCTAGGGCTCTGGCCTGTCAACCACTTGTACACAGTGACAAGTTCTACCTAAAGCTCCTTTATTTTTTTTTTCTTAAATACGTATTTTCATCTGAAAAAGTACATGAACCGGAGTTACACCGTTTACTGCTGTACTGCTGTTGGCAGTGCCACTGCTGTACTCTTTCAGCCCTAATTTTCACTCCCTTGACCCACTCGCCCTTGGTGCAGACCAAGTCCGTCTTCCTCAAGCTTTGCCTGATAAAGTCAAGCTTTGCCTGATAGTCCTCACTGCTTTATCACTGCTTCTTTCTAATGCTCATCCCAAATTACTCACGTTCCCTATTCTCCATCTCCCATTTATGTAGCTTCCTGACAAACACCCTGCTCATCCATCACTCCTAAATCGCCCCAGATGAGGTTTCCTATTTCCCCTAGTCTTGACTGTGCTGTGACGTCCTGGCAGATACACCCTGATGACGGGGCTGGGGAGACTCGTGCCCGTCACGATGACACACGTCCAGCACCACCACAGCACCTCATGCAGATCAGACATATTTTGGGGTAAATGACAAGCAGCCTCACCCCAGGGGTGGGGTGCTGGGCACTTCCTTGGTCTTGGCTGCCCCCCAAACGCTTTCCCTCATGCGTGTGCCTCGTTTGGTGCATGAGTTTCCCCTCGCCTACAAATGCAAACTTGCACAGGGGTTTATTAAAGAACTGCCCAGGCAATTTAAAATGTTTCTGTAACCTGGCCTGCTTCCCAGCACGGGACTAGTCACCAGCTGGTTTTGTAATGCTGAGTCTTGTTTCCTTGCTGGGTCTTTTGTTCATCCACCCTTTTCCTCAGTGGTTCTAACTTTAATTTACTGTTGAATTTATGTTAGCAGTAAGCCCTTTGTGCTAGGATTAGAAAGGGATATCTATGGATTTATAGGCTTACTGTTTGAAATCAGAATGCCGTTTTAGTTCATCTCATAATCTTTAATATCTCATTATTAGTAGGAACACAATAAGGAGTCCTAACTTGAGTAACTGGAGACCCTATTTGTGGAAAATGTGTCCATGGCAAAGTGGGAGTCTGTGCAAGGGAACAGATCGGTTTCTTCCACGTACTTGACCTAGGCTGCATCCCTGCAGATGGTTGATAGTTACAGTTGAGGATGTAACTAGTGCAGCCCTGGAGCTGGTGACATCAGCCCTGGAGCTGCTCCGTGTGTTCCGCTCGGCAGCTCTTTCCGATGCCTTCAGCCTAGGGGGCTGGACGTGAGGCTGTGGTACAAGTGAATCCACTGAAGTGACCGAGCCCTGGCTACGTGCTCATTTGTGAAGGAGATCTGGTGATATCTGGTGATATGTGGAAATGCTCTTCTTGTTTATTTATCATTTTGTAAACTAAACTGGATCGCTTTAATGGATTTGCTGAGGAGCACGGCTGATCATTCAGCTCATGAGCTGTCGTCTTTAATTCATCACTATCTGATATTCAGTGTGTGACTGGGCAAATGAATTATATGGTATTTTTTTCCCAGTGCCTGAATTAATCAAATCTTCTCAGCAAGAAACCATCAATTAAAAAATAAATAAAACCAGACCCCCATGCAGTCGGCATTCCGAGGGCCAGATTTCCAGAGGTGCAGAGCAGCCTTGGAGCTGGCTGGAGGAGCCGGCTGGGCCTTGCTTGGCACAGAGCAGCACGGGGCTAAGGCAGCTGTCCCGCAGGGAGCGGGATGCCTGGTGGGAGCTGCTGCAGCCGGAGGCACCAGGGAAGCTCCGAGGAGGAGACGAGCGCAGGTTGGAGCAGTCATGGCTTGCGGAAAGGAGCCTGTTACCGCGTCTCCGAAACGGGAGAATTTGCTCATTTTTACAGCTCTCACAATACCAGGTGAAGTCACAAATTAACAATGTTCCATCTGTTCTGATGAATTAAGAAGACACAACACGCTATCTATAATAAGTAATTAGCCAAGTAAAAATCTAAGAATGCTGAATCTGTTGTCTGTTAAAGAGTTGGGAACAGGGACAGCAGACCTGAGGAGTCTGGATGTAGCCTGAGAAGTGGGATAGATGTTTGCAATGGGTTACACGCCTCCCTCCAAGCACATCTGATTTTGTGCTGTTATTTCATTTGGTTTGTATATTAAAAAACAAAATCCCCAACTCTTGCCTCACAGAAGATAGGAAGATTAATTTTTTTAACCTTTATTTTAACTGGACAGTAGTTAAACAAATTTCTGTCAAAGTAAAAATCCCAAGAATGCTGTAATACTTTCTTAAAGAACAAATGTTTTTGAGGGTTCAGTGAGTTGTGTGAACCAAGCGTCAGAAGTGGGAAATTAGAAAGGCTGGGAGGTGGAGGGGAACTGGTGACCAAGAGGAATGGCAGAGCCCCGACCGGGAGAAACAATACTGGATCTTGCTGCCTCTGGGTGGAATGAAAAGGCTGTGCCCTTGGCTGGTGCTAATTGGTCTAACTCTGCTCAACTTAGTAGAGGATTGATTCACAGCAGCCATAATCCTGCAGTTAAATCCTGTCCCCACTGGGAGTTTGATCATTGTCTTCAAAGAGGGAAAGGTTTTTACCTGCCCTGTTACTTTATGCAGTCACATCATGTGTCTTGTACAGTGAAGAGCAAAGACCTTGGCTTAGCCGTCAAGGCCCGTTGTGGGGCAGGCAGCTCCAGGAACTGCAAGCGTCTGCTTCACACGTGCTCTTGAAACACTAATTCATGACATCCAATTTGTTATTTTTCACTGAAAAGTGCTACATTGCAGCATTTTCAAACTCCAGTCTGGTGAAGGTTTCGTTTTGGCTTGCTTCATCACAAGGCTTTGGGCAAACCCCCCAGAAATGAAGACTGCAGCTCCACGGCGGTCACCTTAGCTGCTCTTGGCAAACACACATTTATCTGCATGCTCCTGCTTCTTACTAACCACGTCACACATCAAGTGACTGTGAGTCCTTGCTCATTACAGGGTAAGCCCGAGGAAGCCAGACACGGATATGAGACGTGAACTAGGCCACGGGATCCCTCTGGGGTGATGAGAGTGGTAAAAATCATGCTCCTCAAGCGCGCTAAGCCCATGGCCTGTAGGATACCCCAGGGCTGCTTCCACATGGACCCTATCCACATTTCAAAGCAGATAGAGCAGGTGTAGGGCAGTCCATATGAACTATATGAACACAGTATGAAACTCATTCTTGTATCTCTTATGCTTTTTCCAGCCTGAATTCTGGATCCATCAGAAAGCAAGGTGTGTTGAGGTGGCTGTTGAGGCATGTTTCTGTGGTTTCAAGCCTTGTCTCTGCTTTATTTAAATACATGGAGTTATAAGGTGTGCATGCAGCCTAGTGACACATTCCTAATCGTCTTATTCACATATGTTGAATTTAAGATGTGAAATTCAACTTCCCTTTGGAATAAACTGGGCTCTGTTCCTTGGGCTCTGAATGAAATAGTGCAAGAAACACCAGAATCCCTCTGTCAACACTGCACAGATAGACACAAAGCCAAGACAAACTCCCCTCACAGCACAGCAAACATCCACGCGCCGGTGTGCAGGAAATGGGGACGGGAGAGCAGAATCCACGGCTCCAAGACGAGATATTCCTGGTGCGGGACTAGCTGGCTTGCTCTGTTTGGCTCTGAAGGTGTTTTTGTTTGCTTGGTGTTTTTTTATTTTTTCCTTTTCCTCTGAATATATATATATTATTTAAAACATGACTGAAATTAGTCCTTCTGCGATTGCTTTTTGATACAGAGATGAGGATCACGTGGGGCAGAATGTTTGCGCTTGGGGGATGGCCTGCTCAATTTTGAAATTACTATAGCAATTTTTAGGAGGACACGGTGGGTAATTAGTGTGTCAGAATGGTGGTGTCTTCAGTTTTCCATAAGGCAAGATAAAATAATGAATCTCTGTTTCTACTTTTAGATTTCTTCTGTACCTTGTCCTCTGCTGCTGCACTTTCCCACTCTGGTTCTTTTCCCAAACTGCTCCATGCAGTTACTGTCTTTCCAGCTTTGCTTTTGCTTTGTTTTTCCTTTTCCTCCCTTACTGACTCTATAATTAAGGTTTTACTCCTGTGTGTGTTAAGATTGCTGCCAGTCACTGCAGTATCTGAGAACTGTAATAGACCAATCTCTGTTTTCTGTAATTTTATACCAAATAGAGCTTTCTTTTTTATTTTATAAGAAATGAGAAAGTGGTTCAGAGCCATCATTATCTAAAAGCTTATTACGGGCTTCATAACTCGACAATATTCTCGTGGTGATGCTGTTAGCACAGGCTTGAGGCACGTTTGGGAGGGTGGGGAGAAGTTTAGACCTGAGCAGGAAAGCAAGGCAAATAATTGTGGCGGGGAGAGCTGATTTAGGATATGTATGAGTGTTAGATTGAATGAAATTTGCTTTCGCAGTCAAGCCACATCCCTGCTTCTCAAAGCTGTAAATCACACAGTCTGCTCTGTACTTAGTTATTTCTTTATTTGTTAAAAGAAATATTATTTTTTGAAAGTAATAAATAATGTTCAGACTCTGACTTTCTAAGTGGCCAATGCCACAGCAACTGGTGACCCTCAGTTGTGAGCAATGTCCTGAGTCTCAAATTCCACCTTCTAGTTGCCTCTTCTCACTTGGAATTTCCCTTTGGATTTGCTGGGTGCTTTGGCTGTGCTAGCAGCAGTAACCATCGCATAGACACCTTGCTGAGGAGCAGGAGGGCTGGAAACAGAGCAGTCCATGTAGCCCTGTCCTTCCCTCCTGCTGTCGTTTCACCAAACTACTCCTGTGAATGGGCTGCCCGCAGTTGTGTGTCACATGCAACTGCTTCAGGTCCTTCCCTGTCATTTAATGCAAAGCAGCATCCTGAGCCCTGAAGGAAATGTGGGAATGTGCAAATCAGTAGCAGTGCATAGCTCGGGACATAGATGCATAGACTGGAACCCACTCACTACCAAATTGTCTGAGACTTTAGTATCAACTAGCACAGAGCTGAGGTCAAGAGGCAGTAGCAGGAGGGCAGCTTGGTGCTTCTTGTGGCTCTCCTGCCCAGCTGGCTATGGAGAAACCGCTCAGCAGCTTCTGTGAAGGCAGTAACAGGTATTGACACCAGCCAAGGGCAGATTCCCACTCATCTCTGGCCAGGGTTGGGGAGCTGCTCAATTCCAGCCTGTGCTGCTGACCCCTCTGCACGGGAGCACTGTAAATCCACCCCGTGCGCTCCCTCTTATCCGAATCGCAATGCAGTTATTAAACAAAATGTAAGTCTATTTCATATCCTCTTTAATACTTTGAAAAATGAACACTATAAGGCTTAATAAAAGCTGAATGCTCCAAAACTGCTGTTAGAACTGAAAATATGACTACATCAAAAGACTTTACAAGGGCAGGATTTTAATGGCTGAATAATACGCTGGAACGGAGCAGTAATTTCTTCTCAAATGCTGGGATGAATTATTTATGCTTTGACAACATTATGTGTCTCTAAAGCAGCTTTTAGTTATTCGCCTATTCGAGGATACAGCTGATCCTGCTGCCCGCTCTTGTAATTACATTAACCTCCTGACACTACATGACAAGCTTTTCCTGTGAACTGCGATCAATAGCCCATAACTGCTACCTATTTAATAGGGCCGCAGTTACACTTCAGTTCAGATATAATTAGCTCTTTTTCCCCCTTTCTCTCTTAACTAAACATGGGGGAAAAAACATGTTGTTTAAGTTAAAAATAAAATACACACACCAAAATAAAGATTGTTTGAGAAAAGAATAAAAGCATTCATGTCCCTGAATAAGGAGGCAATATATTCCCAGAGTTTCTGTTCAAAAATGTACAGCCCTTCCCTTATATTCTGTGTGTGTTTAAATGGCACTGCGAGCTGCAGCACATGGGGACTCGTGGGACTCAGCTCCAGGAGTGTTGGTGGGGTGGGCAAGGCTGCGAGCTGGCCCAGCAGAGGCCCGTGCACAAGGTGCAGACCGAGCTTTGCTTCCCCTCTGTTGTCCCCCAGCTCCAGTATAAGCAGAGCACTTTGTGGCACGCCACTAGGCCGCTTTGTCTCAGGACAGATGTGTATCTGGTTGAACAGGGGCAGGTCTGGGAATGAAGGTGGGACTGGCTGCATCCCCAGCTGCAGGCGGCTCGTGTTCCGCAGCTCATCTTTCTGCTGCGTTCCGGACTCTCTGCACAGAGCTGTAAATAGCGGTAACAGGTCGGGGCTAACGAAGTGTGCGGCTCCTCACCTGTCCATGGATGGCCCTGCTCATTCAGCAGGGCCACAGAAAGCTGCCCCTGGCCTGTTCTAAAAGTTTCTATACCCTTTTCTAAACAGCCCTTTGCATTTTACGCCTTAGTTTGCAAAATAACCTTTTGGAACTAGAGAGATATTCTTTGACTTTACTACTTTTGTTCTTTTTCTTTTTTTTAATCTTTTTTCTCTTTTTTATTTTTCTTTATTTTTCATATTCCTTTTTTCTTTTCTCCTTTTCCCTTGTCCTCTTTTTGTTCTTTTTTCTTTTGTTTTTCATGTTTTTCACTTTTTTCTTATTTTTTTAACTTTTTTATTTCATTTTCTTTTTGTTTTTCTTATTTTTCTTTTTTCTATTTTCATTTTTTTTATCCTTTTCCATTTTTCTTTTTTCTTCTCCCTTGTTTTCTTTTTTCTTCCTGTCTTTTTCTCCTTTTCTGGTTTCCTTTCTTCTTTTATTTTTCATTTTTGCTTTCATTTTTCTTAATTTTTTATCTTTTATCTTTTATTTTTCTTTATATTTACTTTTATTTTTTCTTTCCTTTTTTCTTCTTCCTGTTTTTCTCGTTATCTTTATTTTCCTCTTCCCTTTGTTCTTTTTCCTTTTTTCTTTCTTTTTCCCTTTCTCTTTTTCTTTTTCTATTCCATTTTTATCTTTTTTTCGTTTTCTTTTCCATTTTCCCTTTTCCTTTTTTCTTTTTTTCTTCCTTTTTCTTTTTTTTCTTTATCTTTTCCCCGCGTGCTCTTTTTCCCTCCCCACGCGCTCTTTCCCCCCTCACTTTTTCCTCTCTTTTTCCCCCCCTCACTTTTTCCTCTCTCTTTTTCCCCCCGCGCTTTTTCCTCTCTCTTTCCCCCCTCGCGCTTTTTCCTGTCTTTTTCCCCCCCTGC
>JAUBOD010000633.1:1991377-2011395 GCA_032353885.1 Nothura maculosa | reverse complement strand
TGTCTACTGTCCCAGACCCAAGGTTAATTACTGTAATGTAGAACAGACTGAGTAAAACATTGTGTATAGATCTCCTCTCCCTTTTCTTTTGTTTTTATGCCTTCTCTTTTTTTTTTTCTGTTTGGTGTCTTTTTTTTTTCTTTTTTGGGTGTCTTTTTTTTTTTCCTTTGGGTGTCTTCTTTTTTTTTTCTTTTTTTTTGGGTGTCCTCTCTTTTTCTTTTTTTTTGGGGGGGAGGGGGTGTCTTCTCTTTATTTTTTCTTTTTTTTTTGCATGTCTTCTCTTTATTTTCTTTTTTTTTTTTTGGAGTCTTCTTTTCTTTGGTGTCTTCACCTTTCTTTTTCTTCTTTTTTGGTGTCTTTTTTTCTTTTTTTTGTTGTTTCTTTTTTCTTTTTATTTTTCTTCCTTTAGTGTTTGCATACAAGCTTTGACAATTTTTAATGATAATTCCTTTTACCATGTGATTTTGTTAAATGTTTCATTAATAATGCCTGCGCTTCCATATTTTCATATTTATTTTCATATTTAGCATTTTTAGTATCATGCTGCTTGTTCACTTTGTTGGCCCTGCGGTCACGGCAATCGCCCTCCTTACTGCTCTGTATGGATCTCCTGCATAGCATTATTTTTACTTCTTAATAAACGAGGTTAACTCTCCTAATCTGATTTCTGTATGTATAGACTGCAAGTTATGATTTGCTTTACCCAGGCAGAGAAAACTTCGTAAAACTCAACTTTACGATATTTGTAGAAATCATATGTATTGTGGCTGATAGTGGAACTGTTGCTTTTTGGTCTTTAAATCTGAATGACTATTCACACAAGAATCTGTTTCTCACAAGTTTCCTGCATTATATACCCCACTCTTGATTTTAGACCATCCCATTCATGTAGGGAAAAATGGTAATTTGAACACAGGTAGACTTCAACTACCAGCAGAAAATAAAAGGAACTATTTGAACTATGAAGACTTATCTGTGGTAGTCTGGTACAGCAAGAAATGATGTAGTAAAAAAAAGAGATGAGGTTTTCACTAAATTAGGTAGAAACTGTAGCATCATGTAATAAAAAGGGCTGGTAGAGGTTGAGGCCACATTCACTCTAATGTATCCTAGAGCGAAAAAAGAAATCCATACACTTGGTCTTGGTTTCATTTCTCAGGGTTTATAACGCCGTCTCTTCTTGCCTAGATTAGCTCCTCTCAGCCTGTCACGGTGACAGCTTGGATTATCGCTATCTCTCCATGCATCCTCGTGTCTGGCATGGAACATTTCCTTGAAAGATAAGTAAGCCAAAAAAAATGCTGGTAGAGAATTAAACAGGCTGGATGGACTCCTGGGAACATTAGGTAAATACTTTGGGCCTACAAAGATAGCAGCTATGGAAATGAAAGCAGAACAACAGGAGAGATAGAAAATGGAGGACTGGGTCACACCATAAAAGGTAGGATTTAATCTGAAGCAATAGAATGAACTGGAAAAAAACGATTTAATAGTGAAAATTTCCTCGACTGGTAAATACACCGATAGGTGTGTACGTCGATAGGTAGTCAGCAATCCTATCTCTGCTGAAAGGGCTGCTCAGGGCGGTGTGTCAGTGTGAGCAGCGGGGAGGCCTCAGCGCACGCAGTCATCTGGCTGCTGGCCCAATGCCACTGCGGCCGCTCTGGTAAAAATGTCTAACGAAAACGAGCCCAATGCCACTGCGGCCGCTCTGGTAAAAATGTCTAACGAAAAGGAGCCCGGAGGAGAGGTGAGACGGGCTGAAACACGGGCGGTACCAATGTACCGCTCCCGACGGGAGCACCGCGCGCGCTGACATGGCGGCTGCCTCAGGAGGAGCAATGGCGCCCGGCGGCGGCCGTTGGGGCGGGGCCGCGGCCGTTGGGGCGGGGCCGCGGCCGTTGCTGCTATGGCGACGGGCTCCAGGCGCGCCCCGCGCGGGGCTCTTGCTCGTTTTGCTGTCAGCAAATGCGAAAAGCACTTGTGTTAAAAACCCTTTTCCAGGGCAATTTCGGTGGCGGGTGCAGGAGAGAGAGTGTTTCCCTAGGAAGGCAGTTGCCGTTTCACGCGTGCCTTTCCTTTCTGCCGAAGGCACTTGCTGCCAAGGAAAAGTAGGAGCTCATTTCACCTGCACAAAAGGTATTTTATTCGAATGTAATAATAAATATATATTATAAAACCTGCTGGGGTAGGTCTTGCCCAGCAGTGGGTTCCTCACTTCAGCTGGTGAGTATTTACTCCTCTTTATATCCCCCCCAGGATTTGATAAGCAGGGTTGAGAAACACTGCCTTGAAAGAATGCATAAAAAACCATACCTACATATATGCATTTATGTGTGTGTGTGTATATATATATATAAAATATATATTTATATAAATACATATATAATTGAGGGAGTCAAGCTGAGAAGAGAGAATAAAAAGTGTTTTCTGAGTATATAACAGTAAACCAAACAAATATATTCCCAGACATGATGTTAGGTAGAACCAGCAGCTAAAGTGCTCTGTGTATCGACTGCAGGTTGAAATGTGCTCAGGCTTCAGCATTCCCAGGATCACTGTAAATGAAATGTCCCCTTATCCAGAAATGGCAACAGCTCACACCGCTGCTGTAATTCCCCGTTTGTGGCTCATGCTCTGCCTCAGCTCCGGCAAACGGAGAAAGCTGCAAGAATGTCTCACATGCAGCAAATCTCTTCTTCCTCCTCAGAATGGGTGGCTTTTTTTCCTTGCACTAAAGCAGTGCTGGGGCCAGCTCCCTTGTCAAGTGTTGCAGGAACTTCAGTGACTGAAAGAGGTGATCCTGTCTCTGTGTTCATGTATATTACCTCAAAATGGATAAGCCTGTAAAGCACAGAAAGCCTCATTTTGCAAGATGACAGACTCCTATCCATGCAAGACCAAGAGTTTTAGTAAATATTTGTGTCTTAATCTGATTTTCAACATCTGTAATTAAATTTAAAATAGAGCATTCATGACTGCGTGTTTGTAAATACACACAAAAATGCAGTGGTTTGCTGCTTTATTAGCATCATAGTTGTCCTTTTTATTTGTTTCCAATTCTTTATGGTCTATTTATTGTATCTGGAGTAGCATGTGGGCAATTTGTTTTACTCTTCCACACTTGTATCAGAATTTTTGGAAAGTGAATGCGTAATTCAAACAAAATGCTACTACTAATGCCATCCATTTCCCTTTTTTTATTTTTTTCTTTGAGAGATGGTCTCTTATCTCTTTCCTTTGAAATCACATTGGCAAGTGTTTAAAGGTGTTATGAGAAAGCTTTGAAATGTGGATGCTCTAAATGACTGTGTCAGTGCTGGAAGTACTCTGAGGTCACGCAATGACAGATCAGCAGTAGTGCAAGGTATCTTCTCTGACCAGGCAGCAGCCAATTAATTTTACTTGTACAGTGAGGAATGGCTTTTTGCAGCAACTGATAGGAATCAATCAAAAGTGCTAAATCAAAAAAAAAAATCTGGAAATTCACCAAGCCAATAGAGCCTACAGTCTGTGCAGATATTTTGCATAAAAAATGGATTAAATTTCTCAGATGAATGATGTTTGTGGGTTATTCATCTAAGCTGCATCTAAGTGGGTGCTGTAGCTTTGCTTTCTTGGTTTTCCTCAGAAAAAAATAGCTTTGTTTTTACCTACCTGGGTGCCATATGCCTTTAGAGGATATTTATTGTTAAGCCACAGCCCCTGTTATTTCCTTTGCTGCCTGAGCTTACTCAGAACTCTGCCTCACACATGCAATAAAGCCCAGTAGCAGAGGAAATAACAGTGCCGTTAACCTCCTTAACACTGATAATAAATAAGCACTAATAAGATATGTACCAGGGTAGCAATTGCCCTGACATAATGAAATGCACCAGTTTAAATAAGTGGTAGCTGGTGTCACCGTGCTTTTCAGTAAGGAAAATGTAGGCACTATATTTCCTGGGTAATTTATGTGTCAGCTTTTCTAAGAAGCTCAGCTGCTGCTCAGATATTTAGTCCAAATCACCCAGTTTTCAGAAATGCTTGACACCCGCCAGAACCCTTTGTTTTTACAGGTGCCTATCAGTTTCATTAAAATGCAGTTTCATTAAGAATACTGCCCTAGCTGGGGGTGCCCAGGCGTCTTGGAAATCCAGTCTTTATCTCCTTTCTTTGTTAAACTGCGTTTCACTGGATTAAAGCCAGCTCGGTTGGGAATTTGGCTACCGTGACTCTTGATTGAACATGGTATCTCTGCTATCAATTTACGTCCCTGTGGATCAAATAGCTCTCTTCATCTCGTTCCACTGACAAGCTATCATGACAACTCCATGGTGAATATACACTGCATCTGGAGGGGAGGCTTGCTTCATTGTAAAACTATTTTTCAAAGCAGCTTAGTGACATGTTTTGAAAGAAAGACCCAGGTTCTCTTTGCATTGGACCTAAACTAAAGGAAAATGCAAAATATTCCCCGCTCTGCCCCACTCACAGCTGGGGCACTGCTTAAAACAGCTCATGCTGTAATTGAATTCAATGTATATCAAAAAAAAATACAGTGGTACTGAATAACAAGGATATGTTTATAGGTACAATATTAATTAGACGATCATAGCTCATAAAAGCCACATGAGGATGTGATTTGCGAATCGCAACTAAGCCTGAGTGATTGTGCTAATTTGCTATGGTTTGGGAAGAGAAATGTAAATTTGTAAGCCTCGTTCCTCATTATTACGATTATTATTTTTTTTACTCCACAGTCCTCCTGACACTTACTGTGTTACTGAAGACAAGCATATTAATACCAGAAAATGGTTGTCTTTTATCTCTGTAGTATTGCTGGCAAATTGAGACAGCGTGGTAGCAAAATCGTAAAGGAAAATTTCTTCTCTGAAGTGCCCACTTCTTTGGTTTATGGAACTTGTCAGATTCTCATCATTGCTTGGTTGCAGAAAAAACATCTGTTACTGCTTTTGGGAAATATTTGTAGCAGTTTTACATCAGGAATTAATTACTACCAGTGAGTGGTGGTTGGGTGCCATACAGTGCTAACAGATTATATCTATACTCCTTCATATCTATAAAGTGTAAATGCCAAATAAGGACACTATTTAACTGACTTTAGTAACAAAGGCTGAGGAACTGTGTGGGGAGAGAGCTGGAAGGATGGAGGATTTGGCTTTAGATTGCTCTGAGTTTCACATCACAGCTCTGTGATCTGAGATACTCAAACTTCTGGGCAGCTGCAGTCATTGTTGTTTCTGCTTTTTTAAAGTGCTCCTGGCTCAGAGTGCCATGCTTTGGATGGAGTTATGTTTTAATAAGTTATTTTCTTAGCGTTCAGTCATTCATCTGCTTTGGGCTGTTTGGGAAACATCTTCTTAGGCTTTTCTATTAGCATGAAGATACAATCTGATTTTTATATAGTCCAGAAAGGAAGACATCTCAGTCATCTCGAAATATCAATGCATAAATATGACTGATGGCATTTCATGGGAACAATTTCTCTGGTAATTAGAGAGAAGCACAATACCTGAGGCAGCAGCAATGCAAGCTCTGGCTCCTTCCCTTTTCTGCAAAAGCTTATGCCATTCTGATTTTGAAAGCCTTTTTTCTTCCTGTTCTACGAGAAGAATGAGCTTTTTTCTCACGTCTGATGACTTCCCTCATTTGCATTGTCCGTGAATTCTCCCAGCTCTTCAGCCTCGTCTCCATAGCGCACAAGCTGTGGCGAGATAACCAAAAGCAGGACGTGGATTCCTTCCTGGCGTGCGCATCTCCAGCTGAACAGGGAGAGGGGAGCGGTGCAGGCAGAAAGCCAAGGGCTGTCACAGACGGGACTGAAGTTCCAGTCTGGCCTGGGGAACTGCCTTACGGCGGCTCCCTGCCCTGCTCAAGGTCTTTTTGTTTAGTATTTGCATGAGAAGGAAAGAGCCCAGCTTGGCTGGTAGGAGCAGGCCTGGGAATTTGTGGAGAAACTCCTCAGTGCTTTTATATATGGAAATCATGATATTATTATAGCTTGCAAGAAACATTTATATGAGGGAGACACCCAAATGCTCTGCTCTACATTTATGTATGCAAATAAGTGACAGTGTTT
This sequence comes from Nothura maculosa, assembly GCA_032353885.1. Taxonomy (NCBI): domain Eukaryota; kingdom Metazoa; phylum Chordata; class Aves; order Tinamiformes; family Tinamidae; genus Nothura; species Nothura maculosa. The sequence goes on along the minus strand of JAUBOD010000633.1, from coordinate 2,005,313 downwards.
GGAGTCTGCAACTCAGAAACTTTATTTTCTTTAATCTGAGTCTTCCTTTGGTGCTTACAATGATCTAGCCATGGCAAAGGTTGAGACTGTGGTATTTGAAAGCAGTTTCAAGAGCCTTCAATGTTTTTAGCAATATTGGCATGCCTGCACAAGCACACTGACTTAGTCTGAACTCTCTTTATACCAGTTTATCTTGTGTATGGTTCAGGGATTCAAAGAGCTTATAGCCCTAGGGATATCTTCTATTGCTTTTGGATGAGGGCTTTTCTCAGAACAGAACATTAGAACCCAAGCAGATATTGCTACGGTGGCAAAAGCTTCACGTGTCAACCTTTATTTTCTTTAAAAATTCTTGGAATTCAAAGACCAGTCTCTCTGCCCCTGCCCTTGCTGCTGCCTGCTAATGCTTTGCAGAAGGCTTTGGTGATGGATAGGTTTGTCTAGGTGTTTTTTACATTCTGACAGTGAATAGTGTATATAGAGTTAATGCCATGAGTTTCACAGAGACTAAGAAATCCTCCTTCAGCTTTCTCCTGAGCCCTAAGAACTCAGTCACATCTCATTCATTAGACAAACTAGCTGATCTGAAAACACAATGCAAAATAGCCCAGATGACTCTGATGCAAAAGTTTAGTAACCTGTTTCCCTAAGGAGGCCCAATAACTCAGCATCTAAACCTCAAAGCAAACTTGATTCGGAGGGCCCAATTTACGACAGCGCAAAAATGCCTGTTGGGTAGTGTTCATGGGGAAGTGCAAGCTAAAGACAAGAGGTGTTTTGTTAGGTTAAGGTGGCAGGCCTGCCCCTCGCCTGTAAGCTCGGAAGATTAGCGGCTCCTACCACACTCAGGGGCCCGACAATGCGCTCGCTGTTCGTGGCGTGCTGGCCATGGATGTGAGTAACAACTCCCATTGCTGCCCCACGGAGATCATTTCACACAAGTAGTTGCTTTTGCCCTTCTCAAATCAGTGACAATTCCCAAATCCTTGCCCTAAGTGTTGGGCCTTTTGCTGTCAATTCTACCACACTTTTTCAATTTCACATACACACATCTGCAAAGGTAAAACAGCTATTTCCTTGTAGGGAAGTAGGCTAGTAAAATGAGGAGACTTACTAAGCTGATGTTCAGGTAAACAGCCTGAATCCAGATGTTTATATGGAACTGTAAGATATTGCCCACTCTACAAAGTTGACAGGAAAGAAATGTGGTGGTGTATTTTCCTGCTTGATCCCTGGATCTTTACTCATAAATTCATTTGGAAATTTATAGTTCCTGAAGCAAGAGGAGACTGTTGTTAGCCTGTGTCTGACATGCTGCTAATGTAGGTCAGAGCACCTGCACTGGCTGTTCTGGCATTAAGACTAGCACTTCTGTTTGGGTGATACTGCATCTTACAAGACTGCTGCATAAGGAAACATTGAAAACATTCAAATACAAAGAATTAAGTGGCAGAGAAACAACACTGATTTTTTGGTAATGTCTTCTTAGACTTAATTAGCTTCTCTGTTTAAAAATGTGCAATTTAGTTTTAATCTGAATCCACTGTTTAATTTCCAGCTGTTGCACTTCACTATTGCTGTTGTTATTACTGCTAGAGCTTCCTTCCTGTAGGTACTAGCTTGAGTGTCGGTGTGTGCTTCAGACTCGAGCCTGTTTGTGCTGCCAGCACTGCCTGCTTCTCTGAAGAAATACCGATCTTGGGGAGCAAGGCCAGCACAAGGTAGGGCAGGATCCAAGTGCAGAGGGGTTAGTGACACCTAAGGTACCTCTGGAAAAGCCCAGAGGCAGTGTGTGTGCTGTCACCTGGAGAGCACTATCCACTGCCTTTGCTCAGGCCATTTGGATCTGTCACCAACACAGCAGCTTTTTACAGGTGAGATTACTGTCTACAAAATCCTGCAGAGTAAAAGACTCCTTTCAGTACCTGTAACAACTTAGGTTTAGGAAAATGCCAGTAGCTATAGACTTTATTCTGCATTCTCTAAACCGACCAAATTCTCCCATTGATTTTAATACCTCTCTTGCCTGAGTAATTGTTATGTGAGCAGGTCATGATTGAAATGGCCTAATCCCCATTTACAGGAAATGTGTATGAAATAGAATAGAAATATCCAGAGAATGGAGTCAAGTGATCATTGTGTGTGCAGTTAAAAGGGTTTGAGTGAGGCAGAATGTAGCTTTAGCTTTGAAGATAAAACTACCTCATTGAATTCTTTGCCTCTCCATTTCCTTCTACCATTGCCCTGTTGCTACCTACAGACCTTTTCCCTCCTTTTTCGGAGAGTTTCTTCCAGGCTCTTGGAAGCTAAAAGTTGGTTCTATCTGCAGCTCTGTTCAGCTACTTTTTCATCCTGAGCTGGCTGAAAATCATTAGTTACCTAATGTTTATGCAAATTCCTAATTCCAAAAAATAAAAAAGTCAAGAAACTCAGGTCCCTTAATTCCACCGAATTCCCTCTGCCCCCTTTTTTCAACAGATTAAAACAGCAAGATGAAAAATAACCTAGTAGGTGAATTTTTCCCTCTTGAAGTCTTGAGCTGATCAAATCCCCTTAAGATTCCTTTTTTTTTCTTTTTTTTTCAGCTAATTTTCATAGAGCAAACACAATGTAAAAACTTGACCAAAAGAACTGAGCATCATGGGTAGCATTAGCGGATGCTGCTAGTATAAAAAAGCTTCTTCCTGCAGCTGCTGGAGGCAAATATACTGGTAAAAACTTCCCTCTGGTTTTGGTGATACAGGATTGCACTTGCATCAATCACAGAAGCACTTAGCTAACCAAACATCGTGATAGAGCTGAAGGATTTTTTCCTCTTAAAATTCTTTCTGCAGAAAAAGTACATTAAGATAAATATTCCAGTGCTAGATGAACACAAGGAGGCCTATGTTCTTGTTGAGCGATCTTATTAGATAAAAAATGCATATGTAGTCTGCCCATCATTATTCCAGAACAAACCTAGTGTAAACCAGAATAAACCTTCTGGTTTTACAGAGAACCATTCCCGCTCTTCGTCAAGGAAGATGACAGCAGTTTTTCCTTGTGATTTCTTGGTATATTACTTAGAAAGGATTTTTATCTGAACTTTTTCTCCTTTTTTTTTTCTTTAGAGAAGAATGAGAGCTCATTTATTCCCTTAAAAGCTATAATTTAAAGTTAGGGCAATCAGATTCCAAGCTGCTGCTTTTCTTGAGTCCAGGTGTAACACAGATACTTTGGTGTATGACCTACGTATGAACTTGAAGGAGAGAAAGAGGGTGGATGGGAATAAATGAGAAAGAAAAAGAGAAGGGGGAGATGATCCTGTAAATGAAGTAACCTTGCTTGATCAGCATGAGAGAACAAACTCTCCAGAGGCCAAAGGATCTCCATGTCTACAAAGGTCCAATAAAGGGGAAGGCTGGGCTACTTACAGTGTCATCATAGCAGTAATTCTCAAGCCATAATAAAATCCTGCTATGTTATTAATTCAGCCGTTCCGGTTGCTGTAGAGATGATATTCAAGTACTGCCATTAATTCATCTTTTTACTCACTAATATATTATTTTCTACAGGGATTCATTGTTTTAACCCTCAAAGTGAATTAGCCTGTGGCATATTTCAAAGGTTTCTGCCCAATTAAATCAGTCCAAGGACATCCACATTGCATCAGAGCCACTAGCATTACATTAGCAAAGATAAAATCCACAGTCAAGAGGGTAGGATATCTTTAATGGGACTTTATCACGGAGACTTCAAGTTATATATATGAGAAGGAAAATGTGCTTGGCTATTCCCACAGAGATCGTGCACTCTAAAATTGCCTTAAAATGCACAATCATTAACAGCAGGATTTGTCACACTCATCACTCATTAGTTTATACCAGAAAATTACTTCTGAATAAATGCTGATTTGTCACAGAAAATATATAAAGCAGTAACATGTAACTAAAAAACCACAGCATTGCTGGGACTGGTTTTTACACTTGTGGGTGATGACGGGGTTTTAGCTAAAAAGAAAATGAGCACATATAGCATTGATAGAAAATGGTAAAAAGGAAAGTGGCACGAGCAAGCAATGAAAGTAGCTGAGCAGAAATTAAAAAGCTTTGGTGCACCTGAGCTTGCTGGGGTCTTGGAACCGTGTTCTGCAGACTATAGCACCATATTGTTCAGCATTTTTCATCGTCTGCTATATCAAGGCTTCCTGTTGCTCCAGATTATGGAGAGCTTCTTGTGTTAATTCCTCCCATCAGACTTGTCTGTACCCTAACTGCAGGCAGGAGAAAATAGCAAATGATGGCAGCCATTCTGGGCCAGATTCTCCCCTCTCCTGTGTGTGGAGGAAGCAGGGCTGTGCTGTTAATTTGTGCTTGTGATTACTTGCAGGAAGTGGGACAAGGATGGGTGTGAGCCTTGTAGATCTGCTCTTTTTGAATGCGTGCCCTCTAATTCTTAGTATGCCTAAGTCTTACAGTCCCCTGTAATTCCTCCACTTGCCGTTATTAGTGGCTTGTGCAGAGCATCTATTTTCTTACTGCTACAATTTTTTTTTTCTAGAAATAAATGAGAAACATTTCAGAAAATTGTTTGTTTTTATGGTATTACTACCTAATTTTACAACAATGCTATTTACAGGAGTCGGACACTGCTCAGATGCAGGAATCATTGGTATTAGAAGATAAAGACGGGACAGATTTTTACTAGGTATTATATCACACTAGGGAAGACATTTAAAACACAAATAGACAACATGTAGCACATGTACTATTAAGCTTTAACAGGGCATTATTCCACTCAAGGGAGACTTGTGGTGTGAAAAGAGAGAAAAACAACGCGGGATGCAAAGAGCAAGACAGATCTTCACAGGGAATTATCCCACACCAGGGAGGCTGCTATTGTGAAGAGAGGAAAGGAAAACAAGGCAGAACATAAAGACAAGAGATTTGACTGGCTTTAACATTTGCCTCTGTGTGATCTAAGGAAAAATGGGTAGCACTGGGTGAAGAATTCACTCTGAAAAGCTCATTCTAAGATCTCATTCTGTTTTTCTGTTTGCTAATTGTGAAGGTTGAACTTTGCAATTTTTTCACCAACAAAAGTTCTATAATAGGTATTTTTTTTCTCCTCAATCTATAGGCTTAAATGGCCAGTGAGATACTAGTGAATGTACTGAGAAAGGTTCTTTTCAGAGTTCTGCTTTTCCAAATACCTTGTAATAGAGCTGTACAAATAAAAAAGACAAGTTGGATTTTGCTGAAAAGGGAAATTAAGGGGACCAAAAGTAGTTACTGACTTAGGGTCAAAATAGTCAAATGATTTCAGACAAAAAAAATACTAAATGCTAGTCTTGTGAATTTAGAAGTAAATTTAGAAGTACATGATAAAGGGAATATAGCCGCTTAAATATCTCAATATCTTTGCTTTTGGATTGAAACAAAATATTTTCTTTTCCTCTTTCTTTTTTTCTGAAGGTTTTTTTAACCACCTCTTACTCAGACACCATTTGCAAACACCAAGTCCCTGAGCACTGACATTAGTAAAGCCTCATTCCTTACGGACTATAATCCTACAATTCCCTACACAAGCATTTTATGTTGATTTGCCTTTCATATTTGAGAGGCACAAATCCTCCCCACAGCTGAGCATTTATGAAGTTTCTGAGTATTCCCTGGTGTCTAAGAAGAGACACCCTCATGTAGTTATTCTCAGAATTAGGTCTCATGACAAGCTTCTTTTCTCAATTTAACTGAAATCTGTAGTAAATGCTCTTTTGAGATCTCTCTCTGCTATAACATATTCACTGGAAAGGAATTCACAGCTGTGAAGGCTACAATGAGGGAGAATAGACCCAGCATAGCCCTATGGCCCTGTTCATCCAGAGCAAACCAGATTAAAATGCTTGGTGCTCAGGTTTACTAGGGGGTGTTTCCTGCTCTGTCCTTCTGTGCTCCGTCCAAGGCGGGTCCCAGCTGGGACCCATGCAGGGTCACTAATCTGCTGCCACCAATCTCGAGGTGACAAATAGCCTGCCTTGCATTCCTAACAACTCCTGCATCCTCTTTTGTTCATACAGACCTGCATCGTGCTTTCTTGCCTTTAAAGCAGGGCTATTTGCTTGCTCTGCTACATGCAACAAGTACAGTATGTACACTGTGTACATATTATGATGAAAATATGTTCAAATATCATAGGGAAGAAAGTGATATAAGCTGCTTTGTATGATACAGTCCAATACGTGAATGTTTTCGTAGGCTTTCCAGGTCGTTCTGTAGCATTTAATAGGCTACTATGTGTATAATGAAACCAAAACAGAACAGAACCAAACCTAAACAAGCCAACCATATAAAAATCAGAGCTCGGTTTCTCTTATTAAGTTCTGTGGCCTCATGAATAGCTCTTTTGGTGTGATGTTGTGGCTGATAAACTCTTGGAGAATTTTTCTAATGAAAGGGGGATTGCAGGAACAGCAGCTTTCTGAAAAAGAGTAGGAAAAAATGAAGTAGGTAAAACTTACAAGAGGAGGAAGAATTGGCAATTAAAATTAAGATTGCAACAATGGAGGGGATACAGAAGGTGATTTTTTCAAAGAAGTTGTACGTGGTCCTGAATACCTAAGAAAATAATAGTAATAAGATAAAGGAGTATTAGGGAGGGTAGAAATAAGAAGGAAACTCAGAATGTGGAAAACATCCAGTGGGTGGGGAAAGAACAATTGTTAGGACTTATGCACTTTGGCTGGCACAAACTTACTAATATGCAGCAGCTACTTTCTAAGACTCCTGTAATTCAGTAACTTGTTTGTTTTCTCTTGGATTTGGGTGGGGGGGAAATCCAAGCCATCACCTTCTTCCTTCTTTATTCCAGTAGAATTGTGCATAGTCTCACTGGTCATGGGGGCAAGGTGGAATATAATACATGTAGAAACAAGCCAAGTATTCCAGTATTTATTTTTATCAACATAGCATCTTTCTGCCCAAGTTCTCATATCATAATAACCAATAATGTTTCTATTATGGCATGTTATTGTGTATACATATAATTTGTCCTCTTCTAGTTGCTCTAATTGGATCCCCTTTTAAGTATTTTCAATGTGTTTTTTTTTTTTTCTTTTTTTCTCCCTCCTGTGATCCATGCATGGATTCCACGAATAAGGACATACAATCTCTCCTCTTTCATACTGGCCAGTAGAGCTTCCCAAAGGAGACCAGTCCTGGCCATCAATGGAGAGAATATGTCATTGTTACAGCTAATAAAGGTAGGGGAAACAAAGAGCTGCATTTTGCATTCTACCTTGTAAATGATATAATTTAAGCTTTGTCAGGATTCTTCTGAGGTCAAATTCCCAGGGACCGCTGCTGACAAAGAGACCTCTTCCTTCGCCATGCCTGGTACTGCTTAGGGCAGGGGCAGGGACAGCTGGAGCATTCCCACCTGCCTGGAGGTTCTCCAGGGCAGAACCTGCCTTGATGCTGGTTAGCTCCAACTGCTGAGAGCTTTGGCTTCTCTTCTGCAGTGGTGCAGGATGAAATAATTCTAGAGCTGTCCCCCAGCTGTCCAGTTCCTGACTTTCAAGTGTTAACAGCTACTTGTTAAATCTTGCAACTCTACTCTTGTCAGTTGAGACGCTGTCTGCACTGGGGCTACTCACAAAATCATCTTAATATTCTCATGGTGATGCTCTGCAATTTACATTTGCCTGTGGGAATGCCAGAGATACCTGGCAGTTTTGTTTGTTTTCATTCATGTGCTTTCATCTACAGGCAGAGCGTGATGCTCTTGGCAACCTCTGGGCACAGCTGGAGGCAAGCAGGGGCAAGACACTGGAGCGGTCGTGATGGTGAAAACTATTTCTGCTCCTGCACAAAAACGCTTCATGATGGAAAGGCTGTTAGTGACAGAGAGATGTATACAAAGTTTTTGCTGTTGCGTGGTCCTATCCTCTGTTGGTGTGTGATTTGTTCATTCAGCAGCTGGTATTACTACTGTGCTCAAATCTAGTTTATACTTAATACAGTTGAATTACAACTCAATCATAATACATATAGCCCTAAAAAGCTCCTATTATGGGCTGAAGAACTTCATTTTTCTGAAAATGTTTCTTCGTTCTGAAGGATCTGAAGAGAAAATGAAAGAAAGGTTCTGTAAAAATATTTGTGACTCAGGTCAGGGTGACTCAATTATACCTGATGTCTGGTGACCTCTTTCTGGTCAGCAAATGGCAAAAATCAAGTTTGACTGTGTGGACCATTCAGTGTAAAGGACGATTAACTCCAAACTCTCTACAGGGTTGAAGTTGATGGATTTACTGCATCCTTTCTCTTTGCTGAGGTAGATAGAAGTAGTCTTTCACTCAAGATCATTTCATTCCTTCAGATAAACTGGGAATTTCCAGCCTGCCCAGCAGGGCTCACAGTTATACTGTGTACCTTAAAACGTGACTGCTGTGGACGTGCCATGTTGTGAATAGCAAATGGACACTCGGAAGTAAATTATGTACATGGAGAGAAGGGTCTGGGCTGTGGGCACCATCCCCTTCTCATTTCTTTCCAGGACTCAATGGAGAAAGGGTTTGAATCTCTGTAATCCCACTTCTCCATCTGTTCAGGTGGAACGTTTGCGAACTTAAAGCAGGAGAGCATCTAATATTTCTTTTCAATTCCTGATTTTCTGTGCTTATAAAAATCAATTACAAAGTTTGTGCAAATTATAGGGATGATGAACTACAGTATATTTAAACTGTCTATACAGAGACAATAAGGAGATTTTGAAAATCTGCTCTAGGAAATCTCAAACATAGTAGTAGATAATTAATGCTATGTGTGGAAACCTGAAGTCTGAAATCAGCACTTTTAAAAAAAATAAACTAGCAATTTAGGAGTGCAATTCAGGAGCACATTAAGTTAACTGGCATTAGATGAGGAAATGTTAAGATTATTAAGGTAATAAAACCAGTTAGTGTAAGGTAGGGTTTTTTTGTATAACATAGATCTCATACAGACCCACTGGTATATTGCAAAGTCTGCAAATATTTGGAGGAATTTCAGGTAGGCGTTGGGGTGTAGGGGTCCTGAGTTTCTGGAGCATTTTGCAGCAGGAGAAGACGTTATGTTTTTTATGACTAATGTACTCTTTGAACCACAGAGATGTGATGGTAGGATTGAAGAAGTGGCCATCCTAAGAGGGTTTCACGTAGCATGTAAGAAGTTTATCCATTGGTCTTGCATCCTTTGGCAATAAGTCAGGGCAACTTGAAGAAGAATGATAATTTGTTTATTTGCTTGCATAATAGTGCAGACAAACTTGTCTTGTTTGCCCATGCTATGAATGTTTAGAATTTGTTCCTGGAAGGTTACTGGAAGATTTCTTATGTTTAAACAGTGAATGAGGAGTATTTCCACTGGCATTAGTAGGTTGAAATCATTGTAAGGATGATGGAAAGGAGATGAGACTTGCACCCACCCTATATTTTAATAACAGAGAACACCTTTCAGTCTTAAATATTGACAAGTGGTGGAAGCTGTATTTAATATCGAGACAATGCATTTTCATAGCTGTTTTGTGCCTCTCAGAAAATTGTATCCCTATATTCTTTTAGTTTTGGTCCTGTGAAAATGATTAAAGTTTTACAATCATTTTGGGCAGAAATAATTTCAGGTTATAATTTCTCAATAATTAACTTATGACATCAGCTTGAGACACTTTATAATCCTTGCATCACTTTTATTCAGCTGTGTCCTGGGCCCTTATGTGAATCATTGCTATTGATTCTAATTGATTAGTTTGTTGCTGTGTCCAAACCTGCGTTTTTGCATTATCTTCACACTGGACCCAATTAAGGGGACCTTCATAGCAAGCATATTTTCCATCTGGTAGTTTATTCAAACTATTTCTCTTCATTTACTAATCAGAAATGTCAGCATTTTACATGACAAAATCATGTCCTTCAGGATGGCTTCTGTGCATAGTTGTCAATCTAAACTTAACTTGACCTTTCAGCATCCTGGACTCTTGGAGATGCTCTATCTGACCAGAATGGCATAGTCTCCTCTTACTTAATGAAGAGATGGAAATCTAGTTGTTATTTTGACACATAATCTGTTAGCTCAAAGTAGGGTAACTTCAGGCTGAGTGGAAAAATATAATTGCCTTTTTTTTTTTTTTTTTTTTCCCCAAAGCCTGTTGTTCTATCAGGTACATTGCATAGCATGTCTCACCTGACCGGTGTTGGAAATAACTGCCATCTTCTGAGGAGAACAAAAACTGCCCACAGATTCTCAGCTGTTTGCTATCTTCCCTGAATTAGCAATTACCATTTTGAAATACCTCCTTTGGAAACACTGTGCACAAAGTCCCTTGCTGCCAAATGTTGACACCTGTTGTAGTTAACTGGGACCTGCACGCACCAATAGGCCTTAATTGCCCAAATCAGCCTCACCTGGATCTTTGCACCTCCTCTGCACCTGTACCCAGGAGTCTTATTAAAGCTCAGACCTGAACAGAGGAGGGTATTTGCAGCAGCTTCTCAGACTGGGAAATGTGAATATCGACCGAGCAGGAGACCAGGTATGTTAGTGATGAGGCGGGGGGCTGCTCGGGCCTGAGTTGGAGTGAGCTCCTGGACTGGTGTGCAGGAGGTAGGTGGAGGTTCTAGCAGAGCTTGCCTGGGGCTCTTTGGGTCTATTGCTGCACTCAGGGCTCTGATGATATGGAATTAAAATGCCTGTTTTGTGGGGTTTTTTGTGAGGCTTTATATGCTAAAGGATTGCATATATATGTGTTTGTAATATAGCAGTATAAGCTGGTGTGTATCTGAGTTCCAGCTGCTGTGGTGTGCTGGATTGCTCATTTGTTTTTACTTTTGGATGGTTTATCTCAAAAAAAATGGTATGAGTGTTTAGGGAAAGCCTGTGGTTTTCACCTGGAATGCAGTAGAAAGTGATTCTGTGCAAAACCTTAACTTTGTGGGTTTTTTTGTTGTTGTTTTCTTAAATAAGGAACCAGGCTCTTCTGAATATGCTGATGTTTTGTCCACTTCTGTGCGTCGGGGGCCTGAGATCCTCATCTGCAAAAAAGCTGAGATGAGGCCAAGGCTCTTGGTGTCTGGTTTCACTGCTCACATCTTGCAGTACATATCTGTTACATATCTGTGTGCAGAATATCTATACTAGGCATTAAATTGGGCTCATTGCAGCTTACCATCTGTACTGGTGACAAAATGAGCTACATTATAGCCTCAGAATTATGTGATCTCAAAATGATTTTGCACTTCATCTTCCTTAAAGCACGTGCAAAGCAGGCAGGGAAATCAGCACTATAAGGAACTCTGTTTTTTGTTGCATTTCTTGTTTTCAGTTATTTCCAAACTTCACAATAGCCTTTAAGTTCCCTTCTGGGTTAAAAGACATGCTTATCCTCATCAGGTCCTCCTAATTTCATTTTATTTGGTTTATAGGTTCTTTTCCCCCCATGAAGGAGGAAGGTTTATTGCCATCCATTTTTAAACAATGCTAAATGTTGCTCAGCCTTTGAGCGGAGGGTGCACTAGATGCCTGGGGGTCAATGCCCCTCAAGACGGAAAATGGAAGCCCCTCCTCAGGCACAGACACTGCCCTTCATCAGAGAGGGAGAAGACATGAAAGAAAGTTAGGTGAGGAGAGAGGCAGTTTCTGGACATAAATGGGTAACCTGATCTTGGGAGATCATGGAAGATTAGTTTGCTGTCAAGGAGCAGAGAGTTTCTTTGGGGAGAATAAAAGCCATGGATTAAGTATATTGAGGTTCATCTCACTTGGTTGTGCATAGAAAGTCTGTTAGGCCCGGCTTAACAGAGCAATTGTGCAGAGCGCCAGCTGACACTTTAGAATCTTGACATTTTTATTTGCCAATATTGCAAGCCTGAACAAATCCATGCACACCTTGGAGACATTAAAATCCTTAATACATTAGGAGAATTCCTTGGTTTTAGCTATACTCTTTACAAAGATTAAAATAAGACCTTTTAATGATGCCAGAAAGCAGCAGCCAGCTGGACATCACGTGTAGCTTAAGCTTGATAACAGCAACCACTAACCACTTGTGTGAAAGGTTCTGTGGTGTCCACAGCTTGTGGGAGGGTAAGTAGATATGGGGAGTATGGGGAAAAGTGAGAACGAAAGGAGATAAAATGGGAGAGAGGAGGAGTGGTTGAAGGATACAGGACATAAATGAGTAGGAAACCTGCTTTGTACTTGCAGTACCGGTGAGATAATTTGCTTATTATTTCTGTCACTTATTAAGAAAGTTTCTGATGTCATCTAAGCGACTGTACTGTGAAGTTCGCAGTGCAGGAAGGTTTTCAGCAGGAAAGGGAGAGTTTCAATAGAATGAGTTGCACTGAAACCTCAAAGGAAGGATTAAACTGAGGATTACAGTATATAATTGAGATGAAACCAACATTTCCTCCTAAATTGGATGGTACAACTGTGAAAACTGCTTATGTGGCTATTGATGTAAGTGCTCAGCCCACTACAAATGCAAGCAGACAACAAAACATTTTCCAGTACAATGGTGAAAGGTCTCAGCTATGGCATTATATACTTCTGTTTTGTTAAAATTAAGTTGCCATAACTACCTCGAACACCTGGGGATACAGGCTCTAGGGTTGTCCTTCTGTGTAAAACCATAGTCAAGATGATACTTCTTATACAAAATATGGTTCTCACAGATTTGATTTAAAAATTATAAAATCTATCTCCTTTGGATGTCTGTCAACTTTGCCAAAATGGTATCCAGAGCTGCTGCCAGCCTTTGTGTTGCTGGGGGAACCTCTTGCTGCTCTGAGGGATGCAGGAAGGAACCTGTTATGTGCAGTACAAGAGCCCAAGGTAGAGGCTAAGGTCAGTTGTCAGAACTATCACTGACTTGTGACTCATTTGGGAGCTTTTCAATAAAGGGGAAAATGCAGTTACGAAGGGGGGGGGGGGGGGAAATGGGAACTGTTTTGTCCCCATAGATTCATTGGTTTTTCTTTTGCAATCTTGTTCCCAACTCTGCAATCAGGAGCTAATGTTTCTTTTTACTGTATAAGCTTCTAATATTTCTTTTTCACTTCAGTGGCCATGTAAGTTAATTCAAACATCACTTCATTATTGACAAACCCAGGGTGCCATCTTGTTTAGAGTAGTAAAATGGTGTGTGTTGGGACCTCCTGCAAAGCATAAGTGAATGTGAGCAACTGGTTTCTTGACAAGCTGAAATCGCAACTCCAAATTGTAATGAAGCCTGGTGTTAGATGCCGAATTCTGGAAAGAGAGGCAAAAATCAGCCCCATTCCAGCCAGGAGAAGGAGCAAGTGGTGACTCTTTCCTGTATTTCCGAGTATACATAACAGCATTTCTGCTCTCTCATACATAGCTGCATTATTGCTGTGTAAGTTGAATTATCAGCTCTGGTTTATGATATGAAATTGCTGCTTTTTTTTTTTTTTTAAAAAAAAAGCAGAATATCTTACCTTTATATTTTAGCTAAAGAAGAGCACTTACAGTAGATACACGTGGTTGCAGCTAAGCTGGAAGAGGAGAACTGACTCCAGGTGGCTGCTGTTCTTGCTTGAGAAGAAAGAACTCGCGGTTCTCTTGTGTCAGTCCCCTGGGATGGGATTCCCCCACCCTATTCTAGTCAGCATGAGCTGCATTAGCAAAGAGCTGTTATCAAGCTGTTTGTGCTCATCAGCTTTGCTTGGGCTGAAACAAGCACTTGAGAAGGAGCTCAGCAGGAGATGGTAGAGAGTTGTGGCCAGAAGGTGGAGGGAAGCAGTGATGGGGCCACGGGCTGGCCCAGCTGAAAGTGGGGAAAGAGCTTGTGGCATGGTCTAGGGTTAAAGGCTTTCAAAACCTGATGAGAATCACAGAATCACAGAATCACAGAATCTACAAGGTTGGAAGGGACCTCTAGAGATCATCTAGTCCAACCTTCC
>JAUBOD010000633.1:1960607-1990509 GCA_032353885.1 Nothura maculosa | reverse complement strand
ACAGGCCCAGCTCACGGAGTCTCTCCTCATACGAGAGGTGCTCCAGTCCATTAATCATCTTCGTTGCCCTCCGCTGGCTGGCCCCACATCTGCAAACTGTGTGTCATGTGGTGCTGAACTCATTCATTCTAGTTTGGAATAATCTCCTGCTTTGAGAGATGCAGTGCATTGCTTTGGATTTTCACTGCTCTGGCTCATCTCATATGTTTGCTGAGCACTTTTCAAGGAGAAATAACTCCAGTGAGTGGGAGCTCCTCTCCCAACCAGCCTGGCCCTGGAGAGGTGAGCCTTCATCTGCAGCCATCTTCAGAGGAACGTGCTGGTCTTCCTCTGTCATCAGCAGTACTTTATGACTGGGGAAATGAGTAATTTATTAAAAAGAAATCAGAGTGAAGGAAATTAGCGGTTGTCTGGGATGGAAAAGAGGTAGGCATCGAAGCTGAAACACAGCCAAGATGCTTAGATTTATTTCCCTATTCTTTCACCATATTCTTTGGGATCAATAACGAGAACAAGTGGCCGTTTGTGCCGAGGTTGTCTGCAGCCTGTGCAGGAGGTGACTAAGAGTCCGCACGGTCCATGGGCTCCAGACTTTTACTGACCTTGGAGCGCTCCAGCTCGGCTCTCGCAACAAAGCCCCGGCTATTGCCAAGTGTTTGCAGCGCTGATAAAACTGTTACTGCTCGCTGGTAAAAGTTAGTAATGGAGTAGCTCATTAGTCAACACTGCTTCTCTGTATATTAAATGAGGAATGTTTTTCAAGTAACAGGAAGGACCTAACAGTGTCTAATTATAGAGAGTAGTTGGTAACTATGTCACTTTTATTTTAATGGCACGATCAATTTTATAGATGAAAGTTTGAATTAAAACTCAAGGAAACTGTAGTTTTAGGCAGGCAGCCAAAACTTGAATTACTGTACTTAGTAAGTTGAGGAAAAAAACGTTTAGAGGATTACATGCATGTATTTTTTTAGCAGAATTCTTGATTGCTTTTGTCTTATGTCTCTTTCAAAATACTGACCAGAAATCAGATAAAAAATAGTCAACTAGATGGCTCAAGTGGCCAGTGTTTGAAAGGTATATGTATGGTTTTAATAGTTATGTTGATCAAGCTTACGGCTGGAGTTTTGGCATGACACTGTTATGGTTTGATGTGATGGAAATAAACATCACTCTGTTAACAGGAAGCTCTGAATTAGGTTTTTGTCTCTTTGATTTCAAAGATTTATTTTTTCCCAAACTTTCTTCAGGGAAAAAATATCTTTTTAGATGGGACTGAGTTCTGAAAAGGCACCTGACTTCACTGGAACTGCAGACAGAAAAATTCTTAGCTAATACTGAGATGCAGAAACCCAACGTCTCTGAATCCTCCATTTTGTAGTTGATATAAAATAGGTCCCTCACAAGTTCTGCGTGTAAGTACAAAGTACAGCCAAGTGATTTTTATATAGATATCAAATAATGCTTAAAGGGGGGTTAATAAGGGCTAATGCATTTTTTTGTTATATACTTGATACTAGTCCATCCTTAGTAGTTTAATGTTATTTTAGGATGGAGGATTTCTAAGCGTGTCCAGAGCTTGCAAGCTGCGCTTTCCATGCTTTTTGATAACAGCTGGCGCTCCCCAATTACAGTTCACAGGTTACCCGTTCATGTGGCAAGATGTCTAAATAAGCTCTGGCAGGCAAGTGTTCTGCTCCCGTGTTTGGTTCTGAATGTTCTGAATGCTACAGACCCCATCACCGGGGAAGGGAGAATGACTTTCCAATAAAACCACCTTTCAGCATGGCAAGGGATGAAAACACCTACCTCTTGCAAGGCTAAGAAGCTGTTAGGATTTCAGTACTTACAAAACAGAGGATCTTGTTACTACTTAGAGTAAGAATATTTTCAGTTTTTGAACTGTACTTAGCTGCATAATAAATAAAAGTAAGTCAAACTTCCATGTAACAGCAGATCTCACTATAAACTCATGTGGGTTTTTTTTTCCTGCACTTTTTGTGGAGGCTTTTTGGCAGTTTCTACCAAAAAGAACAGGCAATGGATCCAGAATGATCGCAGGTGGGAGCAAAGTTACTGGTGCTTTCTGCTCCCCACAGTGTAGTGGATGAAATGACCTTTGAGCTTAATGGTGGTCGGGGAGCTGAGCAGTTGCCTTTGCTCGCTCATGGTTACAGGAGGCCTAGCATCACTAAACCTCTTCAGAATCCAAGTACTTAAGTTGGAAAATGTATTTAGGAATCCAGTTTTAATGAAATGCAGTAATTCAACATCTCATTTTGTTGAGTCCTTGACCTGGACTACCAGTAAACCAGTGGCTGATTACTTATCTCTTAAGCTATCTACTCTCCCAAACCACAATTAATCAAAGTAATGAGAACAGTTGCAATTGTAAGAGTGAAGACTAATCTTCTGAAGCCATTAATTTCTTGGAGTTTTGAGTTTATTCAGTTTAAGAAGACTTGCTCAGACTTAGCACTGAGATGTATATAGAAAAATATTGAGTTCAGTGATGTAAAAGCAACCGAGGTGTGTTTTAAACCCATAATTGTACTGCTTGGTGACAACTGTAATGACTTAACGTAGTCGTTTGCCATAGAGATCCCCCCACCAATAAGTTGGGAGGGTCCATGGCTGGTAGTTTGTTTATAGGTGTCTTTATTTTATTTTTTTTTTTCCTCTCTTTGTTTCCCTTATCTGTAAGAGAATTTCTCTTGTTTGGATAGAATGCGTTTTAAACTATTTATACACTTAACACAATTTAAACACAAACCAACCAGAAGAAATGCAATTTGCCTCCTTTTGTCACACAACAGACTTGCTGGCATTAGTCAGTCTTGGTGTCCTGCGGCAGTAGCAGATATAATGTCTGATAAAAAGCTGTTTCAGTGACTTCCTGTTCCAGAAAATAGAGGTATTATTACCATATAACACACATCATTTAGTTGGTTATAAAGTTAACATGAGGATGTCAGTGTGTCTAAAGGCATGGTTTAGACTGCATGATTTTTTTTTTTTTATTTTTTGGAAAAAAATTGTTCACTCTTTCAGAATTCAGCTTCACTGAATGAGGCTGAAAAATCAGATGCTTGATCTAGACTTTTGTTTTCTGCTGTGTGACTCTAAATTCGGCCTAACCCACTGATTACATGGGAGACTTACGTGCTGGGACCTAAAAATGAAATGGTGCTTATTTCTCTAAAATAGAGTATCCAGCAATTTAAACACCACAGAGTAAGTTTACATATGGAAATACAGTTTCTTTTGCTGGGCAAATTCACTTCTATCCAGAGGGCCCGGACAAAGCCTGTGCACGGGGCGATGTCTTTTATGCTCTCGTTCATGGGCGTGCGCTCCTCTCCCTATCTCCGAGAAGCAGTATCCCTTTGCAACGTGTCCTTTTATCTCCTTTCATTAACGGCCCTGCCTCCTCAAAGGCAACTTGCTCTTCCTTCATGCAAACATTGCGTGTGCCCTTAGCAATCGCTGATTACAGCGGTGAATGTGGGCAGCCAGTTCGACAAACTTGAGGTCAGCAATAAGGCAAATATCCCGATATTCCCAGGTTCTGATGCAGAGCTGTGCAGCTCCCTGCCCGCGCAGGGAGCTCGGACCTCCTGCGGGATCCTCCTGCGGCAGCTGGGATGTGCTGGCGGAGCTCGTGGTGTATATAGTGACCAGGAGCCCTGTCAAGCTGGACAGGCTGCTTGAAGGATCGTTTCCTCTCTGTAGCTTTGGGGGTCTGTTTTTGCATGTAGCAGTCTGGTTATTGCAGATGTTCAGCACAGAATCCTACTGGATACAGTGAAGGAGTTCGAGCAGAAATGGGAGGAGAACAATATGTTCAGGATACCCTACGCTGTTAGTGCCTCCTGCAGAGCTTGGCTTGTCTCCTACGCTCCCCAGCGTCACTGGAGATGCAGTTCAAATCATATGTGGGTACTAAGTGATATGTGAAGCTAGACAGGATGACCCACTCTGTGTCTCTTGGTCTATCCGTGCTTGTATAGACATTACGTGGGAGACAGGTTGAGCGGGCTGGATTTTCCCAACTCTTCTTCCTTCTCCCCACAGAGGGGAGGAAGGAGCTTATGACTGCTTTGAACTCTGCAGAGGGGCGATATCATGGTAGAGAATGATGCTCTTTTATTATAAAAACAAGG
Organism: Nothura maculosa; assembly: GCA_032353885.1. Lineage (NCBI taxonomy): Eukaryota > Metazoa > Chordata > Aves > Tinamiformes > Tinamidae > Nothura > Nothura maculosa. The sequence continues at coordinate 1,986,346 of JAUBOD010000633.1, read as the reverse complement.
GGGTTGCTTTATTCCATTACCCCTTCATGCATTTGTCATTTATTTATACGGGAGCACATCCTGCTGTAGCAGCCTGATGCAACAAAAATGCCTGTAGCCTTATACAGCAAAAGGTAGTGTATTTACAATTTGTGGAATTCCTCATCCCATTCATCCCATGTTGTTACCAGGGCAAACTAGTCTCTTTTAATGCAAATATGACACCTGTAATAGTCAACATTTCAAGCATATGTTTTTAATTGCATTACTGTGTATGATCTGCCATGTATGTTACATAAACTAGGAAAAGGATAAAATTACAGTTGTATTTCATGTTTATGCATGTATCAGTACTTCAGTGGAAATTTGTTACCTATAGTGGGGTCAGATATTGTTCAGAATATTGAAATGTATCTTACTGTGTGCAATTCAATTGCTGCAATTTATTTTGTAGCTACAAGGGATCTACTGAGTAATGAGAAGAGCAGTGAGAGAAATGTAACATTTAATTATTCTAGCATGGAAGAAGCTTTATTGCAGGACAGTTATGTCTGTCTCCGTAATGAAGAGGTGTATCACGTGAAAGCACACCAGGAAATGCTGTGGGAAAGAGGAAAACTGATTTTTTTAGAGTGGAATTTACTAGCATCTGCGCAAGAGTCTTTAAATCCCCCTCATTTACAGCTGTAAAATTAATTTACAAGTGGAGGTACTGAAGACTTACCATTTTAGTGCATGCTGCTCTGTTTTTATGTAGGAGCCACACATTTCTATGCACAGACAGCAAATCAAAGCAAGCTGCTCTCCAGCACGTGCTCTGGTGTGCAGTAAGCTGTGGAGGCCTTTCTGGCTGGCACTTGATGGGAGTCTTTCCAGGGAAACAGGCGTATTCTCTTAATTATTTATGGAGTTACAGAGAAGAGTAATGGATTGGGAAATGTACTTGCTTTAGGAATGCAGCCCACCTGTGTCTGCTAGGTAATAACCCTCATGCTGTTTTTATGGTACTCATATATGTGGGAGTTCAAAAATATGAAACAGAGATGCACAGAATAAATACTGAAAACCACAAACAGAAAATTTTGCTTCTGTTAAACTTGGAGGGCTGACTGCTTCCAAAGCAAATTGCTTTCCGCTGTCTTTTACCCATATTCAGGTCTCAAAATGCCCCTGATGACACTGGCAAAGTAAATTGCAGTGAGGACACTCAGTAAGCACTATCTCTCTGTAAATAGTTGTAAAAATGACCTTAAATAATGGGACTAATGGAACCAACTCTGCTCTCTGTTCCGCTAGTAGGAATTGAGCAGGTTTCAGTGTAATGTCTGTCTTTACAGAGGGACTTAAGTGAGGTGTTTCTTTGAGGGGAAAGTGGTTTTAAAAAGTAGTAGAGCTCCGAGACCCTCAAATACTGCCATACATGTTTTGTAGTCCTTAAATAACTGATTTTAATACTTATAGGGCTATGCCCATCTAAACTGTGAATGCAAGGAATTGCTGTGCTGTACTGACAACCATTCCTGCTCTCTTCAGGAATGCCAAACCACTAAAAGAGGCAGAGTGGGAATGGGGAGCACAGATTCATTTATTTTTTGTTCCTCCTAAAACATCCTGTCCTGGATTAAATTGCCTTAATTTAAATGTAGTTTAAGCTGGGGGTGAGGATAGCATTTTCAAGATGTAATGGCTCCTGTACTTAAATTTCCTGTCTGCTTTCCATCCAAACACCCCTCTTGCACATAAGGAACACAGGAAACCTGTCCTTTTGCTATGATAATGCCTTTTTAAACCTTAAAACAGAATCATGGCAATTCTGTGCCACAGAATTACCAGAAAAAGTGTTCCTTCATTTGTTCCTTCATGGATACATATAGACTGGCTTTCCTAATTTCACTTTTAGTTTCAGGCCCAAATCTCTGAGCTCATCTTGGATGTTTATGAGTGGTTAGTAACATAGGAAGATCTGTTTCCTCCCTTTTTACATGGAAATGAAAGTGAAGAAGCTTTATTGTTTGTTAAATAGTTGTGACCCATACATGAGCCAACTGACTGGGTGATTTATGGAGAGAGATGGATACTTCTAGGAAGTGAATCAGCCTACTAAAATCTGAGGCTCCTAAGCTAATCCTGTGAGGTTTTGACTCATTCCTGCTTGAAAGGCACCTGTGTGTTTGAATATTGCCTCTTGCAGCCAGGGTTTGCTCTTATTTAAAGAAATTTAAAAAAAACTCTTCCTCTTCTGTGATACAATGAGCTAGAATGGTGTAACTCAATGTATAGCAGAATTTATCCCAATCTATTGCACCAGTGTTGAGTTCAAAATCCAAACCCTGGAATTTGGACTGAGATTGACAAGCTACCAGCTCTAATTGTGTAAACTTGCTAAGTAACTATTAGGAGATTCATTATTGTTTTTATATGGTCTACCAAGCAACCTTGGAGCAGGAATTATTTTAGCCAGGCTGGCCTTGCCAGGTTTTGCTATGGCTTTCAGCCACGTGTTTGATCCTTAAACGGGTAACTTAAGGACCCGTATCTCATTTCCAAACACCTGAGCTATGCAAAAAGCTGGTTTTACTTTAGACTTAAATCATTTTACAAAGATCTATAGCAAAGTATCCGCACATCACAAATGATGTAACCTGACAGACATAAAGTGGAATTAAGTGAAATACACGCACTGGTTAAAACAAAATAATCTGTCATGAATGGGAAAAACAAAACAGATGGAAATACATCCTTGGTCATGCATCAGAGACTTTTCAGACTCTTCTAATACAGTGTAATTTAATAAAGGGAAACCCCTTCAATATTCAAAATGTAATAAAGTGAAAAATGTGATTCTGTAATCATGTTGGAATTTAGTATCAATAACCACAAAATAAAGAGAGCATTGATGAAATGACATTAGAGCTTAGAAAGAATATACACATTGATTTATAAATGATTAAGCTGATATATACTTCAATTGTGGTGTCACCAGCTTGCTGACAAAGTGGCTTTATATTAGCATACCCCGTGGCAAAAGGAAGATTATATTGCTTAGTGAGTAGAGTTGTGGTTAAAGAAAGGGAATTGTCACAAGGACATCGAGCAGCTTCCCGGCCTCATCCGCTAAACTGCTCAGTACGTAGAAATGGTTCCAAACGTGCGATTTTTCATGTAAACTTTGCCGTCCAACACCATGAATCGTGAAGCAATTCTTTTGAATATGAGAAGTTGAAGTTACTGGGAAAGCCTAATCAAGCCAGAGGAAAGGAGAGAAGCATTAGTACTGGTTCGACCTTGGATGTGCAGAATGTAAGGAAGAAGTGTTCCTCACTGTGAGGAACAGCTTAACCGGGATATGGTTCTAGGCTTTATGCTCAACTGTAACAATCCTGAGTCTCGGGTGATTTGCAAAGAGCAATGTTTATAAGGATGACACCTAGTTATAGACAATTAAAGACTCTGACCTGCTGCTGTGCTCTAACAATATGTGCAGTTTGCCTTTTTCCATTATTTTGCTGGATAACCAATGCCTCAAATGGTTACTGGTATTTGAGTTATAAAATACCATGCAGAGAAGATAAAGCTTCCTTGATGTTAAACTATGGATTGTAAAGTCACTTCAGTCACATTAGCTTCATGATATTTTCCAGCATTTAGTATGCAAACTTTTTATTCTCCTTTTTTTATTCTTTATTCTCTGGAAATAATAAATATAAGTAACGATAAACTCAAATAGCAAATTCAATCACAGTAATGTGGTCTGGATCCAGGAAGAGGAGGTCTTGGGTACCAGAAGTCCTTGGGGATTTTTATTATTGCAAGTGGGATTTTTGCCAGAATTTGAAGACCATCTTTACAGAAAAACAGTATAAATGGACTCTAGGTATAGGTCTGTGCCAGACTTTTAATTTTCAAGATTTTTTTTTCAGTCTAGCAGAGATTCAACTCAAATTGCGAATTACTTGAAAAGGAAAGGAGGAAGTGAGGGAGAAGGGTAAAAGTTGATATTTTATCTGCAGCCCTCTGCAGAAAATGAATTTCTCTTGGCAATCAAGATAAATTAACAACCAAAAACGTATCGTCAGAGGGAAAAATGCATTTTGCTGTAACCCAGATCATAGTGAAATGACTGACTTCTTTCAAGTTCAAGCACAAAAGGCTTGTTTATATAGATATATTTAACTTCTGACTTAACTTGGCATAACAGACTTCAAGAGCTGAGGAAGGATGGCTAAAGGGCTCTCAAAATGCTTCTTGACAAGGAGTGCAGGATAATGATCAGTGCAAGTATAAATATCTCAAAGTTGATGATGAGTAAAGTTGTTGCTCCAGATAATTTGCAATGCCTACCCACATACAGGGAGCCAGAAAGTTTTTTGTTGCAGTATGTTATGAATCTGCTTTGGGTAGGCACTGTTGTGGTTTTTCACCCCCCTGTCCTTAGGATGTGCTAGAGGTAGCTATGTAAGGATAATTGTGTGTAAATAGGGACAGTCATGCAGTGTGCGCTCAGTTTCTTTGATGTGAGGGGTCCTTGTGCAGTTAACTGTTCCCTATTTGTGTTGCTGGACTCTAAAATAGGTAAATGCCTCAGAGCTTGATGTACTAATTTAGGTAGCATCTTCCCTATCTGGGAAAATGCACAGAAAACATCCCTGCTTACTCTTACATTCATAGGGTCTACCTGAACTTGTCTTTACCATTCAGCATATAGAGTTTCAGTGGTTGTGCTCTACTTTGGTGGTTGGGTTTGTGCTTTCAGTGCTTGTTCTTTCTAGGTGATTCTTGTCCTGTAGTGCACAGTGTCCTGTAGAGCTGTTTAACTTCCAAGATCATGTAAGATCCAGACATATTCAGTGCAGTTGGTTAAGAAGTAATGAAGATATGTGAGAAGAAATAAGCAAGATTCTTCTATCGTTATTTCCCCTTAGCTCCACTGGAAATACAAAGCCTGTAAGGGAAAAACTTTTCCCTAGTTTTGACTTTATGTAAGAGTCGTCTTTTCATGCTTTTTCTAAATTTGTGACATATGTTGCCTGCTTGTGCATCTTGTTTTACTTGATCCTTGAGGAGTCATACATTTACTATTAAAAATATTTACATCTTATATTGAGCATGCTAATTAGAAGAACTTCATCTCCTGAAGTACTTGATTATTAAGTGCAGATTTCTACCTCTACTCAGACGGATATTTACTGTTACTTTAATGACTTTTGTACTAATGTTAGTGATGTAGTAATAGAGGGAAGAATGACCAAGGCATCAGAAACTGGGAAAAATTGTCATGTGTTATCAAGATAATGAAGGAAAGTTAACTTTATCTTCAGTGTCTGTGTTTTCTATCTCTCCATCAGCACATCTTGAAAAGACTCTGCTTTATTGTGTGCCACCTTTATTTCTTTTAAAGAATCTAATGATTTCAGTTCTATCAATTGAAGAAAAGGAAAAAGCCCATGGTATGAGGAATGGCTCATCGACATGAGAGACCTGGACTATTGAGCTGCCTGAGCTGTCCTTTCTGTCACTGTAGGATTTCTTCATTTTTGATTTAGTCAGTGTAATGTGAGATGAATCAGACAGATTTGCAAGGAAAGCATTGTAAAGAAACACACTGCAACTAGAAGGAAAAGAATGAAATCCACCAACAATAGAAATCTGAGAGAATTTGCAAGGAAGCTTGGGTTAAATGAATATGTAGTGTTGTCCTGCTGATGAGACATAAAACTGAAGGCCTGAATGCTTATGGTTGTTAACAACTGATGTTCCTTTTTGTATGGATGAGGGTAGTAGCCCCAGTGTCCTGGCCTAATTCCAAGTACATGTTCTTTTTCCTTCAAATCTCCCTGAAGTATCAATTGGATATGGTATTCTCTATTTCCTGCTATAAACGAGCATGTGCTGGGACTCTGTAGCGCAAGAGTAGAGCTTGGGAATTCCTCAGAAGGAAAGATTTTATATAAATATATAAATTAGTTATTGCTGTTATAAAGCAATTAATGTTCACTGAGAATGAGGTCAATCTAGCCCTTCATAAGAAGAGCTCATATCTGTGTAATTACATTGAAGCTCCTCCCAAATATTCTCAATAGAAAGGAAAGTTAACTTGTTCTGAATGACGCTCTCTTCTTGTCTTTTCTTCCTTTTGTGACAGCTATACGTCTGAACTTGTTAGGACAAGTTAGGAACAAAATACCCCACTGCTGTCTGACTTTGGCCCTCTTTTTTGCCATCTCATCTCTGTGATGGTCTCCCAATGATCATCATCTGCTTCAGGAGTGAAACAGGTTTTCTCAGCTAGGCCAGTAGCTTTTGTATCAGCTACTTCTAGGTGCAGTAATAGGAGTAATTCCTTTTATTCCTTGCAAAATGTCTTCTGCTCTTGCCTGCCCCAGAAGTGACTCAGCTCAGATACATTGGCACGCTTGATGTAGGCCTGACATTTACTTGGGTCTGCTGTTGGATTTTGTGGAGAATGAGGTGCTCTCTCTCATGGCAACTGAGGGTGCAATGGCCCCTTCATCTTGATGGTGCAGCATAAAGGCAGTCAGCCAAGAGTGGGGTTCAACATTATCAGATATTTGCAACCTGGAAAACTTGTGGACTGGTTTGAAAATAGAGGTTTTTATTTTCAGACCTGTTACACAGCAGTTTTAAAACTTAAGATTTTATGTGCTGTGAGCTTTACTCATCTTTATGGAAATATATAATTTTGATTCCATTTGAAGAAACTTGAATTTGCTTTGAATTTGATACTTCTTAGCACTGTTGCCATTTAAAATGCTGTGTCCTGGCTAATAAGCATTAATTGCATCTCCATGTTAGCTCGCTCCTCCTAAAATGGGCCTCCTTGCTGAGAAAGAGGCTGTTTGCATGACTGATTTCCTCTTGCTCATAGAAAACTTGGTAAAAACTTCATTTCTAACCAGATTTCTAGATATCCAGGGAGCTTTCAGTTTTCATTAAAAGACTTGAAATTTGGGAGAGTATCTTGCTCTAGCAAAAATGAACAGCCGCATCTCTCTCAAGCCAGCAATGACATTAGACTTTTTGCTCATTACTGCTTTCTTTAGGAGCAAATGCTATTGCTAAAAAAACACATCTTCCTTTCTGTAACTTGGTTCTCAAAGAACTTTTCCCTACAAAATGTTCTGCAAATGAGATTTTACATTTTATTTACCTGCATTGTGTGGGAAGTGGTCTTTGCTATGTGCTTTTTGAGGCAGCATAGCAGTTAAGTGCAACTCCTTTGAAGTGCTCTATCTTTCCATATCTATCTCTCTATTTATCTACTTGTATTGTATTTAAATGTATTTAAATATATATAAATGTATATATCTTACTAGGAATGCCGTGAGATCTGTTGGGCTGGGACTGTCATCTGGCCACCATGTGCAGCAGTTTCTATGTCAGCCCCTGTGAACGTGGGCTGTCTAATAGGAGATGTCTTGAGCTCAGTTCAGTGACCTAAATGTAGCGCTTAGCGCCATTTGAGATGTCTCACTTATCCAAGGATTACACACACGTCTGGCAGATACAATAACAGGACCTACAGGAAACTCGAGCACGGCTGGTCTGTCAGCTGGAGGCCAGGTGAAATCACTCAGGGCACTTCACACAGCACTGGATACCTACATGGTTAGGGAATGGATTGGGTGTGCTCTTTAATTCATGTCAGAGGCAAAATTTTGAGCAGCTTTCCAGGGATTGTGGCTTTACACTCTAATGAAAATTAAATAACCTTCAATTAAACCTCAACATTATCACGAGCAACTCCTGAAAGCTTTGCCATCCTGGGATTATTCCTAAATTCTGCCGGCTACAGTTGAGTTAGAAGAGGAACGTAGAAAATTCTCTGAATATATTGGTATTTTTGGTGTTTGTCTTAAACTTTTTGCCCAAAAAAGAAGTAAAAGTTGGGTTATTTCATCAAAGGAAAGGGGCAGGGGGGCGGGAAACCTCTGAGGAATGAGAACGACACAACATTTCCATAGCTCTTGTTTCTAATGGCTGCGAAAATGTATTACTGGACTTCACAAATTGCTATACTGAGTAAGCAAAGAACGCAATTAAAGCTGGAATACTGCATCATAACATGTACTAATTCATTTATCTTGACAAGTTTCACTTAGTTTAAATAATTCATAGTGTATTTTTATTAAATTCTGAAAGGAAAAGTAATGAATTTGTGGTTGCATGGTATCTTACTGTAAGACTCTTACATTATTAAAATTATAAATGTAATCACTTGAAACAATTGCCTTTTTGCTAAAAAGCTGTGTGAGTTGATGTTTTTGCGGTAATGCAATACAGCTGATGATGCTGTAAGAATAGGAATTAGAATTGAGTCTGGTTGAATGTGATTTTGCTAGTTACCCATTAACAGTACTTTGTTTTTCAGTACAATTTGCATGGGCAGTTAATGTTGTCTCCACTCTGCGTAAATCTGGTGCTAAAGAAGCACAGGGAAGGAAGCCAGAACTAGCAAGTGGCCATCAAGGAAACCAGTGACACATCTGGGAACAGGATGATTTCCAAACTGTGTTTGGAGGTGAATTTTTTTTCCTCTCACTTCAGTATAGTGATCTCATCAATATGTTATATATATTTAGCTATGATTTGTATGGTCCTCAGTGGCTTTGTTGACCACTACTCTTCATGTCTGTGTAATGAATCTTCAGATCCTGCTGCTTCATCTTATGTTACTGTTATAGCTCTTGGTAAAAGACTGTCTTCTGTGAGAAGAGATGTGAATTCTCTGGCTCTCTGTATAAGGAAGGGTCAATGTTTTCAGTCCTGAGCATAATGACATAAGCAGAAGATCACAACCTCAGGTGCAGTAAAAAACAGCTGGGGAAGATGAGGATGAACAAAGAAAGATTTGTCTCTGTGCAAATGATCCACTAGTAAGGAGGAGTGATGTAATAAAAGCTGAAAGAAGTCTTACAGCACCAAAACAATGTCTAAGGAGTATGTTTAACAGCAGTCCTTGGTTTAGATGTCATGAAAAAGACATTCCTTCTAGGAAATTCTTTTTCTTACTTAAAGACCTTCAATATTGAAGTGTACGAGCAGTAATAATAATTTAATTTTTTTTCTACAAAAACTATTCTAAGCTTTTTTCTTTCTTTATTCCTCTTGTTTTAACTTATTTTCCTCTCTGAAGTTTTTTAAATGTTCAAATTCTACCTTCAGAGTGCCGTGAATGAGTTATAGCCCCTGCTAGAGAGGGTTTTACAGTTTGAAATCTCAGGAAGTCCAGCTGGCCTCAACTATGCCCCATGGTTTGCAACATGTGGATGATGAGCTAATGACTTTGAGACTGCAGACACGCCATCGTTCTCTGGGATGTCCAGTTCTTTAATTTTCCAACCAAATCCAGGTGCTTTTTATTTTATTTTTTTAAAAGTTCATAATAGAATGAAAGAGCTTAAAATATCTTTTCATGCCTACCATGCAGTAAAAGATGGATTTTTTTTTTTCCATATAATTCCTGTATTCACTGTGGATACATGCACATCTTGTGTTGTTCAAGCTGTATCCGCATTGCTTTCTTGGTTGAACTGCAAATTGTCTAAATCCCTGTTATATCAGTCAGCAAGCTGCATTTGACCTTAAACATTTCACATAGGGAAAATAGCTGAATCGGAAAAGTATTTAATTCAATCATATGTCAGTGTTAGAATTATAGGCAATTTTTCATGGGAAAGAGGTTAGGTAGTTATTGTCTGGCCAAGTGAAATGGAGCTGAATTACACTAACTTGGCCGGCTGGGTTTGCAATGCCTTCCGGAGGAGATCTGAATGAAGTAGTAGAGCGGAAGGAGACTCTTGAAAATTACCTTTCTGACCTGTTAGTGTAACTGCTGTCACTCTCCTTTCTAGATAGCGCCTTTTATTCTTCCGAGGAGTTTGTCTCAAGACAAACTAATGCTTAACATATGAAATAATATTTATTAAAAAAATTAATAAATTATACATTTCTCCTTATATTATCCCTGATTCTGAAATGTATCACTAGTGTATATGTATTTAGTGCTTTCTATTAGAGCTTTTCTCACCTGCAAAGCTAGCAACTCCATCAACTACAACTGTCATGAACTTTAGAGTGTTTCAGGAAAATCATTAAAAAAAACTTGCTAAAAGTGGGGGGGAAAAAAAATCAAAGCACATGCCACTAAACCTTATAGAATAAACACTTTCTTTTTCCTGCAGTTTAATCTAGAAATTGTTCATGAGCAACAGGCTCAAATTTCAGGTTCTTCATGACCTGGAATCAACCTATACATGAGGCTGATTTAGTCAGTGGATTGTTAGGAGTTTTTTCCAGAAACTTCTTTGATTTTTCAATCGGACTGTTTATGAACTCTTTCTTTCTTCATTTTTTAAAGCTGATTATCCTCTTTCTATGTATTTTGCAGCAATATGTTGGTAGTTATAAGTTAAATGGTGGTACTAGATAAGCTCTGGCAGGATTCTGGAGTCTCTGACAGGAAGAATATAAGATAATATTTAAGTCTTCCATTTCGGCAGCAAATTAAGTTCATTCGGTTGCATTGGGTCCAGAATTAATGTGGAAAGAAAAGAAATCTACTAGGTTATCCAATGTGTGCATTTATGTATTATCTATTACTTTCTGGCCAATAAAAGGCTAATTTCAAAAAAGATGAATTTTTCAAAAGCAGCTATGACTTCCTGATATTTGACTATTAGAAAAGTTAATCTGAAATGGAATTCTTTGGAATTTAAAGAAGATTTCTTAAGTAGCATTTTTTTTCCTCTGGATCCTCATTCAGAATTAATAGGCTTTCGTTTAGACATGGAGGAAATTAACATACACATAGTTCAGTTTAAATTATCTTCTTTGGCATTAATATATATAGTAATTTAAATCTCTCTAAAATCTTCCAAATGACTTTTCCTGAGGATGTTAGAACAAAATCCAAAGAATTCTAGTTCCTCTACTTCGTTTGAACAAAGCACATGTGCATGCCTGCAGTTCCTTTCCCTTGCAAAATCAAGCAGGCTAGCTTGAACGTTCATGTTTCACCTAGCTTGAAAGGTTAGCTTTTATTTTTCCCTAAAAATCTGATTTCCGTTGCTGATGATCTAAACGGAAGATAAATTTGGCAGCTCTCTTTGCAGATAAAATGAGGAAGGTGCTGATATGAGAGAGAATTATGATGGCAGCTGCTGCTGCAAAAACTGAGTGAGTCAAGAGCCAAGTGTTGCCGGAGCTGATATGTCCTACAGCAAATAGGAAACTAGTGGCACCAGTGGGTAGCTAAGTATGTGGATGCCTCTTTGGTAGTAGGAAAGTCTACATGATAACATACTGGAAACTGGTATAGTGTATGTGATACTTCTTTACTGCCTTTATGAATCTCTTTCTTCATATTAAAGAATAATTTCTATGAATAAGGTGTGAATTCCTGTCCCAGTTGCAGTACTACATATTACCACTCATCTGCATCCTACAGGTAGGAGTACAGAACCCTCCCTGACGTTATATCAGCATGTATCTTTTGTCTCTTGTGACTCAATCTCAAGATACATACGTGTGTGTGTGTGTGTATATATGGAAAAAATGTATGAGATCAAACTTTTTATTGATCAGAGATCATACATAGCCTAGTTGTAGTTAAATGGAGATAACCTTAAGCAGATCTTTTAAAATGAGCTGTGCTTATCCAGACATTGTGCAAACTGTGGAATACTTGTTTTGATACTTAGGTAGAAGAAAACAGCTGGGAAAGCCAACTTTGGCAACCTATTGCAAAAAGAATTTCTAAGGTCTTGCCTAAAAGATGGAATCCACAGGTACCTTTTTGCATTCTAGCTAGAATTAGTGAATAAAAAAGAAAAAGAGAACTGTAAAAACATAGGATTGACCACACACGAGCATTGAGAGGCCAATAAACCTTCTTTCTGACAGTAGCCTGTAGCAGAGAGTTTCAAAGAAAGCAGCAAGAGGGGAACTGCATTTTCCTCTATTAACCCTCCCTCTGTGGCTTTGGGAATTGCAGATTGTATTTGCCCTATTTGTTATAATAGCCATTGGTGAAACTTTTCTGTGAATTGGTCCAATCATGTTTGTTTTTTTTCTTTAACTGGCCTATGATTTTGGCACGCAAAACATCCTGTAGCAAGGAGTTCTTCAACAATTAAATTATGCATTGTGTGAGAAAGTACTTCCTTTTGCTTATTTTAAACCTCCTGCCTGATAATTTCATTTGGCACCTGCTGGTTTTTATGCTTTAAGAATTAGTGAACAAAAAACTTGAAACTTCACAGAAATCTAGCATAAAACAATGCATTAAAGATTATTGATATGACCTGTGTGTAGCCAACTTGTAAATTCACTCTGTGACTTGTCTTGCAATAAAAAGTATATGTGATATATTGTTTTTGTTGGAACCTGTTGTACTTGGCACTGTCCATGTGTCTTCAAGGTCTTTAACGTGGAGTCTTTTTTGTGTATCTTGGGTTTTGTTTTGCACTCGTGCACCTTTCCATGTTCTCCACAGCTTAAAGTGAAATACCAGGTCCAATATTTTTTTTCCTCCCTTGGAATAAGTACAAAGCATCTAAGGTGCCATTTTTATGACTATAGAAGAGATCAAATGGCAAACTTGAAAATAACTTATATGAAACTTTTAAGAGTGTGGGAGTTTACAACCCTTCCTACAAGTGATGGGTCTTAGGTATCAAACTTGCACAGTTAGGACTTATGGTGGCCTGGAAAGTGTTATCCTTTCTAGCTAACTTTATATATATATATATATATATGTATATATGTATATATGTATATATGTATATATGTATATATATATATAAAATAAATGAGGCAAGTTGCATGGATGTATTTGAACAAGTGAGGCAACAGATTGCCTTTTAAATCCAGTGCTGACTGTTGCCCTGTGATATTTATTGTTTGGAGTTAAGGTGGTAGCAGGTGTAGCCTGCTCATGGTTGTGGACTGCTCTGTATGGAGGAGTCGACTTCTGTATTTTCCTTTAAAAGATGCACGCCTCAGACCACGTTCCAGCTATCAATTTCAGATTATCATCACAGATTTTTTTCTTATTTCTCAGTATGTAAATGTCTCTCATTCTTGACCAGAGAGAGCTATCAATGACTTCAGGCAAACTCTGTGCTTTGCATAACACCCAGAATGGCAGCAAACCTGGCTTTGGAATGGGATGGAGATGGAGGGCGCTACAGTCCTGGCCTGGGAATTGTTGTCAAGGCTTCAGCTTGAGGCTCTTGGGCTTCTAGAGGTCAAAGCAGCAGTTTTAGCATTTGGCTCTCTTTGTACATGGGCTTCTTATAAGGCTATCACTGGATGGAGCTGAACCAAATCTGAACAGATTATAACTTCAACCTGTGTAATGCTCTGGTTAATTAGTCAAAGCAGCTTAATGAGGAAGAGTTTCTGCATATTCATGGAACTGACTCTGTAGCCAAGCACAGCCAGCCTAAGAAAGCACTGTGTTAACAAGGCTCGTAGTGAGCTTTCATTATAGCAATGCGTGTAGTGCTAATATTATTTCAATTCCTACTATTAGGAGTTGCATAGAATTTCCATTAACTTTAATTTGTCATGGGAGTCCTGCCTATGGTATTTAGGCAGACAAATATGGGCTTATGGAAATAAACTAACAAATGGCAGGCTTTGGTTTAAGAATGCGGCTTCTAATGTTATTTTGCTGTAAATTTACAGCTGGAAAGCAGGAATTGCTCTCCACTTATTAGCAGGATAAATAGGGGCTCCTGTTACTCAGTTGGTTAAATATTTTGGCAAAACATAGTAATTGGTAAGGCTTGCCAACATGCCTCTGAAGATGCAAAATCTCTCCGGTGATGATTTTAATGTGCAAAAAACAATGCTTAAAAGCAACATATCGGATCTGTGATCTGAGCTTTCATTGTGCTGCTGCATATTTATTGGAAACAGACCGGTGGCCTGGCACTGGGAACACCTAGTAGTAACTCATAATGGAGCTTGGAATCTCTGTGCTCATAAAACATGAGATGAACATTCCCTAAGATCATAGATCCCATGGAGGGCTTGGTTGGTTGCTTAGTTTTGTTTCCTCCCCTGCTCTTTAGTGAGGAAGTACAAGGAAGGGTGTTTGAGTCAAACTCTTCAGAAAGTAGCGAGCTGGAGATCATGTCGGTGGTCATGGCGAGCACAGCAGGCTTGTCTTCAAGGAAGCGTCTAGCGGAGTTTCTTTGTGTGCAGCCAGATGGTGTTGATCTGTGCACCTCTGCCAGGGAGCGGGAGAACTTGTAAAAAGGAAGTGCAGGAAGGTTCAAGGGGAGAGAAGATCAAAGAAATAAATAATAATGAGTAAAAGGCCTGCTGGCTCACTATGAGCAGGTTGGAAATAACAGCAATTGTTACTTTAGTGGCATGGATTGCCCGGGTGGGAAGTGTTTAGTTGCAGCCATGCTTAACTCTTTTTTGGCTGGTGCTTTCTCAGAAAATCATAGGAGTTAGAGTTGGTGTTTCATAATTAACAGTGAAAGATGTCTGAGGAAGTTAGGGTTTGTAAATCGGATATCCAAGGTTACATGTTACTGCTGGATCCCCCCTGCCCTGAGAGGCTGAGGAGGGGTCTGTGATATGCATGCTTCAGAAACAGCCACCAATGCAGTGCAGCTCAAGTTAGGAGAAAAATGTCTGTTTATCTCTGTTTTTCATAGCTTGAAATTTGTTTATTTCCAATGCAAATACTGAAACCTCTTTGGCAAGTATTTGTACTATACCTTTGGGAAGGAATAGCAGAGTAGCAAGAGCATCTGCTGTTTGTGTAGGTTAGAGACCAATCACAAGAGCTAATATCAACTTGGTTTCATGACTCAGATTTTCTTTTCTTACAAGTAAAGGTCACCTGATGATATTTATGACTAGAAATAAGGTTAACATTAGCTTAGAGTTTCAGAAAAGTAGGACTGAAGTATTAATAGTATATCAGATAATCTTAGGATTAGAGTTAATGTCAGTCTGAATCCACATGTTACATTTTAAAAAGATAAAAATAATAGTTCTGTAGCAATATAGTAGTGCTAAATGTAGTGCTTCTTAAAGGAGTTTAAAAGTCTTTGGTATATAGTCCTTTAAAAAGCTTGAGATTGAGGTGAGGCTATGGTTAGTGTATTTTCTCTGGCCATTTACGCCCTTGTAATAGCTATAGTATTTCTAACAGTATTTATGGATTTGAAGATTTAAAAATAAGAAGGATGAAGATTGTAGGTTTTGGGTGAGTTGACAATGGCGAGCAAGGCTGGGATGAGGCCATTGTTGTCCAATTTTCAGAAAATATGTGAATATTGGTGGTTATTAGTATTTGGACATTAGGATTCCAGAAAAGCCAAGCTGCAGTTGTTCTTCATGGGGGAGAGCCTGTGTAACCATAGTTCTGTGGTGTGACTTTTTGGATAATTGCAGCAGTAATGGTATTGAGTAACCCCTGTGGTTTTGCAGGACACTTTATGTTTCTAGCCATTTTTGATTCCTTAGCTCAGGGTAGGGAAGGAAGACTGATGGTACTGTGGGCCTATGGTGTATTTATATTATTGCAGTCCCTGGTTACCTAATATTAATGAAGACCTTATTGATATTATTCCTAGTACTGCTTAATGAGGGATGTACTAAGTTATTGGCGAACAGTTGTATTTTTCATCACCAGTTACAACTCTTCAGTTCATCAGAATTTATGCCAATTTCTCACTCATCTTATTGTACACCTGTCCAGCCAATATCCCACCAATTTAGTGTAAAGAAGACTATGGGAAGCTGTTAAAGGCCTTGCTAAAATCAGAATATTTTGCAGTGACTGAGGAATGATGAGGTTAAGAACCATCTATTCCATGTTTTTTCCTCAAAACTCTCAAGATGACTTCCTGTAGGGTTTAAGACTTTTTCCAGTCTTTGCTGTATAAAAAATATTCAGAGTATAGCTGAAAAGCATATGATTAGTTAGGGTGCAGTGCCACACTAATACTGCCATACTGCTTCTGGCAGTAGAGTTAATATGTCTTTTTTTGGTGCTGTATTGCACTGTGTAGAAAAATCAACTCATAAAGAGCTAGGCGAGGCCTTTCTGGAATGACATCAGATTGTGCAATATAGAAATATACCCTGAGATCTCACCAGTTGCTCCTTGCATGGAATTCTTCCAGGGGAACAAAGGAGGATGCCATAGTAAGAATGCCAGTTCTCAAGTACTGTTGTTTTAATAGGATTATAACTGAATCACTAGCCTGTTTAATTATCCCTATAAAAGTTAGTTAGCGAGGTGTGGATCAGAGCTTGGAGGAGGAATATCAGGATCACAGCACGTCTGGAAAAGTGTCTATAAAAATCCTACTATAAAAGTCTCTTACTATGTGGTCTAATTAAGGCCTGGACACAGCATGTATGTTACTTGCAAAACAAAAAAGCTTAGTTTCTGTTTGCTGCACTTTATTTTTATAACCCAATTACAACCAGAAGAGTTTGTTAATTTTAGCCTTAACTAGGTGTACTGCAGAAAGTAAGGCTCGTCACTGGTTTAGACCAACTTTGCTCAGAGAACTCTTCGAAAACAAACATACCTGAATCAAGCTGTATTAAATGACTGCTTTTTCAATTTGTTAATTTGTGTTTTCTTGCTGTTGGAAGGTTAGGTTATAAACACATCAGTGATACCATGTTTTTGCCTAAGGGAAGTTAGCACATGCCCATGTCTAAAGAGGGAAAATTATTTCTAAAGAGGGAAAATTATTTCTAAAATGTGGGAAGCTGAACTGCAGAAGTTGGACAGTGAACCAGATAAACTCTGGGTTGCATTTTCATTTTAAAGTGTGGTTGAACATCTCGCTGTTGACTTTTAAGTCTTGTTATTAGGATATTTTGTAAGAACGACTGTAAAAATATATATATATATTTTTCCAGCTATGTGGATGATCAAACACTACAAGAGGGCTATGAGAAGCTGTGGATTTACCTTCTTGGAGACTTTCAAATGTAAGTGGACATGGCCCTGAGCAGTCTTTGAATTTGGCTGCTTTTTTGAGCAGGGTATTGGATTTAAAAACCAACAAGGGCTCCTTTCCAGTCTAAATCATTTTTTTTTTCAGTACATTAGAGCCAATGGAAGTGACTAGCCTGGTGGTCTGGGCCAATTACTATGGCTATACAAAAAAAAAAAAACAACAAAAAGAAAGAATATGGAGCAACACTGATTTCCTATCTGTACAGGCGCTAACTGCAGTCAGTGGAATAGCTGGGTTCTGGAGCTGTTCTGGAGCTGCAGTCCATGGCCAGTGATCTTGAGGGACCATAAGGTGCCAATGGCCGCAGCATCTCGGCTCAGCTTTGTCGCTGAGGAAACAGCTGCTCGTATTAAAGATCAACTGGCTAGTGTTTGTCTAGTATCCAGAGTGCAAAGAGCATCTTAAATACCATGAAATGCCAATATTAATGCACGCTAGTATTGCAGAAATTTAAGCTAAGCAAATCTAAATCCAATGCAACTGATTTGTTGATAATCTCCAGCGCGGAGAAATAGGTTGCGTCTCAGACCTTTTCTAGACTTGTCTAAATAAAATCTTTACATTGCCTCCTATGTGCACTCCTTTGCTGCACTGCTGTTATCTGATAGAGAGAAGAGGCTGCTATAAACATTTCTCTGTAAGATGCCAGCTGTCTCGGTGAGAAGGAGCAGTGATTTCTGCAGGTATGACTCGATAGTCCTGCTTCATGGAATAGAAAGAAGAGGGGGGGGAAAACGTGACCAAATCTATTTGTAAGAAGCTTTATAAATAATTGGTATTTGTGGGTGATGGCTTGCTCAGTGAAAACAACTCGTGAACAAGGAAAAAATAGTTGTGATAAGATTATAAGATTTAGTAGGATTAGTGAAAATGACTAGGTAAAAGCTTTTGCTGGATGTTTTTTCTCCATGTTGATCTTGGTTCTGATGGAAAAAAAAAGGATTGTCTGTCTGCCTCTAGATCAACACACTGTGTTTTGCTGATTGAAGTTATAAAATTCAAAGAGAAATAAGAACCATTAAGAAAAAAAATCTTTTTATTCTATTGGCCTCCTGTCTTCCCCTACTCTACAGCTTCCCACATGTTGTGGTTTGTAGAGATCTGTTCTAGAGAACAGAATAATGATTTTACATCAATCAAAAGACTAAATTCAACTAAATGTTTTTTCTCAATCTTTTTTCAAGAAGTGCTGTTTCCTGAGAGATATATATGCACACACACACATGTGCACACACACATATACATATATAAAATTTTCTCCTGCTACTGGAAGAGTACCTGGAGAAGCTTTGTAAGAATGAAATTATTCCGTGACCACCTGATTTCCTGGATGCCCAAGTGGCCTATGGAAGATGAGTGTAACTTGCATTCTGACTTAGGTTGCTACTGGCATTTGGGTATTTACTCAAAAGGATTTTAATTGAGCCCTGCTAACATATGTGGAGTTTAGGGCCTTTCTTATGTCTAGTTTCTACTGTTTTATAGCTACTTCTGATTTTATTGCTGACCAGCAACCCAAGTGTTGCCTTCCTTTCATCTTTCTCTGGCTGTTTTCCGAGAGCAGACGTTGTGGCAGGGGAACCCGCGTGCCCTGGCTCACAAATCCAGCCCCCGTGTTGGTGGCAGGGGTACAGGTTGGGCTCAGGCGGTGCTGGCCCCTGTGGCTCTTGTGTGGCAGCTGCCAGGGTGAGGAGCAGCCCAGGAGGGTGCCATGGGGTGAACACTGGATGCCCACGTTCCCCACTGTGTGGGGCTGCCCAGGTGATACTCGTTCTTGGTAGCCAACTCTTGGCTACAACAAAGTTGCTCCTGCCTCTGACAGAGGAGGTTTGAGAATGAGGTCTCTTCGGCTTCTAGGATTCCCATTTATTATTTTTTTTCCCCAGCCTTCTGCTTAACCCCCCTTGCCAAAAGCGCTCTTTGGTGACTAGCAAATGAATTGGCCGGAGGAGGTGTCATCAAAAATTCATCTTGGATAATTAGACAACGAGCTGTCATTATCCTTGAGGTCCTGCTCATTTTTGTTTTCATTAGCTGTGTGGTTCCCTGTGGTAGATGCTTCTGATCATTTCTCGGCACTAAGGGGGCCGTGAATCCTGCCGTTCTCTCGGACGTGCTTCCCTTGCATGTCCTTGCTGAGCTGGCAAACGAAGGGAGCGGGAAGAGCCTTGGGAGTCTCACTGCAGCCTCACGTATCTTACCTATTAAATAGGACATTTGAATAAGAAGAAAACTTTTACTAGAATTAGAAGGGGAGAGTTGGCAAATTCAGTGCCATGTAGTGTGTGGTTAAATTTCTTTGTTTTTCAAATGTTTTCAGGTAAATGCTGCTCCAAACTGTTCTGTAAAACAACATTTCTCCAATCTTAACATTTTGTGTAGTTCAAATTACAGAGTAATTAAATTCTGATACAATGGCAGATTTGGGACTCCCAGTCTCTTCAATATTAGATTTAGAGCCCTGAAATTCTGTTGCTTTATGTAAAACTGCACTATTTTTAAGTGATATATAAATAATATATATCATATAAAATGTGACTGTAGTTGTAACAACAACTATTTCTAGCACATTTAAAGCTTAGTATAAATAGTCTCTTATAAAAGATGCTAAATATTAAACAGATTGGGGGAAAAAATGAAGGTGATTTCATAGTCAGCAACGATCTGCCTTTATAATGTGAAGAAAAGCTTTTTATTTTTACTTGTTTGAGCTGCTGTTGTATGTGTGACAGTGGTAAATAATTACAAATATTGGAGCTAGAATTTTACTTTTTGAAATTTCTGACATTTGGAGATTTATTTTCATTCTTAATTGAGATTCAAAAGCAGAAAAATATTGCCAATAATTTGAGGGCAAAGAAAGTAGTTTGGATCAACTGAAATAGTGTACAGTTTTGATTTTGACCTTTTATATTAGAACACATTTTATTTAAAGAAAAACTGTTTTGGAAGGAGAGCTGAAAATACCCTATGTGGCTGAAAGGAAATTAATTCAGAATCAACATATTCTTGCAGAAATTGCACATCTGATGAAAGTGTCTTTTTAATTGAAATATTTTTCACAGTAAGCATTTGTAATGTGTTATGTTCTAGAAGTATGATATTATTGGACTGTGATTATATATTTAACATTTAAATATATTTTATTGCATTTTTTTAAAAAGTACTCACATTAGTAAAAATACTTGCATGGCCAGCTCTTTGTAAGGCACTGAAAATTAGAAACTTAGACTAAGCAGTCAGTTATAGGTTAGCTCTGATGCTTTTGATTAAAAGGTTTAGTGACTTTGCTCTCTACTTGCTGATTGCTCCCTGCTAAGGGATGACCTGGGATGTGATGTGTGACATAGAAATAAGGAAGCTACTTGTGGAGAGTAGTTGATTGAAAAAGACTGATTTTCCTGTCTGTAGACCTGTGTATGGACTTCAAAATTCCAGGTTGTGTTCAGCTGCAGTGCTAAACAAGTAACTCGTGGAGTCAGATTTCACCCAGTGTTTGTCATGAATAGGTCCCATTTTGAATTCACTGAGAAGGGTCAGTGGTAACGACGTGTGTACTGAGGCAAAGCTAAACAAACAAAACGCTACAAATATCCTTGATCAAATGTACTCTTGCTTCTTGAGTACAAATCTACAATTTAGCTTTATGCAAATATTTCCATGGACAGAAAGCCAGTAGAGAAGACTGGTGATGGCATTAAAAATAAGGCCTGCTCAGTATTAGACATCTCAGATTCATCTTAGTGCTGCTTCATGTATGTTGAGGTACTAGGTTCTTTGCTGGGACTCTTGAGTGCACCAGCTAGAAACGTGGCTTAGCAAGCCAGGGATTTTCTCTTTATTAAGATTCCTGATCATCTTTTTGTTTCTGAATTTGACTTGTAACTTATAAGCAACAAAACTATAGTTTATACAGACACATAGAATTTCCATTGATCTTCTAGCTTCAGTTTTTCAAAGATATATATATATATTTCCCTAAGCCTTTGGCCTTTCTTCAAGTGCTATACTTTCATATCTTAAGTGCTGTGTTTTCATGAGTTCAACACTTTGTCATAGTGTTGAACTCATGCAACAAAGCTTGGGAAAAGACATACGTAGTGTTGCTTTCTACTTTTCCTCTCAGCTAAGGAAGTGGAATTTCCCTTTTCCAGATGACTTCAATTGTTATTTCATCCTTGTGTATTTGCCATTTGAATTTCAAGTATATCCGTTAGGATTAAACAATACCTTTGAAAGGCTACTCAAATAAACTAATAAAGTGAAAATACTATAAAGAGCAGCAGAAATTTAAAGTGAAGATTGTATATTTGTATTTTTAAAACTAGGATGAAATTTAAAAAGAAATAATAATCACCAAATAAGTAGCACCTCCATTTTTAAAATGTGTTGTCTACACTGTATACTGTGTGACTAATGCAGTCATTAGAGTGAAGCAGTGTTCAACTCATGGCCATCTCAGTGTTAAACTTGATAGAAGGACATTGAGACCTTCATCTTTCTTTGATAAAATAAAGTATTTTTGAAACAAACATCAGATCAGAAAAGCTGGTAATATTGGCAGATCAGCACAACTCAGTCATGTCAATCTGACATTTTATCATAAGTAGTGTACTTTTATTAAGAGAGAAAGTCAAACTGAAGGACAACTCAACTTCTACATGCAGTGTTCAAAGCTCAGAAAGATGATATTTTTAAAATATTTGATATTTCAAATACCAGTCCTACTATTGGATTCTCAAGAAAGAACTCTTCTGATTGCATCAGCCTGTTTCCGAGATCCAGGCATCTGACTATATCTGTTAGTTCTCTTTCTATTATTGCATAGCATGAGGGAGCATCTTTGATTCAGGACATCTGCATAAAGACTGTTGCATCTAAACTCTTGAGCTGGCTGCGAGACTTGTACTAATTCATTACGTTGGTGAACTGCAACTTTATTCCTTTAAGAACTGGCGAATATTTCCTCATCACCAGATAACTTTTTGTGTCCGGTACTGATATATGATGGTTGATGCATCAGTGAACTGCTTTCCAGAGTCATTTTGATACTGTTCTCTTACATTTGAATCAAGTTTCTTGACTTGGAGTACCTGCTGCTTGCTGGAGTGCTATCTTTGTAAGGGTATTATCCAAGCGAAGTGTAGAGTATATCTCTTGTCCTTTCTTAAATCCTGTGGGACACATCAGTTCTATACCAAGTACTTGCATAGTGCAGTAGATTAGGCTTAGTCCAAATATATAGGTCAAAGCAGTTAGGGTCTAATTGTCTTTAATTGGGAGCTAATTTGACTTCAGGCTTTTGTTGACTTGCAGGGCAGGTAAGACAAGTTTGGATTTCCCCACAGTATACAGTGCAGACCTACTTTACTCAATGTCTGTTACTGTAGGTGATTGTGGTATCGTTTCTTGTTTCATGGATTTCTACTGAGATCATATTATTCTGTCGGGAGGGTGGAACCAACCTAACAAACAAAAAAAACCCTGGACCTTTACAGTAGGCTCTAGTTTATCCTGGTTGATGAGTATGTTACCCTGTGATAGGTGAAATTCATCCTTGTTGTCTGCCACCCTTTGGTGCCCTTTGAGACTTAGTGAAAAGCCTAGGATGCCTGAAAAATATGGAACCCCTGATGACTGACTTCCAAATGACCTACTTGCTTGAGTGTTTTGCATTGCTGGGCTAAAATGGTCAGAAAGCTGCAGGTTCTTCCCAAGATCCCAAAGCACTTTGAGTGAACTGTTGAGAGTAAAAGCAGGAAGTACTGGGGGAAGAATTAATATATGCCTTCCTACCTGAATATGTTGGGGTTGAACTGGAAAATATAGTAACTGTCTCGGAAATGTTGCTAACTGCCCTTGTGAACCACCTCTTGCAGAAAATAATGGTGCTTTATTTGATACAAAGAGTTATTACCAGTCTAGTGAGTCGCAAGGAAATCAAACTTAACTATGAGAACTATCCGAACATTTCAGATCAACATCATCAGTGTTTGAATATCCGCATTTTGGAAATAAACACATTAGGCTAAGTTAGTATAAGGTCAGTTATTTATGACAATTAGTGGTGGCAAAATGTGGAGTGAGGTAGTGGTGATAGAATTCAGATATTCTCATCAGAACACCTATTCAGGCCAAAATCTATTGCTGCTTGTGAATGTTAGTAGTTAAATGGGACGTATATACATGCAAAAATACATTAGCATGAAAACAGAAATGTGGGATGATTTCTTTTTTTTCTTAAGAAGAGATGAGTAATCTCTTTTGTGACCTAAGGTCTTATGTGACCTTTTCAGTAAAGATGAAATATATAAATACATCCTTGGTCATTGCTTGACCATCTGGTATGAAGTATTGGCAGATAGAATGCGGGTTTTTTCTTTCTTATCTCTCTCTAAAGGCTAATGGTGAAACCAAAGGTGTGATTTTTTTTCATTTTCTTTTTTTTGGAGGGAAGTGGAATGATTAGGCTGTTGCCATCACAGTTTACCAAGTCAGCAGAACAACAGGGCAATGTTTATTATTGGGAGTAATTATAGAGATATCTGATAACCTCAGCCAAAATCATTTAAGGTGTATTATATCATTTTTGCCAACAGTGGTTTTGTTGCATGATAATCATTTTATAGTAATACCTATCTTGGGAATTGTATTCTTTTAAACAAAAATCCCTGGGACCTTTATACTGCTTGTCATTTTTCGTACCACAAACATGACCATACTTTATTTTCTTGGATTATTTTTGCTGTTCCTGCCTCCTCATGCTGGGTTCCAGGCCCAGCCTGCTGCTCCTCTGATGTTAGCGTTTGCTTCCTCTCCAGAACTCTGGAATATTGTGTCTAATTCCATGCTCTGTAGTGCAAAAGGGACATGGAACTAATGGAGAGAGTCTAGAGCAGAACTACAGAGATGATCAGGAGTCTGGAACATCCCCTGAGAGAGCTGTGCGTGTTCAATCTAAAAAAGCAAAGGCTGAGATGTGATCTTGTCTGTGCATATAGAGACCTTAAGGGGAGGTGTCAGGCTCTTTTCAGTGATGGCCACAATAGGACAAGAGGCAACAGTCACAAACTGAATCACGGGAAGTTCTGCCAGGAATTGAGGAAAAACATCTTGTTATCTATGGAAAATGGGAGTTTGACCAGATCAAAATCAGAAATACGTTAGTGGTGTGGATGTTGTATTTGTGTTTACTGTATTTGTCCAACAATTAATTACAGATTTTTAATTCCAGAATAGAACTAAAATTTGAAGGAAAAAACCCTATATCCCTGTGCCCAAGACAAGTCATAATTGATGGTCCCAGTATATCCTCTTTAATTGAGCACAGTGGGGTTGTTATATATGAAACAAATTATCTTGTGAAAATTATCTTGTGACCATAATTAAAGACCATTGATTTCAGTTTTTTGGCCCCATGTCGCTTAGTGAATTAAAAGTCTCATTAAAAGTCTTTATCAAGACATGTGCATGTCCTGTGCCAGATGACATTAACAAGTCAGACCTTGGTCCATGGTTTCACATTAACAGTTCAACATTCCTGAAGTCAATTCTTGATGTTATTCAGTGTCCTGGCATTAGAACATGTCCTTAAAGATGTAATAATTCCCCAAGTTATTGTGCTCTTCATGTACATTCTTTCCTTATAGATCTTTTTTAATCTTAAAAAAATGAAATGTGATAGGCAACAAATCTTTCTTTTTTCTGCTTCTGTTTTGATTTGGATAGATTCTCTTAAAGAGCAGTTGGAGTTATTTGATATATAGCATGGAGGACTGTGCAAGGAGATTATTTCTAAAACCTAAAGAGATTATTTTTTATAAACTAATAAAGCTTGGCCTACTTATGAAGTGAGTCAGAAACTTGAAATTAATAGAAAGGAAACTTGAAAACAAAGATCAAATGAAAGTACAGAAATAGGTGATTTGGGGTTTATTTGTACTTTCATCTTGAATGACTAATTCTTTTAAATCTATGTTTGAAAATAAAAGAATGAATACAAGTGTTACAAATGTTTTTAAAAGCAGCATTTAAGATCTCTTGCAAAGAAAGAAGGTAGTAGTTATTGTTAGGTTTTTTGTCCTGTCTGATGATAAATACAAACACTATTCTTAAAGAAGGTTGGAGTCATTCCTATTCAGTGGAATTGCAATGCTTTCAATTTTGTATCTTTCCTCAACCTACAATTTACTATTTACAATATATGTTTAAGTGCAGTGTTGTTCCCTTTCTTTGTAGGGAACATTAAACCTTCGTATTACAAAGGACTCCTACTAGTATAAACAATTCAGAGACGCTAACTTGTTCTAGAGCTTGTGCAAACCAGTTTTCCTTTCCCATGCATCAACTTGGATGTTGCTTCCAGGCCAGCATTTGGCATCCAGGGCAGTCTCTGCACTAGGAAACTCAGCCAGATGATGCTGAGATGGGTGATGCTGAGACCTCCTCTGTTCCAGTCCTAGGCTAATGGCACATGTGGCTGTAACTAGTGCTGCAAAGGCACCCATTTCACTGGTTGCCGTACGGCTGAGCTGTTTCTTTTGGATGCCTGTGAGTATTTGACTTGGCCATGGAAGTCTGTTGTCCTCTGAACTCATCACTTTTTGGATGGCAGGTTGTAACAAGGGGAAGAGACAGCCTGCAGAGATGTCCAAGAGAAGAATAGCCCTTGTCCTAGAGACGATGCCTTCAGGCAGAATGACCCCATATATTCAACAAGCTGAGGATTTT
>JAUBOD010000633.1:1913453-1924141 GCA_032353885.1 Nothura maculosa | reverse complement strand
TCCTGAAAGTGCCCTGCATGGCCTGACCACCACTGTCTGGGTGGGACTGTGTCCCTGGCCAGGGGAGGTCTTCAACACCTGCTTTAACCTAAGACACAAAACCAAAGGAACAGAAGCATGACAGTGTGTATTTATGGCCTTTTGTTTTCTGAATCTTAGACATCTAATTACATAGAGAGTCATACTGCACACACATACAGCACCAGCATGTTTTCTGAAGGACAAGCCTGGAATCTGCGTACAGCACTTTCCCAAAGACGAAGTCAGCATTGGCAGGTGGATAGCTGGTACAGTATTTGTGATAGATCTTCCTCTGCTAAAGGGAAGGGGCACAAGCGAAGATAATCAAAAAAGCACTGAGCAGAGTGCAGATCAGCTTTATTGGATCCTCCTGCTTTGGTAAAAGAAACGTTTATCCAACTAACTGGAAGTTTTGAAAAATGTGGTATGTAATTTGCTACTTCAACCTCCCAGTTTGTTCTGAAGGTTTGATCTACCATGGTTAACAGTAAAGCCGTTGTGTATGGGATGCACTTTGATGCTTCAAAAACTTATGGCACATGCTTTGCTTCAAGCACAGGTTCCTGCTGAGATCAGCCAGCGGAGAGATGAGGCAGAGGTGCTGCTCATTTTTGTGTAATGACATATTCATGGGTGTAGGATCAGGGCAATTGTTTTCATTAATATAAGACTTCTGCAAAATTGCTCTTGACAGGCAAAGTACCTTGTTGAAAGAGACATTACAGAAAGCAACGGTCGCCTAGCTTGCTATGCAAGTAATTGCAGAAGCGATTTGAAATTTTCACTAAGTTCACTAGCTTGATACGATGTTAGTTAGCCTGCTACACTAGCACTTGAGGTGAGGGTCTTTATTAAAACCTGACACCTTTGACTTTGGTGGTATAAGCTTCACCCTACAAAAGTAAGACTGGAGTCTTGAGATGGGGACTCACTGAGGTGATGATAATGTCTGAAGCTTACACTTGACCAGATGTTCTGGTGGGCTATATATTCTAGATGGGCAGGAAGCAGGTTTGGCATGTCATGAGAAGTTGCATCACTTGGACTGTTTTCAATCCCAGATTAAAAAAAAAAACATTTCCCCAGAATTTGTTGAAAAATATAACACTTTGTCACTCTGGCCTTACCTTTCCACTACCATCTGGAAAAATACACATGGCATCTGTAGTAGAAAGCCTTAAATTTCACTTGTACTTCCCAGGATTAAACCAGAAATCTTATTTATTAGCCTTTCTTATTCAACATATATTTGAATTCCTAAAGTTTCAGATCAGCCTATTTTTTTTCCTTTAATAAACATGTAAGTTTACAACCTTTAATCTTTTTTTAAACCACAAAGAAATATCCAAACTTTTATGAATTCAAATTAGAAATGAAGGATGATGGAAATGATTTACAGTCACTGAAGTTCGGTAAGGAAAATATACAACTCTTCTCCAGTACATCATATTCTATTCCTTTAATTTATAATCAAGCAGTAATGTGACATATTAATCACACATAGAAAATGTTGCTTTGGTTTGAAAGATTTGTTGCAGTTAAATTTCGCACACCTGCAAACTATTTTTTTTTAAATGAAAAGAGAAGGTTCAGTGGACAGTATGGCATCTGCAGCTATTTATTTATTACCTTTTTCTCTTCGTTTCTCGACTCCCCCATTCTCCTTCAGTCATCTGTTTTGTCCCTTGTGGAAGCTGAAGGTGATTGGACTCAGGGAAGAAATTTGCATTTAGTATTCAAATCTTGTTATTTTACCTTCTCCAATTAGAAGTGTTAGAAGTGCAAGAAGCCAGCTGCTAACTTACCTGAGCAAAACTGAAATACTAAAATCTTTCAGACTGAGAAAGATGAAGTGAAGGCCTTTACCAATTACAGGAAGGACTTCCCTTTCTAGTCTTTTAATCCTCTTGAAGAGCATAGGAGACTTGCGAGCATGGAGTACTCGGAGCCTGATTTGCCTGAACTGCAGTTGGATTCGAAGGGAGGGGAAGGCTGGCAGAGATTGCAGCCAGTGTTTTGGAGTCTGAAGGTGCTGCAAGATTGACCCTGGGGTTTCTTATGCTCTCTGCTTCCTAAAGTTACCCTGCCTGGCTCAAGGCACCCAAGTATCTTTATGCTTTGGCGATGTTTATTTTGTTGAGCAAAAAATGTTATGTAGGAAGGGAGAAGTCATGATAAAAATGTTGCCTTTTACCTCCTTTCCCAACCTGAATGAGAGAAGTGGTTGGAAGATGATAAACAGCAAAGGGAATAGCAGGGAGCGAGAGGGCAGCGGCGAAACTCCCAGAGGGGAAAGGTGAGTCTTGTTCTCACAAGTCCAAAGGCCTGCCCTAATGAACCACTCTGGGTAAGTAAAAAGGTAAACCATAAGGTGCAGGAAGCCAAATGCTATGCCTCTGGGCATGTAAAGCTGTGTAGAAAGCTTACAAGGGAACTTTTAGCTCTTCATTCTACATCTTTGCAAGGGTGAAGTTTACCTCATGCATTCCCCTGTACATCTAATATTCTCAATTTAATTTATGGAAGCCTTAGCTGGAAACCTGACTGCATTCCTTAGTATTGCAATTGGCAGAAGGTGTTGCAGAAACCAACAGTTGCTCTCGTAGTGCTGTCATTTCTGTGGGAACTGCTCACTGCACCAGGCTCTGCTCTGGCTAAATATCATTGCCTTCAAGAAAAGGATGACTGAAGGACTAAAAAATAGATTCCTTTTGCTTGAAAGAGCTTAACGCAGATTAGCTATTTGTCCCCATCAAATGTTTGTTCATTTCCTCATACAGGAAATATGTCTGAGAACTGCAGATTTGTAGACCTGTTGTCTTGAAGATTAGCACTGTCATCAACAGAGAAGACCATGTCAACTGAAGAATCTCTTCTATTTGTTTTTGCTGGGCTGATTCCCCTGGGCCTCAGTACAAAGATTTGTGCAAGGGGAAGGGGAACTGAGGAATTGGACTGAATCTCAGCCAATCTGTGGGTATTAATGAAGTAAAAGTAGCATTAGCTCAGTTTCAGTGGTGAAGTCCTTGCCTGATCTCAGTGTGTTTCAGAGAAATGAGATGTGTTAACTTTGGCACAGCACAGTCCTAGCATGGTCATGCTAATATCTGATCTGGCTTGACTGGGGGCAGCTCCATCCCTCTGTTGCCCTTACGTGACAACAGAGAGGATTCCTGCAAGTGACAGCACGGGCACGGTTCCCAGGGCTGCATGTGCTTTGCCACAATCTGCAGTTCAAGGCCCCTTGCTTGGAGGACTGTGCCTTGAGAGCACGACCTGAGTCTGCAGCAGCAGCTGCCTGGAGCCCAGCAGCGCTCACGGAGCCTGAGAGGCTTTGCAGAGCCTGGGGAAGCGGGAAGAGATGGAAGGAGGAAAGGAGAGGAGCGCAAAAGCGCTGGGTAAATTTGCATAAGCCCAGCTGAGAGAGCAGGGACCTGAAGCCTGAATGCTTCATCTAAGAGACTGCATGCTGAAAGGAAAATGAAATGTCTGCAAAAACAACAGTCTACAGTCCCTTAGTGCTTTAGAGTAGTGAGTATGGATGTGAGTATGCACATATATACTCTCATATATATATAATATATAAATTATATATAGACACCAAAAACTCTATTTTATTATACTTGTATAACCCCCCCACCACAGACACACACACACAGATAACAATCCATCAGCACCGAAACATTTTGTTTCCAAGCAGTGCTTTCAATATCTGGAGAAGCTTGCAAGTCTGGCAAGGTGGGTGCTGTTCCCAAGGAAAGCAAAATGAAATTGTGAAATCCTCTATAAAAGGAACTTACACCCTCCACATAAAAGGAGGCTAAAAGGCCTAAGATACAGATGATAACTTTGTTCTTGTGAAAGACCCAAAACTCTATTAT
Organism: Nothura maculosa; assembly: GCA_032353885.1. Taxonomy (NCBI): domain Eukaryota; kingdom Metazoa; phylum Chordata; class Aves; order Tinamiformes; family Tinamidae; genus Nothura; species Nothura maculosa. Next base: position 1,920,239 of record JAUBOD010000633.1, on the reverse strand, counting down.
TAAAACAGTTTATTTATTAGTAAGCTCTTTTAATGAACCAAGCATAACAGATGTGGGCAAAACTGTCCTCAAGCTGGTATGAGCTGAAATAATAATGATGGGAAGCAAATAGCTTGACATTCAAATTACTGGCTAGACTTGCTCTTAGTGTTGTTTCAGCTTAGTCTCTAAGTAGAACAAAATAGGCTGGAATCTTTTCCTTCTCTTTCTCAAGGAAAGAGGGAAGTACTGAACTGAAACGTTTGAAGAAACCAATGTTGATTTAATTTAAATTCTTGGTGCTGAAACCATATTTAGACCACAAATTGTGCTCTTTTTAGCCAAAAGCAATCATTCACTTGCAGAGAAACTTCTGTTTGGATATTCCTTCTCTTTCTGTCTTCCTGCATGCTGTCCTCCTTGGTTGCCTGGGTAGGACGGGTGCCCACTGATACCAATTCTGATCCTGCTGCCCTGGAAGCAGATAGGGTGGTGACGTGTGCGGTGTCTCTGCTGATCACTATCTCTAGTTATGGCTTAATTTCAGATTTGTGACCTCACTCTTGTTAGGTTACAGACAGCTTTTTGTCAATTTGCTCTGTTACCGTCTCCTATACAGAGCTTGTCTTAATAATGGGTATTGCTTGCTGAGTTCATAATCTCATTTGTTGGGGGAAAGGGATTGGCATGTTGTTAATTGCCATACAAAACACCGCAAGTTAGCATATGTTTGTAATTTTTTCTATTAGTGTTCTTCCCACAATAGCAATTTAGATCCCTCCTAAAGACATCCAGAAATGATGACAGAACAGCTCATAATTTTTTTGTGGTGTTAAAAGCTAATCGGGTGCAGTTCAGACTTATTTTTCATTTGCTGTAAGATATTCAAGACTTTCTTTTATCCTACCAACATTTATCTAAATTTGGAAATAAGCTTCAGTGTTGTTTTCCAGAAAGTGTGAACGTTTGTACCTTTTGAGCTCTGGAGAAAGATTTTTCCTGCTCTCCTCCCTCCACGTGAGTTGTTCAACTTGTCCTTCGTAGCATTTCAGTTGTGAATTGGTGCTGTATTGGCTGAATAAGCAAGTCAAATGGTATTTGTTGCTGCTTCCTGCCAGTACTGTGTGGGACGGACATATATTTGAAAAGCAAAGAGTAGAACTACCTCAGAGCACAAACTATGAATAAGGCTGCGTTCTGACTCATTTTCTGTTCTTGGAACTTCTTTCCTCTTTGGGATTCAATAGCACTTCTTCCTTGAGCAAGCATTTCTCATTGTGGGTAAAGGCTCAATTTTCCTGCAAATAATTACATTATGCAAATAACTTAGTTACTCAGACAATGCAGGTTGTGAATGGAATAGTTGATGTTAGATTTACAGCCTGGATATTTTCAGAATGCACGTCTTATTTACTGAAGAAGTGAATGGAACAATTTGAAATAATAAATATGCTTGACTCCAACTATTTCTTTGTGAACCATAATGGGCAAATTGTACTAAGTTATTTGTTCTTTTGAGGATGGCTGTTCTTCCCTCCTGCAGGCGTGCTCTGTCTTTCTAGCCTGCAGACTCTTGCGTAGAGAGATGATCAGCAATTCGCAGTGGAGTCCTTCCTGCTCAGTAAGTCAAAGCCTTGCTCTTCTCTGATGTGTTTCTGTAGACAGAAGACTTGAGCCTCCTTCACTTCCCAGCAGGAAAGGCTAGTTAAATACTTGTCTGCAGTTGCTTGCAACATTTATGAGAATTGTTTACATAATTCTGGAGGATCTCCCTCCCTCTCTCAGCAAGCTAGACACGCCTGCTGAGACCTGGGTATCTGCTTCATTAATTGTTTGTTCACAGAATTCTACTAATGAGGCAGGAGTTTAGGTATCCAAAGCAAGAGAGAAATTGTAGACTCTACTGAATTCTCTACAGTTCTAGCTTTGTAAAATGTTGGCTGCAAACAACTAAATATCTGGTATCACTTGAACAAAGTTTACTGTGAAATGATCCTCTGACTATTTCCTATTAGGGTAGGAGATAGAAATTGTAATATCACAATAGACTTTCTGTATTAATTTGAATAAAATTGTGCAATCAGTGAAGCTGTGAAATGACTCAAAAAGTGAGTATAAATTAACACTTCTAGCTCTAAGTTGCGGTTCTCAAACTGAGAATTTATGGAGCCTAAGTAGCAGTGTACAAGAACTTAGTGCTGCTAATTCATAGATCCTCTTTGGGCTTCTGTGCTAAGTAGATATGTAGAATGTTGTCTTGAGTAATGCTGCAGAGTAGGGCATAAGTAAATTTATATTAATTTAAAACTAAAAGAATATGATTTACTGACTTATGTAAATACCATGCAAATTGATTTCACATAAAAACATGTCAATAATAAAAATGCCATGTAGTCCCTATAGAGTCTTTCCAAAAGGGCCATGTCATCACTATGTTCAGATTATAGAAAGGGGAACTGAGGCATGGCTGAAGTGACACAGGTAATGTAACTGAATAGAGTTAGAAACCAAGCCAATCTCTGTATTCCTAGCCTTATTATAGTGTCTTATGAAATAAAGTAGTAGTAGAGGAGCTTTGTTTCAGATTGTTGAGGGACATGAGATTTTTAATCAAGGGTAGGCTGAATAAGAATTAAAAAATTAAAATTAAAAAAAGTTTTAGAGTGATGGCTTTCTACTAGGGATTTGAAATGGATTTTTTTTGTTCGTGTTTTTGGTTTTGTTTTTCTTCTAGGTTGAACTGCATTCTCATGAGCAAGGACTCGCTTCTAGCTTGAGAGTACAAAATGCTTTACGTGAAAAGGATGAGGGCAGGAGAGGGTGAGAAGGTTTAGAAATAGGGAGGTTGAGAGATGTAGTGAAGAGGTCACACGTGGAGGTTGTCTCTCTGAAAGGCTGTTCTTTGCCACCCGAGAAGTCCTGCTTGGGCTGTGCTGGTCAGGGCATTGGTGCACAGGCTGTGTCTCCAGCACTGTGAAGGGTGCACGTGACAGGGCTGTTTTTCTCAGCTCTCAGGCTTGAAGCCTCCTTGTTTCTCTGCTGAGCATTGCCCAAGTTCATATTCTCTGTACTCATTAGCTTTCCTGGTCAAAAAATGCTTTCATTTTTCTGGAAGGGCACAATCCACAAGGGTCTCCTGAGAACTGTGGAAAATCTGCAATTGACACAAAAAATGTAGGTCTTTAACCCAAACCAGTATTGTCTTCCCTTCCCATGAGAAGGAGGGGCTCATTTTACAATGACATTAAGAATTCATTCCTTTAAATGAGGTGTGTCACCTTGCCATTTTAACTTGATTCATTAAAAATAGTGGCTCATTAGTTATTCCCTTGTGTAGTATAGAATTTGCACATTAAAAGCCTATGCATTTCATGTGCTCACTACAGTCAGGTATAAATTTCTAGCCATTCTAGTTGAAAGGAAAAAGTGTGGGTTTTGAAAGAAAGGGATTGAAAGAAATCCTCATCATCTCCCCCTCCTCATCCCCCTTCCTCCCCTAGATCTTTCTAAACTACACATACCCTTAATTTGGCTTTAGCCTTTGTCAATGGTCTGTTCTAGAAGGGGTGCCAGGTTACAGAGACATGGGAACCACTGAGGTAATATTAAGCTAAGTTTCCATACCTGTATTTGATACTTAGTCTCCCATGTGTCTTGCATGCTACAATGCCGCTTCCCCTTTTCTCTTTGATCTCGCCATGAAAATTATCATGTCTGAGTCGAGAAAATATTTCAAATCCTGCACAAATCCCAGCACATCTCCAACTGGCTTTGAAACGCAGTCCTCCTCCATCTGGGTGATTGTACAGATCCTGCCATTCTCAAAAGACACATTTTTCAGGCAAAAGCTCCTTGCTGTGGGAAATCATGGACCGAGTAGGGATGCTTTGGGAGAAGCAGTGGCTTGTCCAGTGTGTTGAGAGCTCTTTGCTGTTGAGAGGGAAAAGCAGCAAGGCCATGCAGCCTCCCTGCTTCCCCTAACCCCTACCTCTGGGAGGCATCCGACCTTGTTAAGGTTCACTGAAGCGCTGGGAATCCCCTGGTGCCCCACAGTCTCTGAGCCTTAGTAAAGTTTAACAGCCTTATCTAAGGTGAGTGCAAAAGACTCAACGCTGCCAGAAAGAAGATCTTGACTAGAGGTAGTAGGAGGAGAAAGTAAAAGAATGTGAAAATGTTAGAGTTCTTCAAAGAACTGAATCAAACAGGCTGGGAAAGATACTTGATCCCTTTATGTAACATTTAGGCTCATTCCAGACCCTGGCTGATGAACAGCTTCCATCTCCTTGGAATTTGAGGGCAGAGCTGTTGTTCATTTAGTGGTAAATGCTAGGGCTGCATGGAAGGAATGTCATCCCTAACTAAAGTTAAAGTCTAATCCTTTGGTTTCACTAGTGACTCAGATTGCAGTAATACAATGTGGAGAGCTTTTTTTTTTTCCCCCCTTTCTTACTGCATTACAAACAGCAAGTAAGAGAAATGTAACAAAATGCTGATCCTGTTTAAAATGCAGTTAAAAATACACACTTTCCATCTCCCATCTTGTCTCCGATTTTGTCATATACCACAAAATCAGAGCTTTCTCTTTACCTTTTCAGTCTCAGCTCATGAGCATAGCTCATGCTTTTCAAGATGTGCTGTAAGGCAGCTTTTTCAATCCTGAACGAGGAAATTTTTCCCATGCAATAAAGTGCCATACAAATATAGCTAATGTCAATAAAGCTAAAAAGATATGTCAGCAAAGACCCAAACAGTCAATTTATTAGAGCTAAACATCCTGCTCAGACATTCTATTTACAATCAAAGCTTGTTATATAAAGCAATCCCTCTTCCCTTGATATCTTTTTCTTTTTGTCTCACAGTTTACAAATTACTGTCTACCTCTGTTTCCCTTATGAAATACTGAATTCATCTGTGCACGTTCTTTGAAAACAATCTTTTTGTTTCCTTTTAAAAGCTGTCTTTGGCTGGTTACTTGAAATTATATATAGGAAATCTGTGATTTTGGCCCTGTAAGCCCTAGGAAGCTGTACCACAATAATTAAACATAAAGATATTACTGAGCACTGTCTCTTGTTAACCAAATCCCCCTGATGTAGAGACATGTTTTACAGAAAGTTTTATTAAATATATTTCCCTTACATTTCATTCTACCCTTTTTACCCTGTAAATATGCACAGGAGGAAACGTGCATGGCTCTTTCTCTAGATTTTCAGAATATGGCTGTTTGGGGACAGAGGAAAAGTAGACAGTTCTGACAGAAAAAGAAAAGAAGCCTAACCTGTCAAATATTAAGATACAATCCCAGCAGTCATTCATGTATTTGTAATAAAAAGGTTACTTTTGATTTGTGATGCAGAGGAACCAAGTCTCTTTAAGGCTCCCCAAAAGCCTTTGTGTGCCTTTCCAGCTGTGTGCTCCACAGCTTCTAAATTGGCCCTCAAACAATGTTATTGGAACACGAGGAAGGAGGCCTCATATTAAGTGACACGTTCAATCAATCATCTACATCTGCTTATGCTTGTCAGGAAAAACTGGGACGGGTGTGAGGCTTTTATCTGATTGAGTCCACGTATGGAAGTGAGATCCAAGACACTTTATCTGGCACAGGAGAACAGTAAAGTCTTCCCTCCTTGCACCAGACCAAATCCAGAGATACTAAATTCCTCCATGATAATGAGGTGTCCACGAATAGTAACAAGAGGCTTGAAATGCACTTTTAGGTGAACAGGACCGCTGTATCTCTGCTGACTTTCCTGTGGGCAGCAGTATACCTGGGAGAGCTTGGCCCAGCGTGAACAGTGAAACCCTATCAGGTGCTGGATCTCTAGGGCCGTGCGTGCAGGGTCTAGGATTACTGCATGTCTCACACAGCTGTGACAGGCAGGGTGAGAGAAGACTGTATGTCAAGTAAGTAGAGCTATTTTGCTTCACACTGCTGTAGTTCCTGCTTATGAGGGTTTTTCCTGGGCTTTAGTGCTCGTAGTAAGGAATAGTCTTCTGTTTTTCTAAGCCATAGCTGACGTGCATAAGAGTTGGAAAACAACTTTTATTTGGATATGTAGTTCATACAGGTACTGAAGGGTGCAAATAACCACTCTGGCCTGGCAAGGCAGATGGAGAAATACTTCTCCCTGTAGCTTCTGTTAGACAGAGAGTGCAACTGTGGAAACTCAGCGGGCTGCAGCATCATTTTAAGTTCTGCAGATGTTCTCCCTATGGCATTTTTCTCCCATCTCCGGTTTAGGGGCAGTGTGAAAATGTTTTGACCAACACTCTAGGCTCAGGAAAGGTCATACATGTACCTTCTTGGGACATGTTTTTCTAACCCCCTCTACCTGCTGTGGGTAATCTGCAACCTCCTGTGCTGACAAGGTTGTGATGGCTAGGGCGGTGATTAATGGGATTGCATTAGCACTTATGCAACTGTCCCTGAGAACCCACAGAGGTGCTCCTGTCTCCTCCATAGATGGAGCCTTTTAATGGCAGTAAGTCCAGGAAGGTATGTTGGAGATGCACTGTCCATTGCATTCCCTAGACAATCTGGGTAAATAATATGTAGTGTAAAAGACAACATATAAAAATAGGCCAAGGCTGCACTATCCTAAGAGGAAGATGGAATCTTGATGTTCTCATCCTAGTACTCCACTTCAAAAAGAGGATGTGTGCCCTGCAGCTCTGATGTTCCCCATTCTGAGCAAGAAGGAAGGAAGGGAGCAAAGATGAAGTCTGTCCTGGCTCCCTGGGTGCACAATGAATATTTTTTCCTCCCAGGGAGAAAGCAAAGTAGGTTGTTTCCCAGAGGAAAAG
>JAUBOD010000633.1:1900803-1911548 GCA_032353885.1 Nothura maculosa | reverse complement strand
TCTGTGTGTGTGTGTGTCTGTGTGTGTGTGTGTGTCTGTGTGTGTGTGTGTGTCTGTGTGTGTGTGTGTGTCTGTGTAAAAAAAGAAAAATAGTCAAAGCAAAGTGGTCATGAGTGCAAGTGGCAATGAAGTTGAAAAGTTATTTCTGTCTGCATTGATTGACATTCTCTGAATTATCCTGCATGCTCATTTGAATTTGCAAATATTTCTAAATGACTGGGTATATGGAACAAGATCTCTAGCTGAGACTAATAAATTGCAATGACAGGATCTTGAGGTCCTCAGTAACTGTAAATCAGAAGAGCTGCAGAAATCAACTGAGCTTTGCTAATTTACACAAGCTAAGTGTCTGACCTTTAGTATTCATTAGCATCATTAACATTTCTTAAATGATGACAACTGGAATTTGAGAACAGTACCAAAAAGTAAGGAAAAACTACCCTTGCACCTCCCCCAGGTGAAATGCAAAATAATTTGACAGGTAATTAAAATTCTTGTACAAGTTATGAGCCTGTGCTATCTATGGAGAATTAGCATAAGGCTTACTGATATCAAACAACAGTTTCCAATATATTCATAAAGAGCTCCTTGCTAGGGGAAAAATGGGCTTGGAATGATTTCCCAAATTGTGTCATAAAAAAGCCTTCAAGTAGAGCTCTATTTAATTTCCTTTCCCTTAAACTGTATTCAGGCACAAACAATTAGTGAGCCAGAGGAGTTTCATACCTAAGGAATTCTAACCTGCATCTTCCAACTTTGAGTCAGATACTGCTTTGCACATTGTATAAGAAACTTCAAAGTGCTCCTTGCTTTCCCTCCAGCCAAAAGTTTGGGGGGCCACATTCCATCGAGTTATCTGTCTTCTTGTGCCAAGTCTCTGGGCTTGGTAGCTGAACATACACTTTGAGTTAAGCCTATGCAAACTTGTAAAAATGTATGGCAGGCCAATGCTGCTGTGATTAAATATGGGTTATTTTATTTTGAGGGGACTCTGGTTCAAATTTCAGAAAATGATGATAGAATGATAGCAGCAATCTGTTCACCAAATTTGTAGCAGTGGTCTCTAATTGTCATAGTGCAAGAGGACTGTAAGATAGAATTAACCCGTTTGATTTTTTTCCAAAAATGTGCCCATATAAAAGAAAGCCTCTAGAAGAGGGGAAATTGCAAAACAAGTTGTCTACAACCTTCTGAGTCACTGTGCAGTGTCTATGTGGTAGCTTATAAAGTTATCTGAACCACTGCTAGTGCTGGACAACTTTTCTCAATAGTGGCCTTTTTTTGTGGGAGTTTTCTTTAAAAAGGGTGTTCTTTAAAAAGCATTTCGCAAAGCTTTATATCTTAGCTGCGTCTTTTGCACAACTTCTAGCAGACAGGTGGATCTTAATCAAATCTATCCTTCTTTGAAAGTGGACATTTCTATAGTTATCAAGAGTGTATAGCTTCTTAGTTTGACTTATTTAGAAGTGGCTTTTGACAGATTAAGAGTATTAAAATTGTGCAATGCAATCTATTCTGACCAGACAGATTACTGCCTCTACTGGATGACTTTTCTTCAGAACTGTGTTTCCAAAGTGAATGAACCCTGACCTTAATCAAATATTTTCTTAACTTCCTATTTTGGTAAATGATGTTTGTTTGTCAGACCACAATGAAAAATAACTTCTTTTAATTTATTTAAAAACTCACTTGCTACTTGTGGAATAGATCTTTGGACAATCTGCAACCCTGTACAGAGCTTGCAGAATGATTATGAATCTTTTGAGATGAAAAGCATGTTTTATTGACAGTATGTTTTATGGCTTTGGTAATCTTCCTTGCTCTTATTTATTCCTTTGGGTTTGGTAGTTTGATATTTCTAAGCAATAGAAATATAAGGCATCACTTCTATTTCTTAGTGAATAAGAAAAAATACTACTATTATCAGAGGTAGTTCCTGTCTTGTCCACACAAATGATTTGAATTTTATGCTAGTTTCCTGTCTTCCATAATAGTGAACCATTTTTTAAGGAACCCTCTGGAAGTGGCATCCCATGTAAAGAATATAGTGATGTGGTGTGAATAGTGGGAAAGAATTTGTCGCATTAGATGCGAGTGCCGCATAGTTAAGATTACTTTAGTTCATATTTTAAACTGTGGCAAAATTTTGAAGGTAGTAGCTTTTTGTCATCACTAAAGTAGTACAGGAAGAACCGAAGAGCTGGGCTGATATCTTCACTTTTTTAAGAAGACCTGGAATCAGCCCTAGTGTGTGAAATATGCCTTCTAAACTGAAGGTTTAAGATATTTTTCTGTATTCCTTGATTCATTATATAAACTGCCTCCAAGAATGGAAGCAGTGAAAACTCACATATACAAATGGATAGGCAATCTGGGAGGTGACCCATCCTGGTATGTAATAAGAACATTAATTGCTTTATAAGGACATTAAGGAGGATTCAGCAACAGTGTGTGACAGTTGTTTCAGCTACTTTGTGAGGTTTTGGGATTTTCCCTTTCAAAGTTTCAAAGGTGACCTCAGCTTTCTGCCACCAGTATGGCAAGATGTGTCCAGATGGAGGACATGGACCAAGGGTTGTGTATGAATCACAGTACTCAGAAATACCAGATGTCTACTGCAATAGGATGTGAAGGCATGTGCAAAACACCCAGGACTCTCTTCTTGTCTATCTGGTTGGCCCTGTTAAGCAATGGACATTCACAGAAGATTGCACAGTCTGAGTGAGTCCCTGTCCTCCGAGACATGGGTCATCATGCCTGCACTGTACAACGTACTGTGCTGAGTCTAAAATCCTTTCCAACTTCAGGGAAAAACTCTTGCTCTAACTAGAGCTTGTCAGAACTATTCCTTTCTAGATGTTCTCTGTGATAAGCCCCCCACTTGCCTTTTTATTCCCTTGTTATTTATATATTCCCTTCATTCTGCCGGTCCCTTTCTCTGCTCTGCTGTTCCTCACATCCTCTCTATAGTTAAATCCTTCTATAAAACCAATCTTTCTACCGAAAGGCTTCTTGTTGTGGCAAAGCTGGGTTTGGTGCACTGTGCCAAGGAACCTCAAGCCTGTTCTGGTTTAACATAACTATTTACATGACTTGTTCAATCGCTCTTCTGGTGGTTCCGCGGCCTGGTGTGTCTCTGATACAAAGCGAGGAGTGGGCACAGCCTGGTGATGTCTGACACTGGGAGAAAGAGGCTGCGTAAGTCAACTTTTCCCTGTCACTTCATCTACACTTCTCGCCCTGCCCCGGGGACCTGGCGCATCCTGGACACATTGCAGCTGGCACTTTGTTGACGTGTAGAACATCAGCAGGGACTAAGCCTAGAGATAGTGCTGATTGGAGACTGAGCTCCCTCTTTTATCAGAAAGTCTCAAGGCCGCTCTGGTGACCTATAGAATCCCAATTACTGCTTCCTGGGCTCTGCTTGCATCTCAATCAACTGTTCTATTTGAACTGGCCCTGGAAGACTGAATTCCAGTTTGTAGCAGTTAGCACCTTCAAGATCTCTTTATTGCATGTTGATTCAAATATCAGTGTTTCCCTGTGAGTTCATTAATTTTGACTTCAAAACTGGAAAACACTGCTGTACGTTCAAAATCATGTAAGAGCCGAACTGTAGCACTTCTGTGTTTCTTGATGGATAAGAAGGAGAAGCAAAAGTAAATGAAATTGATGTCTCTGTGCAGTACATAGGGAGAATTTTCCCAGATTACCTGGAGCTGGAATTTGCTGTGTGTTTATTGCTAGCACCATACATAGATGAAATTTTAAATTTCTCTCATATAGTGGAATATCTTTTTGTGGCTGTTGTTTTTGCTCCATGTTTTGCTCCATGGTGTAATCCAATACAGGGTGTGCCAAAGATTTAGTCAACAGTCTAAAACAAATAATAGGATTATCTGGTCAGATTCAATCGTCAGTTGAATCAGATTTGCACAACCCGATTAAATCAGGATATGTACAACATATATAAATATCACATGGCCTGTCAGGGGGAGAAGTATTGGGAGATCACAATTCATTTTCAACAAATGAGAACATTCAGGTTTAGGCTCATGAATAAAAGATAGACTTCATTAAATGCAGAGATTCAGTCAGTCAATTCACAGCTACCTGCATCAAAAAGAATTCTTTGGAATGAGATTGTCTAAAGTAGCACCTGAATCTCTCTTGTTGCCTATTAGTTATTTCAGTGTTTATGTAGCAGGTGTGGAGGACTGCACAAAGAGCTACAAATGCGAGACACAGATCCTGCAAGCCATTCAGCTTGGCTTGTGTACAGACATCACTTGTATAGATGTTTACAGAATCTGGACAAAGGTATTAAAATGAATCAAAGTAACATGAACTTACTCTTTATGAGCTAAATCTGAAATATAGTGGTTAAATACTTATTTGTTATTTACCTTGCACATCAGGGCTTGTGAAAATGTCCCTCTATTGGATTTCTGCTGTGATTCTTGTGGGACTTGAACCAGAATATTGGTTGAGTATAATGTATTTGTTTTCACTGTGGAAACTCTTAGCAAAATTTATCTCCTTCAGATGGTCCCTCTCCATCTTGTACATCATTCTTTAAGCCATTATTTTAACTTAAGCTTTCATATTTATTTGGGATAATTCAGGCAGTCTCTAAGGACACTCTCCCCTGACTCCTTTGTTGCTGAAAACACTTAGTACTGACAGGCTGAGTCTTGTGTAGGTGTGGGAAGAAAGACACGCCTCATATAGATAAAAACCAAAAGTTTTTATTAGTAAGATTATGAGGTGTAGTAAGAGATCAGCTTAAGGGAGGATCTTTCTCCTTGGTTTGAAAAATATGGAAAATCCTCCTATAGTTTAGCATAAGATGGTATTTTCATAAGTCATCTGCTGAAGTATCTACAGAGCACTTGAACCTGGTATCTGAAAATCTCTTAATTCAAATATCTCTGGTGCCAATCAGTTTTAGTTTTAGAATAGTCCTTAGAAATAATATCTAAATAAATGGTTATATTTTTTCTTATTGTGTTTTAAAAATATGGTACTTTGGCTTATATTAAAATATATTCCTTGTTGGCTTTCAGCTTACTTTATTGAAAGTAAACAGAGTTTTCACACCGAAATTCTGAAAAACTTATAAACTGTTTTCATTTTAAATTAGACTGAAAGTGAATGTCCAAGTTTTAGATTTTCAAGAGAAATGAAAGCTCTGTTCTGTTGGAAAGTAGACCCAGGCCTGGAAAGACAAATTTGCAACGTATCCGATACACAAAGCTTGTGGTCACTTTGTGTATAAAATCCTCAGAGTTTTGTGGCTTATCTCATCAGTTCTGTCCAAATGACCACAGTTCTTGTGTGCCAAACATATATGCAGTTACCACAAATGGATATACTAAAGGAGATGCTGTTGTCCACATAACTTGAGTAAGAAAACATACTTGTTTTTGAGGTTTCCCCCTATGGCATAGAGGATGGTAGAAGTAATTCCATGGATTTTCCTGGAATTGCAGAATGACTTTTCAAATTGGGCAAAAAAGGGGTCAGTCTCCACTACTTATTTTTATGGGAATTCAAGGCAATTTAATAGCTTTTTATCTGACTGAGATGAGTGAGGGTAATGGAGAACAGAATTAGACATTGCAACCTTAAGAGGTTTTTCCCTCTAATTGTTCTCTGACTGTTTACAGAGGCAAAATTTAATTTTAAGTTCCTTTAGCCATAAAGCTAATAAAAATCAGCCAAGCAAATAAAACTAGACAACATCATTACTATTTTGTATGTATTTCTATAATTTAGGGTGATTCTGTGCTTTAAACAACACCTAAAAATGAAAAAAAGCCCAAACTCCTTTATTGTGGTCTTTACTCTCCAGCATTTGAGAGAAGGTAGTTTTCTTCTCTAGACCAGTCACAAACCTCTTCTTCAGTTCATCCATCTGCAGTCTGCTCCCTCTGCTTCACATTGGTGATGAATTATACTCTGCTTCCTCCATCTAATCCTTTTCATTTATTTATATTTTATGGAGGAAACATAAAAGACTCCTCATAAAAATCCAACTGTTTTTGATAAACCTTGTCATGTGCAAATAATGGAGCCTTGTCAAGCACAAGCCTGGCTGGAAATTTATGCCTTCTAATAATAATAAAGGGAAAGAATCAGGAACAAATAAGGAATATATTGAATTGGATTCAAAGCATGTTTATGGTTTTAAATTGGTGGCAATAAAGTATTTTTTATCCACAAATGTTTTTACATGGTAGTATAATTCAAATACCATGTTGTGCTTGAACTCTGCAATCTTTAGCCTAGTCGAGGTATGAAAAGCATCTTGTACTCGAGTGCAGTAGAGCAGAGTTGCTTCTCTTTCCAAGATTTGGTGCAGGGAAAAGGCAAAAAACCTGCTGACTCTCTCTAAAACACTATTAACACAAGAAAGAAAGAGTTTATGACCAAGATAAAAGTTTGTGGTCATATCTTGTGGTCACCTGCAGGCCCGACTGAGAGTTAACAGAGAATTGTAGAGAGATAGAGATTAAGAAAGTGCCTTTTTTATATATATGTATAAAGTGTGTTTTTTTTTCACTTAGAATATTAACTTTTCCTTAGCAGCAAGCTTCCTTGATTGGAGGTATCTTGTAAGGAGCCGAAGTGTTTCCATTTTCAGACCGGTAAGCCTGTGGATATTTGAAATGGTGTGGGGTGACCCAGTCACAGATAAGGTTAGCATCCAAAGGAAAACGTGTCTGTGTCTTTTAAACGTCCTCAGCTATCTTGTTGCTGTATGACATTTTATTTCCTACTATAATTTTTTGCCTTGAGAATAAGACTAAACAGAATGTTAATGGTTCACTGATGATACCAATTAGCATTTTATAGCACTTTACAAATGTCAGTGAATCAAGGGGATCTCAGGGAAAAAAAACTTTGTGTTAAACTGGCAGAACCTAATCCAAACAAATGAATCCCACTAATGAAGAGGTTTCTTAGTGGCACAGCTAGTTTCCTGAATATATTGTCTGTGTAGCTTCACAGAGCTGATATTTGTGCTCCCGTGAGTGTTACTCTTCACATGAAATGCTTGTTTTATATCTTTTCAGGAAAGAGAGTTCCTGTAATTCCCTTTCAGGTATCACATCCAAGCTGTCGTGTTGAAATGCTGGTAGAAATAATATTAGAACATGAGGAAACAAAACAGAAAATGTTTTCCAATTTCCTTTGCAACAGAAAATTGACTGTCTCATGAAAAACCTCTCTTCAAAGTTGGGTTTTGCAGATATTGATAGATCATTGAGACATTGATGAAGAGAAAGCTTACTCTAACTTGCAGAGGATACTAATGTTTGAGCTTGATGTAATTTCAGTTTGGAAACACAGGCCCTTTCTGCACCTCCTGCCTCCTAACTCAAAACTTTCATGATGGACTGTGCTGGAGCTTGGGCCTTTGAGAGTTGGGCTTTCCAGGATGCCACAACTGCTCCTTAACCAGGCAGTTGCCAATCAGACAAAGAAATAAGTCAGCAAGAAAGCAGGCAGACTGGAGAGAACTTGTTTTTTCACAGTTCATCAGTTAGCAGCATTTATAAAACAGTGGAACTTTAACCATTTCCAACAAAGTTTCTGTTGCGGTTTTTGTCTTGCTCAGTGAGGCATCTGTTGTAATGCAGTATGAGACCAAATGCCAAGTATGAACACCATTGACCTGGTTGATTTTTTGATGTAGTCCTGTGACAGTGACCTTTAAAAGAAAAAACAGAGCAACAAAATTCTAATCTAATAAGGAAAGTTCAAGTTTGCAGGTATCAGCTTCTGTAATGAGATTATCGAAACTTTTAACTTCTTCTGAAACTTTTAACTTGTAGATCTGACATTATCTTCTTTTTCTAAAGACAGTTTTAGTTTTTATTCTTTTACAATGTCTTCATCTGCTGTGTATATAAATATAACTTTTAAGTTGCTTTCAGGACCATTAATACCTTTCTTATCTCTTTTTCCCAACATGGTTCCCTGAAAGAGCACCTGAAATTCAAAACAGATCTGGATATAGTTTGCTGGTTTACAGTTGTCCTTTTCATATCAGTCAGGATTGATTTGGGTATCTCCTTTTAATTACATCAGTGAATTAATCAATGAATTACATCAATGTAACCAAAAAGGGAATGGTTGGGATTTTTTTCTGAAGAATTCTGCTCCTGCTGCTTGTCGTTTGATACTTAAAGGTAGAAAGGAAATTGCCAGTTGGATCTTTGACTGCTCTTTGTCGCTTGTGTGTGATGAGAGGCATTCCCTAAGAAAAAAACTGTCATTCTGAGTGAAAGTTGGTCAAGATATATAAGTAGATATAGTAAAAAATAATAAATTGCTCATGATCTTATACTATATGACACATAGATTCTAGGTTTACAATCTGGATATATGAATTGGTGGCTTTTCTGTGAAATAGGAATGAGGAAGCAAGCAGGCTTGCTGGGTTTATTGTTCCTGTTGTTTTTATAAAGGTTTTTGAGATTGCTATCTAGGGCCTTATTTCTAAGGCTGATGTTGCTAGCCTATGGATTCTCCAGTCTTCTGCAATGTCCAAAACATGAGCATCTATGGCATCATGGGAACATTATGGCACTGAGGGTAAAACTAAGAATTGTTGGTTTAAAAAATACTCTTTTCTCCTGCTTTTTCTCATTTAGGATGAGAATATCTAAATATATAAGTATGTGTATACAAATTCTGTAGTCTGAACTTTGGAACTGCTTTACTGGGTAATTCTGAAATCTGATAATGGTTATTGCTACACATATAGAGAAGATGGTTGAAAAGATAAGATGTATCAACCATTAAGCAGCCAGTGGCTTAGATTTATTATTTTTAAAATGATTTGTGAAACATTCTGCATAGAGTGTTCTAATAGCTTGTATTCAGCACTATTGTATATTCTGTACGTGGAAGTGCTACTCATGAGTCAGAAGAGCCTGTAAAAAATATAGGAATTAGAATTCCAGTTATGAAAAAGGAAGTGAAATAATGTGTTCTGAATCTGTGGGAACTGTTTTTTTGAATACACATCTTTTTAAAGAAATAGCAAATTTGGTGCATTTTTCCTTTCTCTTAGCCCTACTGTCTTTGCTGGGACTAGCAATATATGGTAAGAAGAAATTCTCTTCTATAACTTCTGCTCAATTTCCACAACTGCCTGGGTTAGGGCATAGGGTTTAATCTCCCTTGTCTGATTCAGGTGTTTGTGATCAGCAACTGGAAGGCAAATGTGGACTCTTCAAACCAAAGGAGAGGCCAGATGTTTCAAATAATCCTTTAAGTGCTAAAGTTTATTCTTACTATGTATACACATTTAGTACATTAAAGATGTTTATAATCTCATTTCAAAAATCCCTTTGCTTGTTGGTAAGGATCTGACCGTTCTGTCAAATGCTCAGTTTGGAATTAGAGCTTCTAATTTGATCCTGCATGTACTGTGCCTTTTTATTTAACAGCAAATGAGGGGTTGGGTTACATTCTCCCAATAATGGCTGAGCAAGGTCAGGATCTCTCTGCCTTCCCCTTGTTTCCCCCACCTCCACAGTGCTTGACTGTAATAGCTCATGGAGTTTATTCAGTCAGCATTTTAAATACCATAGGTGTCCCTTTCCATCATTTATAATGTAAGATGATGACATGCACAGTAAGTAATTTTATGCAATATAATGAAATTAAAAGCTTTTGGTATTGCTATGCTACAGGTATAAATCTAAGTAAATGCAATGTTGGAGAACGATGGACTATATAGGTGAGTGTCAGAAGAATTTAAGGTTATTCAGCATTTTATGCAAATGTCTGTTCGTGTTTTTTTCACAAATACTATAAGTGATGGTGTGGTTAGTATGCTTTTTAAGTGACTGAACTTGCAGTTTTAGCTTTACTTTTTCACTACTGATGAATAAAAGCAGGAGAAATACAATCTATAGACTTGTTCACCTGTGATAGCTAAATGTTAACCTTCGTGTTGTTTTAGTGACAAATAATCAAAATGTCAGAACCATGTTTTGATGAATACACAAGAGAATCTGCAGGACTGGACAATATTCCTTTGAGTTTCTTATATTTCAGTTTTATCTGTAACCTGCTAGATGTTTTATGTAATCTGCATAATTAAATAGAATATTTCTGATGTCTAGTTGTGTCTAGGTATCTATTCCTAGTTATCTAGGAAGCATTTAAATAAATTAGAAAGCATATGTAGCTTTACTACAAATCTCTTGTATATTAACCTTTACATACTTTCTTTCAAATACATACCTATTTCTACTTTTGGTACTGTGAGATATTAATTATTTTTTGTTAATTTGTTTTCCTTCTTGCAGTTTATCTTCACCCATTTTTGCAGCATTAGACTTTTTCTGCTGAGTTATCTTTTTCCTGTTTTTCTTTTCCACTGAACTAAATGTGTTTTTTTTTCTTTTTTTTTCTTTTTTTTTCCCCCCACCAAGCTCCATGTGGAAGACATGAAGAGGACTTGTATTCATGGTGAGGCCAAGGGTTTTGTCATGCTTAGTGTTTTGTAACAGAATGCTGTGTCGATTTTTCTTTTCTCCTCTCCTCATTACATTGCCTCTTTCATCTTGGAATTGCAGTTGTTTATAAGGATATGCTCCTAATCTGCCCAGGTTGCCCTGAAATTCATTACTGTCAGAAACACAATTCCTTCAAGATGCTTTAGCATTTAAAGGAAATCTTTTCCCCAATCAGTGCTCTCTTCCCAGCCATCTCCTCCTGCC
>JAUBOD010000633.1:1851246-1862028 GCA_032353885.1 Nothura maculosa | reverse complement strand
AGTACCTGTCTTAAAATTTAAAAGTAAAATTTAATTTCCTCACCATACCAAATATTATGACTTAGTACTAGACTCACGCTTCAAGATCTGTTTCACTAAGGAATCGCTTCCATCATCTCTAGCCTGTGTTACCATTTTATGTCAGATATTTATATATGTCTTATCTTTTCCCTGACCTTATCTTCCCACTGATACCAAGGTACCAATTGCTGCTGCTGATCCTCATGTCTATCCACTTCCAAAAGCCTTTGTGACTTACTGCTTGCTGAGGGAGAAATTTCACAACCTTGACAAAGAAAAACCTTAAAACAGGATTTAAGCCTTAAATATAATAGTGAAAAAAACACACAGAGTTAATGCCATGTCCTGCATGAAAGTCCTGTTGGCCAAATCACAGGTATCCAATATTCCATCTGCTCAACAAGAGTGAAAATAAGAGGTAGCTCAATAAAACTGGTTATAAATTTTGCAGCTGAACTTGTTTTCATTAGAAAACTGGCCATTCATTCAAGATTTTTGGCTGCACAATAAAGGGAGACAGTTGAGAGATGTTTGTTTTGACCAAGAATTGCAATGACAACAGAATATCACATTAAAAGGGCCCACTGATTTTTCTTTTTACTTCGAGATGATTCTTTGTATCAAAATTTTAATAATTCCTAGAGTCTTGTGTGCAGCACAATCAGCCTAAATTCAAATCAACCATTTTGATGTACTCGAAACTTTTTTCTTCTACCTTTTTCCTAATATTACTTTGCTTCAAGAACAGCAATGTTTTCAAACTCATGAATCTCTCTCTAAAAAGATATTGCCAGCACTCTTATTATATGCAGATGCATAGATAGTATGAATAATCGGTTAATACAATATCTGTTCCAAAACCTTACTCATGCATGTCAGCTAGGTATCATCCAGAGGAATAGTCCATGCTATTTAAAAGGTAAGCAAAAAAATTATTATTACTTTCTTACTACTTTTTTTTGTTTTACAGTTTATAGCACCAGTGACTTTATTTGGCATGGGGATATTCCACGGAAGGCAAGGTTTATTTGGGGACTTAAAAATGATTTGGGTACCTAAACTTGAGACCTTATTTCGACTGTTATCATTAATATTATTATAAAGCTAAATTAACTCCAATATGGAATTAATTTCTTCTCCAATACTCAGAGTTTGAATAGGAAAATACTTCTAAACATTCTATAGATTTTAAGAGAAATACCTGAGATTTGTCAGGAAAAGGGCCATAATCCTCTTGCATAGCATTGTCCTATTAATACACTAAGCTAAAAAATATCCTATACATACTAAAAAGAATAAATATATCCTGAATCATAGCCTAAAGGTTTAATGTCAAGATAGAATTTCAAACTGTGAAAATTGGGTCCAAGTCATAATAGGTTAGATTCTAGGAAGCATTCCTCTAGCTGTTATTTGCAGGCTAAATTGGGTTTCAGAAACCCTTGGTCAGAAATTTATGATTGCATTGCTCCTAAAACAACATCCCATTTTGCCAGCTTGTGACATATTCACAGAAATCAGGAAAGGATTAGTTGACTGTAACACCAAACATATCAGAACAATCTCTTTGTATCTGACAGCCAATTGCAAACAGCAGCTCTGATCCTGTACTCTGTAAACTTCATATTTCAGATGTGCTGAAATATTCAACAGCTTATTAATAGTCAATACTTATTGTTTCATCTGATAGAAAATGTGGTATTCCTCTAAATATCTGAAGTTAAAACAAAAGGTCCCTGTAGCTGAGAACAGATATCTTGAGAATTTCCAGGTGACCTTACTGTTAAATTAGAAACACCTGCAATGAACCATGGCCATGCACACACCAACAAGCACATACCTACCACTTTCATGCAACCCTTATTTTGGAAGTCTGTGCTATTCAGTAACATTGGCATATTTATAAACATACAGTATTTGGAACAGCCTCTTAAAAACATTACAGCTGCTTTACTTTGGGACTTGTTCAAGAGAGTTCTTCACAGAATGTGAAATAGCATATAACTGGAGTAAAAATAATAGAATTACATCCTTACATCTTGCAGTTAATAAATGATAAAACTGCGAGGAGAAACCATATCAAATCTGTTCTTAGCCCATAGTCAGTGTCCAACATGGGCAATTTCTTTTTGAAAAGGTATCCCAGAAAGAAAGAAAGTTCATTCTTTCTCACTTCCCCCCTCCCATTTAATTTTAAGAAAATAGGTGTCCCTGTACAGGAGAGAGGAAATACCTGCACAAGGTATTTAAAGACTTAACATAGGAGTAAAGATATATCAGGAATTGATATATCTGCACAATATGTGCAGATTTCTAGCACATTTCTGAGCATGTCATATGGCTGCCAGTGCACCAGGCTTGATAGGAAGCCCTTGCCAAAAATGTGGAAAGGCAGCAACGTTTTATTTCTGTTCACACTATCAAAATTTAGTGGAACTGAACCCCCACAAAAGACTCTTGACAGTTTCCAGGATCACACTCTAAATTCTCAACATAAGGCTGATAAGCAACATCATGAGCCTCCCTTGTAATATTGCCTTTCTATGCAGATTTCACTTCATATATAATCAGTCTTTTACATTCTTTGTATCTTGTTACTACTATGTAGCTGAGTCCCAGTTGTTCTTTGCTGATACCATTTGTGCTAAAGATAAAGGAGAGGGAATTTGTTCTTCAGGGAGAGAAGATACACACTCTGTTTTATGGTCAGAGGCTTCTGCTTACTAATATAGGTGGGTTTTGCCTCAATCTGAAATATTAGAAAACTATAAAATGATCATGGTTTAAGTAATGAGTTGCACTAACTCAATTTAAGAGGAAAATTTTGGTTAATACAGGCATTCATTTATTCATAAATGTCATTGAAGCAGAATAGCAGAAGTATTTTAATGATTTTTAAATGGCAACTCATTGAAGTACCTTTTCCTCTTATGCTTTATAAAGTTAGCTAGAAACTGATTAAAGACTACTTTAAGAAATGCAATTTTTAAAAATGCAATGAAGTGCATTGCTTACAGACCTACCTGCTCTTATCAAGTGTGCTAGACAGCTGCTGCCATGAGCTGTTCCATATTCATTGTGTTTATTTTCTTTTTTTTAATACCAGATGCAAAAGAGCAGCCTCATTTTATAATTCACACATTTTTCTTCTCCTTGTTTAAAGGAAAATACTGGAAAGCATGACCTGCAGCACTGTTACCAGCTCCTTTCATGGCATATTTCTGCTTCCTGTGTCCAAGAGGACAATTTCGTAAGAAATCTATCATTCATTTTAAGAAGCTGGTTCAGGTTCCTGCCTTTCACTAGAGGAGGGAGAACCCCCCTGAAGAAATCACCGGAGGGAATATTGCGTTCCTCACATCCTGCTGCATCCATTATCATTATTTAGAGCAGGTAAGCAGATGTGCAGGTTGCATAAATGCAAGAGCAGCCTTGTAAAGGGAAAAAAAAAAAAAAAAAAGGAATACAGCATTCTTATTAATTTGCACACATGCCAGACTTGTCCAAACACATTAGGTGTAATAGTCTCCCTTTCCACAGATCTCTCAAGCATATTGTGGTAGACCATGAGGTCAGGAGAAGGGCTAATTGTAAGAGCAGCTGTCATTGAGCAAAGGAGTTAGTTGAAAAGTAGTACAGAGCCCTGCTTTTCATAGTAGCCCTATACAAATTCTCGTGCTTCTTATTTCCATCTTACCATTGCTGCTAGTAAGGGGTGAACCACAAACTTTGCTTGGATGTAATTTAGCTTTTTTTTTTTTTTTTTCCTCCTCTCACTGAGTAGTGGCGAAACCTAAGGGCCAACTCCTTCGCTGGTGTATTTTGGTTTCAATAAAAGTGTGGTGATATTCACTGGCTGATGAGTTAACACTACATATCCTGTAACACAATAATGTCAAAGACCATTCTTTAAATCTTACTGATGCTAGTGTAAATACAGAACAGCTATAGCACAGTCCTTGGGCTCAGTCTGACTTTGCTTTTGTCAAAGAAAGGAGAATCGGGCCAACTGTGGTGGTTAAAATGGGATCCAGATTTGAAAACCACAACCAATTTAAACTGCAAGGCAGCTCAGAATCAATCCCTAGGACTTGAGAAAGGCTTCTTATATGCATTTAGGGATTGATTAGAAAACAGAGGAGTCTTTTTTTCCAAAGTTTCAATTTCCAGACAACATTAAGAATTATGTGATATAATTTGTGCCTGAAATGTCAGAAATCTCTTGGAACTAGACAATAAGGAAATTATTTCCTCAGAGACAAAGAAGGTTGACATTAAAAATGTATCCATAGTCTTGAATTCCATAATTCTGGCTGTGGACAGCTGTCTGTTCTTAGTGATATAAAACCAAAGGAATCTATAAAAACCTACTTTGGATACCTCTGGCTCTGTTGTCCCTTGATCTACATAGATCATCTGGATTAGATCTATTCCAATTGTTTTGTAGACCACAATGTGTTATTGACATCCTGAAAGGAACTTGTGTAATCATTGAGCCCTCTCCTCTAGAGAGATTTGGGAGTATGTGTAGAAATGAAAATCCCAAACTTCAATAATCACAGCCACCAGAGGGTAAATCCAGTTCAGCAGAGCAGTGAGGAAAGGTTTGCTCAGACTTCTTCAAAGGTTTGCTCACAACTCCTGTGTTATGAGAAAGTCATCTCACTAGGAGAACAGGCATTTGAGTAAGGTTAAGAGGCAAAATATTCTACTTGGTATACAGCTGCACTGTAAGACTCATGTTCGCTGATACCCTTAATTACACCCAGTTCAGTGCCTCTATCTTGACTCTGCTTTGTCAGTCACCTGCCATTTTTGGGGAACAGAAAAGAATCTTCATATGAGAGCGTCTCCTCATTGGCTGCAACCAGGATCATACCAAGAGAAACTGAATGCTGCAAACCTTTATAGGTTAGCTTCAGACTTGCAGATAGAAATGCTTGTACACTTCCTAAATTAAAGGTATTCAGTAATTACATAACCAAAAGATCATAGACTAATGTTTCAATCAGGAATATTAAAAAAAAGAAAGTATGAAATGAAAAAGTATAAGGATCTCTTATTATAGCTCTAACATCAGCAGAGAAATCATTAGGCTGACATAAATAAGACTACTACCCAGGACCATTTATTTCATGGAAATATTCTCTCAATCTGGAAAGTTCATATGCTTTCAGTACTTTAGTTTGATTTGTATGTTTGTTTCTTATGCTCTTCCCTTAATTCAATCCTTTCTTTGCCTGCTGTTGTCTTGTTTTCTTTTGGAGGCTGAGAGGCAAAAATAACCCTTGAGTTTTTCACACTGAAGAATGGCTGGATAAGTGTCCTTCCATGAGTGCCTTCATGAATTTGATTTGGTTTGTTTTTCACTAAACTACCAGAATTGCCTATCTTGAACATAAACAAGTTTGTTGATAGTTAGAACTCTCTCTCAAAAATACCCTAGACTTTTTAGATCTTACCCCAGTTTGATTTCATAAATGCAAAACTGACATGGGCTTATTTTTCTTCTGATAGTCCTCTCTTGTCCCCAAATCAATAGTAGCTTCGATTTTTAACTAGGTTCAATATGCTACTACTTAATAGTTATTTGTTCTTATGTTGTTATCAAAGTTTCACAATACCAGATATTTTAAGTTCCTTAAGTTCCATTTCCTGGAGTGATATGTGATTATGTGAGACTCCTGAGTATCATTAAAAAAAATAATAATTTCTTGTTCTTTTAGCTGCACAAAGAAGCGTGAAAATACGACCCAAGTGCATGCTAAAAGCTTAAAAGCCAAAAGGCAAATAAAAGGAACACAAAGTTTGTTATTTAAAAAAAGAAGTCTTTTTGAAAAGTGATATTCAGGATTTTTTGGAAGAACAAGACCGTTTGTTTTCAACACCTGGGACTGTAAGTTCTATATATCTGTAACTGGAGTTTTACAGTGTATATGTGTAGAAATATATTTTGACTTAGCAGAGAATGTCCTTTCATGTTTTTCTGTTTTCTTAGCTTCCTGTATAAAAAATCAGTTATTTCCATTTGCTGAGGGAAATGATGCAATTGCTTTGCTCTTGTAAAATGTAAAGCACCGTAAATAATGCTGAGCTTTTCATTATTTGCAAAGCCTTTTTAAATGATGAGATACTAAGCTGGCAAGCTATAAATCAAAATTAGCAATTAAATTAACTTTAATTTTTTAAGTTGCTTTAAATTCACAGGGGAAATAATTGCAGGTATTCCCCAAGATCCTTTTGCTCGTATTTTTACTTCATCTGCTTTTTCAAGGCAAACAGGCGTCCAGATCAATTCACGGTCTGAATGAGACCATGAGAGTATACATGAAAATATCATGAAAATTGCACTCTGTCCTGTGGACTACTTTAATAATAGATATTTTGAATTAAATCTGTAAGCTGAGTCTTCATACAAATGAAGGTGTGAGAATGAGAAAGCCAGAGCTACAGTAAGTTCAGGATGTGATAACATATGTTTTTTAAAAAAATGAAAAAGTTTAAAAAAAAAAAAGTGCTGTTCTTATTTTCTTTATAAAGTGCCAAAACTTCAGTTCAAATTATTTGTGGTTGAGCTTGATATCTTTATTTCAGTAATATATAAAAGTAGCCAAATATTCGGTTTCATCAGCATCTCAAAGTGCCGACTTCACTCTTAACTTAAACCATCACGACCATCTGCAATAAAAATCATTCTCGCTTTAGTTACCAGAACCTTTGTTGAGCTCATAGACTAAACATTTAACAGTTGTAAGCAGTCAGCAGCTTTATTCCTTCCACCGCCCCTGCAGATCCATCCTGGATTCAATTTGTCTAAGTACATCAAAGAATTTTAATTTTGAAGTACCCCAAGCATTTTGGACTGTTTAGAGATTATTTGTCCTCTGAAATGCTTCAGTGTAAACTAAAATGAAAATTGTCTTGATTAGATTTTTCTGTTTTAAATTCTATTTTAAAAGCCTGTCACGTTCCTCTTCGGGGATGAAAAAACTTTGAAGCTGAAAATACTTTTTTCCTTTTTTAATTGTTTTATTTCTTTTCTTTTCTTTCTCTTTTTAGTAACTCTAAGCTAGCTGGTTTCAGGTTACATGGTCTGCTTGGTTTCCTTCATTTTGAGAAAAGTACAAGTGCAGAGTTCAATGATTTCAATACTAACGTCATCAATTTGTCTCAACTTCTCTCAAAGTTTTCTTGTTTTGGTAAGAGACAGCAAATAAATGTGTGGTCAATTGATTGATCAAGCGAAGATAACAGTCCCAGAATAAAAATGGGATGAATGCCTGAACTGATTAAATAGTATTCATCAGGCACAGAAACAGATGAAATATGGGTAGCTGGCTTGTAGAGGCAGTCACATAGTCATTTTGTTAGAAAATAAAATCATCATGCTGAAATACCTGAAAATCTGTGTAACTAAATAATCACCAGCAGGGCAGTAATTCATTAACACTTTGGACTGTTTTTTAAGCTTCAGAACTGATGTTAAGTACAAGTATATGCATAACTTAAAGTTTACTTTGCTCATTGCCTATATTATTAAATCAAAGACCTGGAAGGCTTCCTGATACTAGCTTAGTCCCTTCAAAACTCTTTCTTGAAGAGTCATGAAACTCTCGTGACATAATATTTTTACTGTCATGTGCATGAATTTGATATTATAAATACATACACATTCGATCTAATTATAAAATTGTAAGTCTGAAAAGGACCTCACTGAGACCTCCACTCCCCATGCCCAGGACAGAATCAATTGTAGCTGTCCCCTTCCTTCAAAATGCTCCTTAAAGAGGTGTTGGCAGCAGCATCAGAAATATTCAGCAGCCGGGCTGTCCCAGAGGGTCCCTTCCTCTAACATTTGAAAGCTTTTCTTCCTAATGTGAATCCTTCTGTTATCTTTAGTCCTTTTCATTATCAACAATCCACAGACTTCCTTTTCCCAATATCAGTTTGTGTACTTGAAATCTGCTTACATCAGCCTTCAACCTTCTCTTCTTCTCAACAATTCTCAGGTTGTCCAATCTGTCTTTGTAGCTTGTGTTTTATAGCACTGTCATCTACCTCACCGCTCTCTGGACTGCTTCTTCGATGGACTCCTTCCACCTGGTCCATATTACTCTTTGAATGTAGCAGCCAGAGCAAAGGCACAAGTGGAGGGAACGCAGGATCATTGTTTGTGGATTGCACAAGCTTGCTTCCCCTTGCCAGAACAAAAGTTTGCCTTTCCTACAACAGCATGACCATGCTGATACTATGATTCACATCAGACCAGCTTTGAATCTGCAGAAAATCAGTAACATCACAGGAGCTTTAGCGCAAGGTTTATTAGTGAAAACTGAGAATGCTGAAGAAAGTAAAAAGAGGATTCTAACACAAGTCTGAAATTATTCCATAAAGTAGCAATTTTTCCGAGCATTTGTCAGTAAATTTAGGAGAACTCTTAACCATGAAGAGGTTAAAAAAAATGGAAAAGAAAAGCTGGATGTGAGTATAATTCTGCTTTCATTAAGAATGTAAACAAAGTATGGTTATCTGCCTTTTCTCCTATGTATGTCTCAGGAACACTACATTTGTATTGGCAGCCACCTAAGAACCATTCCCCAGCACCTCTGAAGCATGACAAAAGATGATTAATAAATAATAAGGTGGTTTTCAATTGAAAGCCACAGACTTCAGTTGTTTTTCTCTTTAAAATGGACTTAAAAATGGACACAGCAGTAGACCATACAGATAACAAAGCCTACGGAATTTTAAACAACTGGAAATATCAAAATATATCTGTCCCCGTTAGGGACAAAGAGCCTGGTTTATCAGAATATCCACCCTGCTTCAACAGCCACAGAAGCCTTAGGAACTTGTTCTACCTGTCTTAGAACAATAAGTTCTGTAATCACAAAATCTCATTTGTGCTTTTTTTTAAAGAAAAGGATAGGTTATTCAAAAGTATAATGCAATAACCCTTTCCTGGCTGGCATCCTCTATGTCCACATACAACTTCAGCCCCACAACATTAGTTACTGCAAAACCGCAGAATTGTGAGAAAAATGAGGCAGAATAAGTTAAACTATGTTTAAATGTAGTCATTTTTATAACTTGGGCACTATACTTCCACTCTTACAAGTGCTAGTGACCCGCTTGGAATTTTCTTTTGCTCTTAAAGTTATTCTTTAAGGCTTCTCTAAATAGTAGAGAAAACAGCTCTGCTGTAACAAAATCAGGGTTTTGTTTTCCTTCTTTAAAATGGGGGTATTGGGTAAAATAAAGGTCATTGAAACAACCTTTGAAAGAACAAAAAGAGTGATTCCCCCCTTTGTTTTTTTTCACTGGTTTTCAATGTAATGTGAAAAATCATTTTTAAGTTTGCCCATCTGTTTTACATAAAACCTTAGCTGACCTTACACAAAGTGAAACAAATGCACCAAAAGCTTTTCTGTTGGGTTCTTGCCAGTGAGACAGAGCAAAAAAGAAAATACGTAAAGTTTGATCCTGTTCTGGTGTAAATTAGCCTAGCTCCAGTCGGGACTTACATTGATTTATACCAGCAGAGGCTGTGACTTGTATTTCTCATAAAAGCTGGGCCAGTTGTTAGACCCAGGCCTGCTACCATCCAAATGAACATCATGCATTGTGGTTTTGGTGGGGGATCCATGTTTGCTGCAGACAGATGAACCTGTCTCTGTATGTTCAGCATGCATCACAGTGCAAGTCAAGGACTGCAAGGCAAATAACTTAGAGATTTGGGGACTTGTAGATGTAAAATAAGCCTTGGTACTGCCCCTTAGCTCGGTACTACTGGTGCATAAGGGTAGGTTAAGCCTTGTCTAAGGCCAAGGAAATCATTTGACATTTGAATTCAAACAAAGTGATGCTTAACAGGCAGGGGCTCAGCTAGTGTCCTACTGATTTTTCTGGTGAGCCCAACCTTTTCCATGCAGTGTTATCAAAAAGTGACAGGAAAAGGAGTTTGTGCCCTGCTAGCGGATAGGTGAGACATGTGGAATCAGGGCACACGGAGAGAAAATATCATCCTTCAATCCACTAGAGTCTCATACTGCTCTTCGTAAAATTTCTATTAATGTGACTGAAGGGTGAAATATGCCCATTATATCAACGCTCCAATCTAATATGAGTAATGAGGATGAAGTAAGGTTCAAGCTTTTAATTAAAAAAGCAATCATAAGTTACTGATAGTGAAGGTCCAGCTAAGTTTCTCAGAAGTAGGATATTTAATAGAATGAGATGACCCTAAAGAGGCAGTGGGCCAAATATCTCTTCTGGCTTGCATTTTGTAGAGCACTAGTGACTTTGATTTATAACAGAAAGCATATACATATATTATATACATATATATATAAACACACACACATCAATAAGCACATGCATCTAGAAATTGCTTAGACTTTCTATTAAATGCTAAGGTTTTTCAGTTGCTTATTAACTTTCCATCCTTAAATTTCTCTGAAAGCACATTTCTCTTTGCAGCATATCTGCTAGTATAATTCTTTTGTGAGCCAAAAAATACTTCAAGGAATGTTATTTTGACATGGTTAAGCAAAGACTTTAGGAAGGGCTTTCTACCAAGTATACACTTCTAATAGAGAGTGAAAATTTGCATTGAAAGCAACTTTCTTGTCCTTATCTGCAATCTGCCTCTTTTCTGTTTTATGAAAACTGGTCCAAATTTGACCATGTCATGGGTGTCAGTTCACTATATCCAGTAAAGACTTGACAGAGGTTGAGATATTCTGTGGTATTATTACTTTA
>JAUBOD010000633.1:1770539-1782255 GCA_032353885.1 Nothura maculosa | reverse complement strand
TGAAATGCTTTGAGCTTTGTGTTTGAAGTAGAGACTTCCCAAAGGAAGCCCATGCAGCTTCCAAGACGTGAGGGGAAGCCATCCCCAAAACAATATTTCACTGTAATTCTCTTCAGACTGTCATAATTTATGGGAGAGACTGTACAGCAAGATCAGGGTCAGTGATCAGAAACATACGCATGAGTTATGGTCTCAGCTTGTACCCTGGCTGGCCTTAATTTAACATGGCCTTACAGTCACATTCTCCCAAGCACTTAACTTTTAACCAGCCACCTTAAAAGATACAGCAATTAATGATTAAAAAAGAAAAAAAGACTACATTCCTGAAACATCTGGAGAAGAGGAGAGGCCTCTTTACTCAAGGATATTTGCAGACAGTGGGATGCCTCAAATGTGAAAGAAAAGAAAGCGTGGCTTTGATTTATATAAAAACAAACTTCTTAATAAAACAAGTGCTATGGCTTTAACAAAAAGGCTTTCATATCAAGAACTGCAACTTTTCTCCCAAACTTAAACCTTGTTCACAAAGTTCCACATTTAAATACCAGCTATGATTTTTAATACATGTTTTCTGTAAACCATGACACAAAAGATTATTGTTACAGGATCATACTTAAGCACAAGTTAGCTCTTTACATTGCACTCTCTGCAAGGGCAGATATTCTTTTTGACAGAATTACTACTAAGTTAGGTTTAAATATTTAGGACTTTCATTATTTTTCTCAAAATATTCTTATAAATTTTACTTATTAACATACTTATATATTTTAATTCTTAGTTGCAGTCTTTTTCGTTGCTGTAACCGTATTCTCATGTGTTGCTCTTCAGTACATGAAATTGTCCACGTTTGGTGGCAAAGGAAGATGTGTTGTCCGTGTTATGGTCCTTATCAATAGATGAAATTCACCTGAAATTTAGTTCTTTGTCACTATTGATAATTTCGATGTGACCTCGTAGTGACCAACAAGATCCTGGTATGCCATACTCCCAATATTGCTTTTTGCTTAGCATTCCATCAAGTCACATAAATTAGAACTCAAAACAAGCTCTTACTGGTTTCACATGATTTCTTTGCCTGATAATAAACTAAATTATCCCAGATAAATATACTCTGATGCAGTTCCCCTGATTTATGCATAGTGTAAAACCTGCACAGATTTTAGGCTTAATTATCTATGTTTATTAATAAAGAAAGCTATGCTGGTATTGCCATGGAAATTCAGAAAAAAAAAAGTTTCCACTACCCACCTTTTTGGGTCAACTATAATGTAAAAAGAGGGATATTCTAAACATACTATTTCTAGATTTCTTTTTTTCTTTGCAGCGGCTTTAAAAGGAGAAAATTAAATATATAATCCTAACATACTTTTCAATTAGCAGAAACTAATCTATTTTTTTTGTTTCTTTTTAGATTATTGGATGGACAAGATGAAACTATTTTCATTCAGAACCTATATTTTTAGAGGATGGAAATCACCATTTTTTTCTAATTATTTTTGAATCATCTGTATAATTTCTGCATTCGTCCCCTTAAAGCACAACTCTAGGCAAACCTATACGCACTTTTTGATTTTGTGTGTCTTATGTCGACTCTCAATAACAATTTTTTAGAGCACTAAAAATGGAGGGTTTTATTGTAGCTGTCTTTTGGGGTTGCAAATTGTTAACATCTGCCTTTTAGTATCATTTTTTTACAATAGTCTGCTCTCTAGATATCCCGTTAATGACTGTAATTTTCTAGTCAGCTGCTATCTGTCAAGGTAGTTTAAAGGTCACTTTTTGCTCTGTATAAGAGAACCTCATGTAGGAAACGGGCATGGGTTATTCACAGCAAACTGAGCTTACCCTGGATTTGCTTTGTGTTTGGAAACAGGCAGTCCAGCTGCCCCAGGTCACATTGATCTCTCAGTCTTGCTCTGCTTTGTGGCTTGATCTTCAGTCATACACATTTCTATACACACTTTTTTTCCCCAGTGACTATCTTGCTTTTTCTTTTGTTATCCCTGCTAAATTTGTTAAACATTCCTTCCTCATGTGTAACTGGAAGCACTGGGTAAAGGCAGGGATTTAATTTCTCATCACCTCTCTCCTAGCTATCTCATTTCTGTCTCGAGTTTCTTCCTTCAATTACAAATGACTGACAAAAATGTCATAAAGGAAACAGGAGTTTTATAGGGTCTAAATCAAGCATCAGAGCAGTCACTAAAAGTACAATTGCCCATTTACCTGGGAAACACCTGCCTTTCCCCCTACTCCAGGTTGGGGAAAATTGAACTACTTAAATACGAAACCGTGGTCCTCCATGGCTATAAATGCTCAAAAGGACATGAGAACATCTCTAACCTCTAGCCTTACCCAAGGGATGTGATTCAAATGAGAGGCGGATCTGCCTGAAGAAATCATAACCCTGTCCCTCTCCCGGGAACTGAGAACATCTCACACAGCGCAGAGGCTCCAAAGCATCTCTAGGGATCATCCAGTCCAACCCCCTGCTCAGAGCAGCGTCACCTGGAGCAGGTTGCCCAGGGCCGTGTCCAGTCAAGTCCCTAATTTCTCCAAGGATGGAGACTCCGCAACTTCTCTGTGTTTCCAGTTCCAGTGTTTGATCATCCCTCACAGTAAAAACAAAACAAAAAAACCACTTTTGTCTTTAAAAGCTTTTGTCTTTAACGTAGCCTTTAGTTAAATGAGTAATAGATTTTGAAGTAAAATAAGCAAATATACACTGATCATATTACTATTAGTTTTTTAAAAAATAAGATAAAACAATTTGCAAAAATAAGACAATAACACTCAAAATCAAATTTAGCTGTTTCATGAAGTGTTTTATGTCTTTTTCCTATATTACCTTTCTTTTAGTAGCAAAAATGAAAATGGTACATTACTAAACATTCTGATAAAATCCGAACAATTCTAATAGATACAGTAAGTAGAGAAATGATGGTATCTTTTAAAATGGTTATAGTGCAAAGGCAGATTAAAAACAGACGCTTATAGGTGAAATAACCTTTCATAGCAAGTGGCTATCGGGTTACGGAGCACAACTGAATTTATCATGGCCCTGAACTCGACAGGAAGCTTTTTGGGGCAGGGGAATCAGCTGGTTTTTATTGATGTTTAACCTATTAACAATGTACACTTTGAAAAATATTAGCCAAATATTGTATCTATGCATTTGAAAAACTAATAGAGGAAGTGAATACAAACAAATACAGTTCAGACCACAGAGAAGATAATATATTTCAGACCCAGAAAATACATTAGATTATATGAAGGAAACAGCAGCCTTCAGCCTCTTGCACTTAGACGCATGAAATAGTCTCGCCTTTTCCTTTAGCAAATTATCTCATCTGCCATGCCTTTTTTTTAGGCATTTTATGTGCAACACAATCATCCTGTGGCCTTTCAACAAAATACTAACTAATACAGATCAGAAAATATTAACTAGTACTGCAAGACCTTCCTTTACATATTCCCCATTAAAGTGGTAGCAGAGGATGGGAACTTTCCTGCTCTCCCATCCTAAGCTGAGGTTTAACTGTGCTCTGTCTGTAGCAGGTCAGATAGTTTACACATTCATTTTTCAGTTCTGACTTGGCTTCCAAATGCCCTGAATGTCTATGAGATTGTGATGAAATTACTAAATATTGTTAGTTTGAGATTAAACTGGGAAAACATACATCAGAGCTGGCTCTGCAATATCAGGTTTAGCAGCACTGTGTCATAAATGGGTGCAGGGCAGAACCACAGCAAACTGGGACCCACAAACTGGCAACGATGCCTATGAACCCTCTGGGGTCTCATTTTGATTAAGGTCTATAGCTGAAAACACTTTCTGTATATTCTTACAATAACATGTGCAATTTTTCTTTTCTTATGGAACCTGGCTACAGCAGGATTTTTTAACAGAAGGTTCCTATAAAAAGGACAACAATTTGGTCCTTAAAGTAGAGGCATAACTCAAACTTCCAACATGGTCCACACGTATCATATGTCTGTGATTTACCTTCATGTGATCTACCTATTGGCAATGATACGCTAGCATATCTCTCACCCAGATATTTCCCTCGCACAGAATTTACACATTTGTTCAGTTTTAGTCCAACAAATTCAGCACTATCTAAACATGCCCACCGTCCTGGGTCATGTTCTGCTATGAAATCCCTTTTTTTCTTTTCCTCCTTCAGATCAAAGCATAATCTGGTTAAAACACGAAAAGTTTGTTTTATTTTCCTGTGAAACAGTGCGGGTACCAAGCATGACTCAAACTGCAGTCTGAAGAAACATTGTCTCCCAAATGGGATGCTGAACATGCCTTAAAATATGCTCTGTTTTTCCAGCAGAACCTGCCAGAATCCCGCTGCTCCGTCAGGCTTAGGAAAACAGTGGGCAACCACCTCCTCTCCCAGCAATTCTTCTGTACCATGGGGTAGAAAAATCTTTTTACATATTTACCCCCCTTAATTCTATACATAAGCAAAGGGATTTTTTTTTTTGCAAAATCCATATTTCTCTGTCGTTCTTGAACAAGTTACCCATTCAGCTGCTGTCTGAATGAGCAAAAGTTTCCTAAGAGAATTAATTGGGAAAGGCTGAGCTCTTTAGTCTCTAGCCAGTATCCTATTAAGGATATTGGTATCCTATTAAGGATATATTAAGGGTTGCAAAAGATCTCCGTTACAAAGGAGATATGAGCCTTTTACTCCTACTGCTATCTCTGGCTTAACCTTTAGCATTGGTAGCAGTGGTTAGGGCATGAGGTGCCCTTTCCACTCTGCTTTTTCTGCCTCCTTTTGGCTTGGTTGTCGAGAAGGACAAACCACCCGATACAGAGTAGTTCACATATTAAAAATAATCAGAGTCTTGTTGGGGGCCTTATGGATTTTCAGGTGTTTGCAGTTCCTTCTAGGATCATTGTGTCAAAAAATTAACAACAACAAAACAAATAAAATTGATATTTCCTCAGCCTCTTAATTGAATTGATATGAAACTCATTATTATGGATGCAATAATTACCCATCTTAATTTTTTTAACCTTTAACTTTTCTTAAAAGTTCCTTTATTTCACAGAGTTATTTTACTTGGTTCCAAAGAATGTGCAAATTATTATTTTAGATTCTATTTAATATTACCTAATTAGTTCTTTTATACCTGTTGTTGAAATAGATCATTGATATGAATTTAGTATTGACATTAAATCAGAATTTCTTTTCTAGGAAAATTCAACTTTTTCCATTTTTTTTAACTTTGGTAGGGATGAAAAGAGACACATGGCACACTTTTGAAGGAACAGGAATGTGTGGAGGGCTTTATTTTTTTTTTCCTTTTAAGGTCTATTGTGAGTCTTCAGTGGAGTCACAAATAGCATGAGGATTTTGAATTTATTCCCTTTTTATGGATAGAAAAAAATGCCCAGCACTAGACAGCATTTGACAGCAGCAAGGTGTTTCCTGCAGCTGCAGGGTACTCTCAGCATTAAGCCCGTATGCGATAGAACTGAGAGACTGCTTTCATGAGATACAGCTAGGTACATAAATAAAATCACACAAACACAAGCTTAGCAGTATTACTACCAAGAAAAAAGTAAGTAAAAAGAGAGCAAAATGAACAGTGGTTGTACAAACTGTGCAACAACACAAAACTAGAGCACTGACATAGAACTGGGCTTAAGGAGAATGAGAGATACAGGAATATTTGATTCAAATTCCTTATTCTCTGAATAACTTTAGAATTTGGAGAAATAGAAACTTTTTGCAGAAGGAAGTGACAAGAATGGTTTTAGTAATTTAAAAACTAAAGATTGTATTTTATACAGAAATTAAAAAACATGGATGTTTGTAGAGTTGTAAATACACCCCTGGCATTCCTGCAGTAAACCATAGCATTAAATTCGAGCCAACAATAAAAATATTCTAGTTTGTCACAGCCAAGCAACGGCCCTTCGAACCCGAGAGTTTAACTCAAAATTTGCTGCCTATTTCCTCCTTTCCAGGTGAGCCAACAAATAATTTGTCAGTCAAATTCTGGAGAGATTGTTTCCTCCTTTGGAGAGCTCCTCTCCAGGAGGACAAATCGCTGCGAGGCGGCCGCGTGCCCGCGCTCAGCACCAGCAGGCAGCGGCACAAACTGTCCCTGCAAAAGACTCGCTTTCGGTCTAGAGACAAAATAACAGTCTGTGGTGTCATAATATGTTTGGCAGATCCCCATTGTTACCGGCTCTGCTCCTGCCTAGCTCAGAAATGAAGCAAGTGCAAAGGAGCATGACTGTATTTTGCAGTGCTAAACAAATGATTCGGATATCAAATCACTGTCAAGTGTCTCTGCTTTCTCTGTTCCTTGAGCATCCCTATGCAGGCTTCAAAAATCAAGAGGTTTTCAAAAAAAAACCAAGCCCTAGATATATTTGATTTTAGAATTTAATTTACTCTCTAGTTTATTTAGTGTTTTATATCTGAGCCTAGGGATGGGCTGACTGCACCGGTTTTCTTTGCTGTTTGGGAAAATAGTGGTGGGGAAGGACTTTGCAGCAAGTCCAGCCTATCAATGGGAATTTTCCAGATACATGGATCCCCTGGAAAAGATCACAGTGAAAGCCTCGGAATGCATATTTCATTTTAACTGACATTGGAGCAAGCAATCTTAGCATCATTTAGCTAGAACAGCACAGCCCAATGAACAAAAGCAGCAAATAGGAAAGCGGGATTCCCAGTGCCTGCTCCGGAATCTCTTGCTTAGGCAGGTCATTGCAGCCCATCACTTTGCCCCTGCTGCTCATTATCTATCCTGCTTCTTCAGACAGACCTCACTGGCACAAGAGCTGTGTCCTTCATCAGATGCATGTACAACATCCAGCACAGCAAGGTGACCAGCTTTGGCAGAACTGCTCTGCCTTCCAGGACAAATAAACCTTCAAGAATAGAAAATATGAAAGGGATAGGACTTTCCTTAAACTCTGCATTTAACTGCATAAAACAAATATAGATAAAGGCTATTTTCTTTCCATTTGACTGGAGATAGGTATATGCAGAAACCTATTTAAAACTTAACAGTTAGGGAAGTATAATCTGAAATACAAATCTAATTCCTAAACCTAGAGCTGACTCCTCTATTTTTTCATAACTACTTTCCTCAAAACATTTTTACCTCTATGTACATTTATTTCACGACTACCTCTTTATAATATAGCCCAATATTTTTCAGTGAATAATGTATTCAGCTACTTCACTCATTACCCCATCAATTTTTGAATAAATTAATCATGAAAGGAATTAGTATCTTTGACCTTTGGAAGATGAAAGACACATAATGACCCTGAATAATTACAATTACGAATAGGGAAGAAATGGGGAACAGTGCAGCTGCACTTCAAGGAAAAAGTCATGGTGTGTCTGTTCAGCAAGAAGTTTGCATTTGCCTTCCTTTCTGCCACTATGCAATGAACATTCACAGCACAGTAATATTTTCTCTTTGCGAGTACTTCCTAACTTTAATCCAGCTTTAATCCAGAGAAACAAATCAACAGGCAGCTGCAGTGGGCTAGTTCACTGGTCCGAGCACAACGAGCAGGGCTGGGCAGCTCCATCCTCGGGGAAGGTGACGTCGGGTGCATGATTCACATCTTCATCTTGCCTGGTCTAGTGAAACTCGTGTCTCTTAGTGTGAAATGCAGCTCGCTGGACGAGCACTGTGTATTACATGGCAATCTGGTGCGACCTTTGTGGTGGATATGATTATCCAGGGCACTCCCCGCAATTGCATTTCCCTCGTTTTGAGTTATGTGCTCAGGGAACATTCTCTGATCTACTGGTTACTTACAGTTTTGCTTTCTACTGCAGTGGAAATACGAGGATGTGAAAAGATACCTGTTTATTCCTTAATAAATCTGAACCTGAAATATCTGCCTCTGTAGTCAGGCAACGGTTTATACATCCCTGCATTTGACCATTTTTCTTTTCCGGTTTCATGCAATTGCTTTACCTCTGCTCAGCAGCTCAAAGCGTTGCTTTCCACATGCCTCTTCTGCACAATTGAACACATCAGCTTGAATCAGACAATGCTGGCGCTTTTGACTTATTTCCTGCAAAAGCCATAAGCTTCGAGAGTCATATTCTCATACGTGATTATTAAAGAATTTTACTGCTGGAGGTAGTAAGATTATTTTCCTTTACTGCAAAAGGATTGTGCATTTTATCCAGGAGATGGGATGGAGATGTAGAATCTGCGTTTAAATTGCACATGAGCACTTCCAAAAGTCCTCCAAAATACAGCAGAAAATGGCAAGCATTTTCATCCAAGATTTAAATCTGCCTGTGGAATATTAAGTAGGGCCAGAACTCTTTATCATTATATTTTACAAGTTGCTTTAAAAATCCTAGACAGAAAATATTACTGTTGTATACAAGAGTTTTTTTCTCTCAAGTAATCACTCTTGCATTGCATTACTTTTGTTCTCTTAAATTTCACAGAAATTTCACACATGGGAATTAAATTATCAACATACAACTGAAATTAAAATTTTACGACACAGATTGATTCCTATGGCGCTTCAAAAGTGATCACCAACAGCACGACTTTCTGCCAAAAGGCTACTCAAAAGCTGTAATGTAAAAAGAATTACAAGGCTTCCTGTAAATAGTTCCACTTCACTTTGAAAGTTAATTCTGGAAAGAGATGAGACTGAAGTGAAGAGGGCAGCCTGCCAAAAGTCAAGCAGGTATTTGTACTCCACAGCTTTGTATACATTTGTTTTTTTTCCATTGCTTTTTATATGTCTACCTCTGAAGGAATAAACCCTGTAAAATGGTGACTTTCCCACTGTAGCACTAATTGCCTGGCAAATTTTACAAAGCGTGTGTATTCTGAGTCAGCTTGGGGCCACCCCTAACAGGCACGGGAACCAAAGTGGCAAACACGTTGTTGGGTTGTTCTGTGAACTGCCTGAAGTCATAGCTGTGCTGGCCTGCTTTACAATGTTGTCTGAAGAATTACAGTACTAAAATCATACCCCCATTGTGGCTTGTTGTAAACACAAGCTAAAAATCTGCCAGTCCAAAGGTTCTGACCATGAACGTCAATGAAAGCCTCTTCTTTCTGAATGACATCAGAATTAGAAGCTAGTTTATAGATTCCTGTTCCAGAAGTGCAGGGATGTGATCTGAATTCAGTGATACAGTCAGTGCTTTTAACACTGCATTGGGTATCAAAGCTCTTTGGGAGTCATGTTTTTACTTTTCCTCTTAAAGAGGATCCTTTGAAGAACCAGACCGTGATAAACCAAATCATTCCTGGTTTCCATTCACTCCTGGTTTCCACTGTGTGAGCTGAAAGAGATGTCACTGGGATTGCCTGAGGACGAGGGCTGAACAGCGAAATTAGTCAGCAAGATAAGATATCTGAACAAACAGCCTTGTTTTGCAGTAAATTATGTGAGATATTAGATTAACATTAGAACTCTGTACTGTTGCTACAGCAAATAAGAAACCCGCAGCTCTATCATCATTATTTCTGCTGACACCAATGGCTCTCACTGTGCAAGCAGCCTGCGGGAGAGCAAGGACAAGCAAAAATGTGAAGAAGAGGGAAATGAATTCCAAAGAAAAACATTCCAAGCAACTGGTTGGTGGGTTCAGGTGACAGTCACACATGCATTAAGAGAAGCAGGGTGGAAACATTCAAAAAGGATTTTGCTGAGAATCTGCCACATGTCCAAATGAATCAATGCACGCTGGGTCTCCATTGGTTTAGACTATTTTGCTGTTGTAATAAACATGCTTGATTGCTAAGGGCTGCCATTCCAGAGGCCAAATCACAGATATGATATTAACTTTCAAAGATGCAGCAACCGAGGCAATAGAAGAATGCAAATAAATCAATTCTGCATGCTTAAGCCCATCTCCCTTTCATGCACGCCTGGTGATGGAAAATGATTTTTTCTTCTACCCTGCCTTATCATCCTGAGGTATGAAAAAGAGATTTTGTCACAGTAATGAAGCACAGGAAAAGAGAACTTGTTAAGAACTGATTATAGTTTAGATTGAAGGGCTGGTTCTCGTTAGCTTTGTTAGATTGGACATCATCTCTGGACTGCAGTAATTACCACAAGTAGCTTCTGAAAGAGAAGGTGGGTCCAATGCACAAGGCATAGAAGTAAAAAAGATATGTGTAAAATCTAAAATTAGAAGTTTTTCCTTGTGCAAATCTAAAGCTATATGAATGAAAAAACATTAAACACTGAGGTTTTCAAGAAAGAGAGTATATGAGCAATCAGTAATTGCTTTTTGTTGTTGCTTTGTTTAAATTTGGTGGAGGGGGAGCTGTTCTGCTGTTTATTTTTCAATCTGTTGTTCCAAAATGTCCAGCGACATTTCTCCATATCTTGTTCCTTGTGCACTAGGGCCAGGGAATCAAGTTCGACAGTGGACATGCAGCCTTCTACAGTCAGAAACACAGGGCACATCATAGTTACACTTGATCTTTGTGAAAATTCTTATGTTTATTTGCTTCTGCGGAGATTAATCCATTCTAATCCACATAAGACTAAAACTGCTGCAGACTTATTTCTTTTAGAGAGAGAGGCCAAATAAAAGATTTTCATTCCAAACACTCAAAAAAAGGAACTTCAAAAATTTGCTTACTCGGAAATATTAGAGAATTCTTTTCTGAAGGACAAATTGCTCATAAAGGGAGGAGCAGTTCTCTATAAAATAGATTAAAGGCTCTAATGATGGTATCATTAATTCTCTTACAATTCAATCTCATCTTTATAGAAAGCACCAACCCTCTCCACTCTATTATATTTTAGGGCCTGATTTATGAAACAATCCCAGAACATTAATGCTGCCACAGGTAACACTTGCAATATTTCAGGTAGTTTACAGCATGGCTGTAACAATGGAGCACATTTTGTTTGAACTCCTCACACTTTATTCTTCATCTCATAATACTTGCTTTGGGGAGCCCTGAGCAATACATGCATGGTTTCAGTCACAATACTCCATAAATTCCTTTTCCCCCACAATTCATCCTCTTGCCTTACTCTTTTCCTTGGTCTCCTTTCTGCACACACACCTTTTGTCTTGCTCTGTATCTGCTACAGCCTTCACATTCACATATGCCAGATGTCTTTCTCCACATTCTTTAGCAAATCTCTCTGTCTTCTTCTCTCATCATTAATAATCCTCCTCAGCTTCCTTTTCAAGTGTGGTCCTACATATATAGATATTCACACACGCACACACTATATATTTTCCCTCTCATACTTAAATTGCAATTTCTTGCAGGCACGGCCCACTGAGAGAAGAAATCATTTAGTAGATATGTCATCTGAGAACAGCCAGATCACACGGGCCCCAAGCCTCACTTAGTCATTGCCTTATTATTTCATGTTCCCTCCTGTGTCACCTTGAAAGTGCCCCTGCTTCAGCTTGAGGGTTTTCACTGAACGTCTGTTCCTACCTGCCATAGAGGTGCCCTGTCCAAGGGAGTCTCAGTGAGGGCCTCTACAGATCATGAGCACCTAAATAAACCATCATGGGGATACCTGCAGACTCTCAAACCGAAGCGAATACAAAGAAATTGCAAGAAAACACTATTTTCTATCCCACAGAAATAACTGAATTTTCAAATATGCTTTATTCTAGCTTATCATGAAAAGCTGAAATCTTGTATTGTGATACAGATGCACTTTACAACAGCTCCAGGGATTCTTTCAATCACA
>JAUBOD010000633.1:1749505-1770439 GCA_032353885.1 Nothura maculosa | reverse complement strand
CTTATCATGAAAAGCTGAAATCTTGTATTGTGATACAGATGCACTTTACAACAGCTCCAGGGATTCTTTCAATCACATCTCATATTAGAAACATCCACAGAATGCCCTAAACCTTCTTCACTGTGATCTTTCCACTTCTCTCTCTCTCTCTCCCATTCTTTTAACCTGTCTCTGTGTTAAGAGAACCGACACCATGCCCTGACCTGCCCCACGCTCTCCAAGCCAGAGGGATATCCATGCTAGGTTACACTTTTGGTACTCTCTATAGTTATTAAGACATCTGCTAACATTGTAACTTGATGAGGAATTTTTTCCCTTCCTTCCTTTGTTTATTTTTAAAGTATATTTGTCAAAGCAAATTTCTCCACCTCTCTCCCAAGAACTCCTTCAGCTACGTGTACTCTTGGGTGACCCATAAATGCAGAAACAGGTCACACCGCTCAAAAATCTCTTTGCCTGTGTTCCAGGAAGAACATTAATTGTCACTAACAACAACGCTTTTGTTCAATAGAGTGCTTTCTACTTGATAAGTTAAGAGTCTTACAAACCATAATTAAGTCTCAAAGCACTTCTACAGAGTAGACAAGCAATATTATATTCATGATTCATGCTCTGGATAACCTAAACTGCAGTAGTGAAAGAAAAGAATATAGAATCCTAAAGGTCTGATACTAAATTTCTCAAGGAAAACTTAGGGTCATCACAGTACAGCACACAATAAAACTTCTATTATTTTTTGAATTCATTGAGGACTTTGACATAAAAGAAGACAGAACTGCGCCTGTTGCAAAATGCACTCAGGCAGATGGGTTTTCCCGTCTGTTTCCAATCTATAAACAGCACAGTTTTTGTAAGACAAAGATTCAACTACTGTTGGGAAGGAGATATATCAATAACAGGCTGAGATTCTGTTTCTCATTAATATTAAACTTTGCATCAAAGTCTTTTCAGAAGACATTTTAGAATAGTCAGTGCAAATGATCACACACACATATTCTGTCTCTCTCTCTGTTTGCCTTGAATGATGTTGAGAGCAAAAACGTTACCTCTTCTTCTATTGCAATTTTGTATGACAAAATCACTGCGCTTATTGTCATGGACATCCTGTTTCTGCCTACTGCTGCAGAATCAAGTTTTCAAAGGTTGCTGGAAGAATTTAACCCCAATAGATCCTGCCATCACGCTTTGCTTTTTTCATGGTTTGTTATTTCTACTGTGCATGACACTGTGAAAGCAGAGGTCAGGGCCCTATTAAGACAGGTTACCCAAAGCTGGAGGAAAGTGAATTCATACCAGCAACGCCATTAGATGCAGAGACCACACTTGCCTCTTGCTGTTCGTTGTTTAAGTCCAACCTTGACCCAGCAAGAAAAGATAGATACTTGCTGCTTTCTTTCATTCCCTGGTGATGAAACAGAAAACCTTGTTCTCTACTTAGAGGGGCACAAATCTGATATCCATTTCAAAGATTATTTTGCAAAACGTAAACCCTAAAATTCAGGTCAGAATTTATCATATCAAGTATCATATCAGAGCTACCCACTGCCATAAGCAACACATCTGAGGAAAAAAAAAAAAGAATCAATGCCAAGTTAAGTATATATAAAAATGAAAGGGAATAGATCTGAATCTCTATGCCAAGATGTCCAGGCCTGCAGAATTCAGATCTGACTTCATTGTAATAAATGTTTGATTATCCAATCAGATAAGGAGCACCAACAACTCCTTCACAGCACTGGTGTCTGCACCACAGAAGGCAGATTATCAAGAGCTTCATCCTTCTTAGGAAAGAAAAAGGTTAGCAAGGGTTGGGGAATAGACACCTCAGCAAAGAGGAGATCAGCTGCGGCACCAGGATAACAGCAGAAGTGCAACAACCCTCCTCATGCTGCAAGGAACACAATGACACAGATAGAGCCAGGCTTTTGGTGACCTCTGCAACACCAGTTTCAGGGAAAATGTACAAAGAATATATCTTGGACTCCAAGAACTGACAGTAAAATAGATGTCACAGCGGACACAGGCTGCACTAAGCTTAGCTGGGGTTTAGCGGAATGATTAGTCAGGCAGAGAGACAGAGGGAGGCGTGAACTTTCCTCTCTGCTTTCTTTGCCTAAAATCTGCTCACTGAGATCTTCATACAAAGCTTCCTCTGTGAAGCCTGAGCTAGCTAGACCATGCTTAGCACAGGTATGTGCTGAAGGAAGAAAAATGCAGAAAAAAATGAGAGCAGCAAAGACAGATCTGGGGAAAGGAAGGGTCAAAGGAGAAAAAGCTTCTTGCTTTTTTTTCCTGTTTCACTTGAAATAAATCATCCCCTTTCCTTTTACAGCTGTATAATCCATGCTCTCAGAGATGCAAAGTTTGGAGGCAAACCTGACAAAACTGAAGACAGATGTCTACTATGTACAGAATTACCATTCCAATTAAGCAACAGTTATTGCCATTAGTTTGAAATCAGTTCCCTAAGATTACACAGATTCCTGATTAAGCATGTCCCGATTAAGTGGATTGCAATGTAGAAATGTTTTAACACTATTCACCAGTGGATGTTTTGAACTGCACAATTAAACCAAAAAAAAAAAAAAGAAGAAAAGAAAAAAGAAGAAAATTCCCCCATGAGGAGCGATGAAAAATTTGTTAGAGCACGATGCCATTTCCTTTGGGAAAAAGAGCATTGAAAAGCTTCGCTGATCAAGATGTACATCTGTGTGAGATTTACAATATTCAACATAATATCCTGACTGCAGCTTATTGGCAGATCATACTAACAAGTCAACAAATCAGTGCTTGACATGCTGATGTATTAAACATCTCACTTTGATTTCAACGTTTTTCAGGCACGAGCGTTTGAAAAATCTTTGTCCAAAAAAACTCCATCATTTGATAAAGATATTAACTTTCTTGGTATTAGGTCAATAGTACGTGTCTTCTCTCATTTTCATATGCTACATCATAATATTTTCCTTGTGTTTTCTCTGCTGATACTGATTATTTTAACTTACAGCCACAGCCAGGACACTTGGAAGAGCATAAATATTTTTTGTTCCATGGTTGTACACAGAGCATGTATATTTGACCCTATCCCCTCTGATAAGCCCTACATGAGGAGAACAGATTTTTCACATGCAGTGATTATAGACAGCAAGAAATAAAACGACCTTTCAGTTACTCTTCCTTGCAAGAGATACCAACAATTTAGTCTCCAGCAGGACATTCATAATTAGTAATGTTAATCTAAGATATTTTTGCATACAATAAAAGGTAACAGAAAAAGGAATCCTTAATAGACTGATTAAATGGAAGGGTATAAATTCATGCTCTGTGTATACTCTGCTCTTAAGTAGTAATTACTCAATATAAATTATGGAATTGGGTTCCACCTACCAGCTGACATATAATATATGCTGCTACAGCACTGCAGGTATTGTTCTTTCAAAAATGTTTAAAGACATTCACATTTATTTGGGGCAAGTGTCCAATGGTTACCCCTTTGTGAATTCAAGATGCTTCGGTCCCCTGGCCATCCCCACCGCTTAAGAGGCTGCTGTTTGGATGGTCATGCACTATTGCTGTATCCTCATTACATTGTCTTTCATAACTGCACTCAATAAACAGTTTTCTACCTCGTCAGTAATTCCACTAATGCAGATTTTTTTCACATCTCCCATCTCACCACTAGATAACGGTGGAT
This sequence comes from Nothura maculosa, assembly GCA_032353885.1. Classification (NCBI taxonomy): domain Eukaryota; kingdom Metazoa; phylum Chordata; class Aves; order Tinamiformes; family Tinamidae; genus Nothura; species Nothura maculosa. The sequence continues at coordinate 1,766,745 of JAUBOD010000633.1, read as the reverse complement.
ATCAAGAAAGATCTATTTTCATTCTTGAACTGTAAAATATCCAATTTAGGAGTTCACAGAACTAAAATTGCCCAGGCCATGCCCTAGACCCTCATAGGCCAGATTTTCTTCTACTTTCACTAGCCTTACCCCAGTGTAACACAAAGACTTCACTAGAGCTATGCTAGTGTAAATCAAAAATAAGTAGGAAAAAAACTCTAAAAAATATTTTGAATGGATATTTAAGATCACTTGCTGTTTCCATAAGAAAAAAAGAAATTAACTGAAGCTTTGAATCACAGTTCTTGAAACACTTTCAATTCCGCTGATGGCAAAAGAAGAGAATGCTGAATAAACCTATTATCTTTTCTGTGTGCCTCTATCCACTTTGAGGTGCAATAAATAAAAAATGAACTGACGATACACAAATATGAAGATGCCAAATCGTTCTCACTCGGCATTTTTACAACTGTGATCCACTCACGCTGTTTAAGCTGCTGCAACCTTTGAAGTTGGAAAATGCTACCACATGAACCTCTAGCACGGGTAATTAAGACATAGTGTGGCAAATCAAAGGAGACGTGCTACCTAGCATCTACAGTTCCTGCCTAAAAAAACGCAAGCTGGGAGTCACGATCATAAATCAATTGGTTCTGCTTTTCAGTAGGAAAAGTCTTGCAACTTGTTCTATTATAACTCAATCCCATCCAAGATCAATTCCTCTTCATGCTTTATGATCTTTGAATTTCTGTTTCATAAGCCTAATTTTTCTTCTAAAAAACGGAGGGTGATATTGTGGTTTTGGGGAAAAAAAATAAAAAGACTCATCATTTGTCTTCTCAGTGGGGAAAATACTTCCTCTCCCTTTTCCACATTTTTCTTCTCTGAGCTGTTGTTTTCCTATAAATTGAAGCAGGTTGAGCTTCTGAGACCATGCTAGGAGCTGAGCTGGCAACACTCAGCGTATCAAGGTTTATTAGCACAACTGGGTTAAGCAGTGTGAGAGAGCCCCAGGGAGCCCTGTGCTGTGGGTAGCAGACTCCCTCTACACATTTCATAATGTATTGAAAAAATAAACTATACAACATTCCATAAAGATAAATTGATATGTGTCCTTATTGGAAGGGTACAGAACAACACACTGCCATATTCATTTGCATGCTACAGTAAACTACCTCACACTGCATGCATTTTGGCTGAGGTTAAGCCCTGGGTTTCATTAAAGCATTTGTTTGCTTCATACTCTGGTATTTTTTATGTTTTTTTGCTTCTAAATGGGTAGCAGGATAAGGCATTACTAAAAATACAGGTATTCACCTGGGGGACAGTGTATGCTTGGTTCTAATAAGCACAAAAAGAAAACATTGTGCACAGAGAGAAAACTGCTCTTTAAATTTTTGGAATTGTGCACCTTCATCTGACCTTTCTTTCTTAAAGTGGCATCAGTGAAGTAAAGCTTTGGAAGATGCTTCCCACGGACCATGAGCATCTCCAGCTCTGGTAGATAGGAGTGGGATTCACAGGCGCTTGCTCAGCACCCAGACTGGACTTGCATGAGCCAAGCCCAGGGCAGATGTGCACATCAGCATGGGCAGCTCCTCTGAGCCCGTCACAATGACAACAGCAAAGCCTAGGAAAGCAAAGTCTAAAAGGAAGAGACATTTGGTCACCTACAGCAAACAGCAGGTCACCACTCATTGTCTTGTGCCCTTTCTTACATTTGTTAGAGTATTACCTTGTAGGTAGATTTTTGCTGCAAAAGTGCCCAAGAATAAGCTGTAAACCTCCACTGGCAGGCACTTAATCACTACGGAATGGGATTTTCCCATCACAGCTCTTACACTCACTTCCTGCATGACCTTGGATAATTTATTTATTCACCACACCCAGGAAACCACCTTTACTTAAATCATAAGACTCTCACGGCAGGGCATATTTCTCATCATGCATTTCTACAGTATCTCTTGTAACCGGACCTCCTCTTGATTGGGATTTACAGGTGTTATTACCATAAAAATAAATAGTAACACTCTAAATCAAAACGCCATTTTGTCTGAATCTTGCACCAGAAAATATCACTTCCTTCAAGAACTGTTCCAACTAACATCTTTCTTGTTTTTAGGTTATTTTTTCCACAATAGTTGAAGATAAATACTTCCAGAATGGCAAAATTCACCATTTCCTCTCTACATCTAAACTGTAGTACTAAGTACAAAAGCTTACATGACCTTCTTTGATATAAAAGTATTTCCTCTATATTGCCTGGGAAATGTAAAGAAGTATTTATGCAGAATTCTGCCAATAGAAGCAATAAGGCAAGATTCTTGTCATCTTGATTTTAAAATGTAAATACCATCTGCATTAATAATAGTAAAAAGAAGAAGCTGTCTCATGATAAATGATGGTACCAACACACACATAAAATTTCTCTATTTTCCTTAAATCTATTCTGTTTCTGGAGACATTTTGCTAAGATGACAGTAAAAAACTGAAAAGAAAATTTGAAGTGACATTTAAAATTAACAAATTAATTCCTTATACTTTTCAGGGAGTATAATTCTCCCTGAGCTTAATTCTCAGCCTAGAATTAAGTTGTGTATGTAGCGGTGACTCTTACTAGAATCAAAAACAAGACTATGACTCACAATTATTCAGGAAAACTCATAAAGCAAATGGAAAGGCAGATGTAAAATGAGAGACTTTGCTGAATATAAACATCCCACGTTTCTGATTAATCCATGATATCAGCAGGCTGGTCAGTTAATCTTTATGCCCTGTTTTCATTTAATGTTTCACAATATCTTGAAATAAATTGGTAAGGCAAATGACACTTTCCTGTAAATACTGTGAGTACAAACACTTCAAATTAAAATTGAGAAATAAATGGAATATGGCCCTGTGATCATAGTTCTGTTAAAATTGTAAATAATAAATAAATATGAATAGACATAAGTCTTATAGTTTAAGGGCATCTTATTTCAGGTAAATTTATTTCTCTCTAAATAAACAAAACTAAACAAATTATATTGCTTCCTAAGATACTTATATATGCAAAAGCACATATATATTTGCAATTGAATGATTTTCATCTAGGCTTTTGATCTATTTCTGAGTCACAGATTACAACCTATAGTTTGTAGTGAAACCATGTTTATTATTCTTTTGTATTGTAATAAACTAGTGCATAGATATGGACAGAGATGTAAGCAGGGAGCAGATTGGACTTTGAGCTACTCACTGTTGCGGACCCCTCTTCACTGACCTCTCGCTTCTCATGTTGGAAGCAAAAACCTTTTACTGACTTGACTTTCACACTAAGCCATGTGCTAATAAATCTCACTTGAGCATCCCTTCTAGGCAAGGGGTAATGGAAATTTGAAATCCAAGATCATAATTCAACTCTAAACTTTGTGGTAGGCCTAAGCAGGCCTTGGAGAATTACCATTGGAGAATATAGAAAACAGCATGTGTGAGCTCATGTAGTATGAAAGAATAAGGTTAACAATGGAGGAACAAGACAGTATTAAAGCAGTTGCTTAACACTGCAAGTAACTGGTAAAGGGAGCACTTATTCACTTTAATTCGGCTAGGATAGCTGAGTCAAAAAATGTTAAAGAATAGAACACGTCATGACTTTTCATAAGCAAAGCTGAGAAAGCCAGATTAATCTCGGAGTAGCTAACTGCTGTAATTTTTACATAATTCAGGTAAAAATAATTCTGGTCATATCGAAATGTCACACACAATTTTATATTGGTGATTATTAAAAGGTGCTCTTCATGGTGCTCCTCTGGCAGGGAGCCAGTTCTCATGCAGAAGTTCCCACCAACAGCTGGTCTGAACTCCGTTTTCAAACTTTGGCTTTGAAAATAGTCTTTCAGATAAGATTTTTCTTCCCTATAAGGCAGTTCCTTGCAGCAGCAATCCATTTTGAATTAAAATCGCTTTTCTTTGTTCTGACAAGTATTTTTATTTCATTTAATATCCACGTAATTGCTAACCTTCTGCATTTCATAGCACTGTACTATGTAAATCTCTTATGTCTTATCTATGCTGCATTGTCCTTTGACTACTCACTGGATTGTGTGATTAAAATTTCAAATAAAGTTTTTGTCACTGGTAGGCACCACACAAAGCCTGGTCTCTTTGACTGAACCCCTTTGAGGCAGGGCTGGTGTTTGGAGGGTTCATTTAAACTCAAGAGTGAATTGAATGTTTCCCTTCATTAGAAATATTAATAGAGGCAAATATATGCTACATAATTCCACCATCACTGTGAGATTCACATGCTTAAAAGGCTTTTGACGTTATCATCTAAATGTGTTGGAATTGGACTGCACTTTAAAATATTTTCTCATACTAGACAGAAAATGTGTGTCTTTCAATACATTGAAAATGTTTCATTTTGTTAATAAAAATGCTTTTTAATATGAAGTATTATTAGGGTCAATTTGTGGTAAAATGGAAACTTTACCAACTTTAACTTTTCTTGGCTCTGGATTTCCAGTCCTGTTGGGATATATGCAAGCCTTAAAATCCCCATGCGCTCATTCTAGTCCATATTTGGGTGATTTGCTACAGGCCTGGCCTGCTCTGCTCATCATTTGGTTACAGCTGAGAGATTTTTGTTCTTGATTCACTTTTAAGGCTTCCTAAAAATGAAATACAATTTTCCCAGTTTCCAGAAATTCACTTGTAAGGCACAGGCGAGTGCAATAAGACGTCAAATTGATGAAAACAGTCTGTTTTTCTTTTTTTTCCCCAAGCAATCTATTTCCCTCCTCCCCTAGGAAAACATTGCTTTCCCTTCATTCCAAATATATTATTACAGAATACATATGTATTCTGTACATTTGTTTATAAAAAAGAGAGCACATGTATAATATTTCACAGGTATTAGCACTGCTAACACATCAAAACAGCATTCAGCATAGGATGAAAAAAAGCCAGAGGGTGATGGCTCACCAGAAGAAAATGAGAGACAATAAGTCCCAAAATAAGGCTCTGCAAGATTATGTTCTTGCATAAGAGAGCCACAGCCTGCCTTGACATTCCAGAGATCAGAGATCACAAAAAAAAAGAAAAAAGAAGGGCTGGATCTTGCAAGCACCTCTATATAAACTTTGTGTCATGTCCTCTCTATTACAAGCAATTGTATGTGCTGAAACAGCTGAAAGATCAGACTCTAAAATTAGAGCTTTTCACAGCACCTGCCTAACTAAATCCTGTTTAGCCAATATCTCCCCAAAGAGCTTCCCACTTCACCTTTACACAAGATACACAATTATTTTTTGCAGAGACACTTCACACTCCTGTCTAAAATGGAAAGGAAAAAAGTTAAAACCTATAGACTGCCATCCCCATGACTTTCTGATCCTCTAAAGGATTTCTCTCTCTTTCGCTCCTTTTTAATAAACAACACAACTGTTTTAACAAATATCTGTGCATTTTGCAATTAGCCTAGCAAGATCCTCCAAAATCACAAGTTGGGATGTGCTCGAGCGGGAAGGTTGGGCTAGATGATCTCTAGAAGTCCCTTCCAACTTTACAGATTCTGTGATTCTGTGAAACAAAATAGAAAGAAAGAAAAGAGACTTCTAAAAAAATCTTCTTATCCTGCACTGGATATTGGTAGGACCACGGGTTGGAGGTACAGAGGTGAACAAAATCCCCTAAGTGGCTTCTGAGACTCACAGGAAAAACTAGTCAGCAGGGTAGAGAACAAGGGAGACAGGAGGTAAAACTCAGAACGGCAACAGAATAAGATAAGAAACAGAGAAGGTTTCCTTAAGCCTGCAGGAGATATAAAATCCTGAGGAGGGAGAAAATGCAATAAAAGGGTCTGTGGGACTTGGCGAGGAGGTTTGTGGGTAAGGACAAATCAAAGACCTCCTTGTTTTTGATTTAGGAAATGGGAGTTTGTTTGTAAGAGGGGTTGTGAAGATCCCACTGCTCTAGTAATTAGTGTTCTGCTAATTAAATTGCTGCATTAGCGAGGCAGATATTGCATGTGTTAGCAGGATTAAAAGACACCTATACCAAGATGCCTTTTTTTAAAATTTTTTTTATTTTTTTTTCCCTCCCCACTCTAGTTTGCCAAGGTTGAAGCATCAATTGATTAAATGCTGCAAACATCCACGGTAAATATTTCACTCCAGTGAACTATCATTTTCTCTCAGTATCATAAAGGCAGTAAGAGGAAGCTCAAGTCTGAAAAATACATGTGTCTGTAGGAACCTAAGACTGTAAAGTTAGACTATGTTACTGCATGTGACTGGCTTCACCCAAGATGAGCTATGTGCCTTAAAAATGTATTATATCCTCCTTAGGAAAAAAATAAAAATAAAAACAAAAAAAAACAAAAACAAACAAACAAAAAAGAAACAACACCAAAAAGCTGAATGAACGTGTTCATGTTTCTTATTCAGTCACTTGCAGAATGGGTTACAAAGAGGGAAGGAGGGAGAGAGGGAAGACGGGGGGAGAAAATGGCAAAACAACCCTCCTGTGGCAGAATCCTGAAATATGACCAAGTGAAAAAACTGATGAAGATTCAAATATCTGTTTATTCTGTATGAAGGTGATTCTTATATGTCATGTGTCTTGTTTCACAAGTGTTAGTAAGAAACTGTAATAAGAGCAGACCGAGAGATTGTAATTTCCTCCGTTCTCCCTCCGAAGGACCTCTCTTTCTCAGCACAGATTTGATCTCTCATTACAAAATTGCAAGGCATTGAATGCACCATCAAGCTCTCCAGACAATTAGCTCAAAATTAACTCCACTTGCAAAGGGTCTTCCAGAACTTTCTAAAAGATGGCCATTCTCTTTTCTTCTCTCCTTATAGGCAATCAAAATCCAAGCTACACTTTCTACAACATAACTTGACTCTGCAAGAACATTTAATATGATTTTGCTGTCTTCACCCAGAGGAAGGCAGGTACCTCTCATAACACCGTTACCTCTAGCAAAGGTCTTGGGTTATTCCCAATGGAAGGAGGTTATTAGCCCTGTGAGCGACCCCCTGGGGTCTCCCATTTGCATAATGAGACTAATGCATTGCCACACACTTCAGCAAATCTTCTGAATCAAATACTTGGGATTTAATATGGTATTTGGTATACTTTTAGCAAGGCAAGTGAATTAGAATTATCCATGGGTAGTTTAAAAGTGAATCTGCACATCATTTGTCACTGGTCTGTATTTACTGATGCAGCAACAAACCCATCTGGTTGGGGCTTATTGCTTAATTAGTTCATTTAACATTTTTGTCTAAAATGCAGCCACTTTCAGCCATACATACAGCACAAGCCATAAATCAGTCAGTATACATTATGTAATCAAACAATTTCATGTTGATTGTTTCTTATTGAGCACAATCTTTATATTGGGCCAGAATTGTTAGTGCGCAACTCTGAGTGCCGGCTCAAAGTGAAGGCCTACGACCCCCTCACAGTGACTACAGGCTAAAAATTAATGGTTTGGGCCCTCTAGCCCTGCAGCCTAGTGACCACTTGAAGCAGAGGGTCTAGGGGGAGCATGGGCAAGTCAAAGGTAAGGAGAGAAAACAGATTCCAGCATACACAAATCAATGCCTATTATTGCTATAAAATAAAAATGGTCATTAAAAAAGGCGCCTTGCTCACAAATACTGAAAGAAACAAAATTTAATTACAAGCATATTCACTTTGTACTGAAAATACTGAAAATCCTTTATGCTGTAATATGATAGATGTTGTTTCTTTCCATGTTGAAGCATCTTTCTTCTTGATGCTACTTTGTGCCAGCATCTGCTATCGGAAATATTGATCTGTGCTGCTTCAAAATGAATTTTTCGTGTACCTTTTCTGACTCGGCAAGCCCTGCAATTTGTATGTTTGATATTGCAAATTCCTTCTCTGGGGAACACTCGGATCTGCCACTTGAGTTTCTTTCAGCAGAATTTTTTTCACACTTCAAATAGCATCGCGCAGAGCCAATTGTGAAAAAAACAACCTGCTTGTTTTATTGTATACATTTCGTTACACTCAAACCCATTAACTGGCAGCCTGAAGGCCAGATCAAGCATTGAACTATCTATGACTTAGTCATATCCTTTCCCAGAGGTTTACAGCATGGTGAGCCAACACAGTAGCTTCAAAGGGGCTTCACGTAGGTACATGATGATCAAGAGCATCAGAAACATCTTCACTTGCAAGCTGTCTTGCTCCCCACGAGGTATTACAGGCAACACGAGAAAATCTGACTCTTGGGCCACAGCTCAATGGCTAAATATGTTTATATATTATATATATTTAAGAAAAACAACAAGCAATGAAATGTACACATAGCACTTTACAGAACCATTCACTACCCCAAGTTTAAACTAGACTTTTAGAGAAATTTTAATTGTTATCTGGCACATTTCTAAATGTGAGTGAAGGAGAATTTGCTTAATATCCTGCAGTGATTTTACACAGATGGCTTATTTCTGCTTACCTTTATTTCACTGAGTTATTGCATAGGTTACGTACATTTTTATTTAAAAAAAGTATCACTGAAATGGACGTTAACATTGGCAAGTTTTCAAGGACTTTTTTTTTAAAAAAAATAAATGAACTAAATAGTTTTGGGCACTACACTTGGTTCTTGAATTTCCATATGTGTTTTTGCAGTTCTGTAGCCATTTTATGTTTCCTTCATGTCATCACATTTTAAGATTATTTTGTTTCACCCATGATATATTCTGCTGAGATAATTAGATAAAGCATATCTATTTTTTTATTTTCTGTTCAGAAGCATCCTAATAATAATCAAAAATATCAGATCTAGAACCCACACCTCAAGAAGTCATAAGCTCTCAATAACAGATTACCATTTTAAATGCCCTTGAGGGGGAGAGGAAAAAAGAAAGGAAAAAAAATCTACGAAGACGACAACTTTTTCATTTATACAGATTTGCAAAAATTGAAGAGTGCCTTGTAAATATGAAGTCAGCAGGATCTACATGCAGATATATATTTCTGATATCCACACAAGAAAAAAGACAACTGACATATGTGAGGATTTTTTGTTGATTATTTTGAGGGGAGATAGAAAGGCAGGAAGGAAATATATATATATATGTGTGTGTGTGTGTGTGTGTGTGTGTGTGTGTGTGTGTGTGTATACATACATAAAAACATATATATATATATATATATATGCAGGGGTGCATGCGCAGGGATGCTCCTCCTTAGGGAGCCGGTGCCTGGGCTGCACTGGAGCTGCCCGTCACGGCCTGCTTGAAGAGCTGCCTGCACCTCCCTTATCTGCAATCTCTTTGAGTATAAATGGATGTTTGCTGGGCTTTAAGACCACACAAATCACCTCCAGCAGAATAATAATTGTACTTGTAGCAGCCGCCAAGCTATTTCATGGACATGTTGGGCTGGCAGAAAAGTGAATCAATTTATAAAAGTGTGTGCAGCGTTAGATAAAGCCCAAGCCCTGACGGTTTTATCTGATGGGCTTAGTTTGTTTTTCAGAAGCGACTTGCCCTGAGCTATTTCGCTGAGTTTTATCGAATAGTCGCTTTATTTTAAGCAACAACAGAGGCTTACGACGAAAGGGAATCATGCCGAAAGGTCACCTGTAGCCAGATAGTTTTTTACCTGGGCAAATGCAAACCGCGCGCCGTGAAAATCTACCTCTAAGTTGGCAATAAGCATTCTTCTACATTTTGTCTGATCCACTGCTCATATTTAAAACACAATGGGATTATTTTAGCTGTTTAAATCCGACTTTCATACCACATGGGCAGAGCAATTTTTTTTTTCTTTTTTAAACATTTCTACAATGTAATTTACATTGTAATTGAAAAGAAAGAACAGAAAAGGGTGGAACTTAATTCACCCCGTAAAGTCCTTTTGTTATGTAATATTTTCTAAGATAACTTACAGAGCAGCAAATTAAATGGGCACACAAATAAACTTGTATTAATCTCAGAGGTATTATGATCACACAAAGCAATTACCACCAGGCGCTAATTTCATTTACTGCCAGCAAAACCATAATTAAACTTTGGAGATAGCAGAAACAAAACAGAAAGGAAAAAGGGAAGGAAATCTCAGAAGTTTTGGAGATGTTCTTTCAATTTTTTTTTCCTCTTACACATGCAAAAGGTTAAAAGCTCAGAGTTAAAGCAAAAATGCATTTTGCAATTAATTAGCCACAGAAGCAGAGGCTGAGACCACTGAAGCTCACGCTGCCGTGACGCTCCCGGCTCTTCCACTGCTGTTACTTCCAGTCACTCATGTTTAAAACTGCAGTCCTAACCTCCCCACAACACTGTTGTGTACCCGGGATGCAGTGTACACACAAGTGGGATGCCACCAGGTGAGCTAACATGGGACTTCTTCCAAGGCTTCCAAGACTTCCAAGTCTTGGAAGAGGTGGCAAGCAAGCCACAACCATGGGCCAGCAATTGCCTTTGAGAAACTCCCAGTGTCTGCACCACAAATGGCTGCGTTGGACAGCACAGCTGCAGAACGGGGCCATCACATCTGCCTCCAAACATGCTCCATGATTAATCAGCCAGACCCAGGTCGGGCAGCACACGGGCCACACGACACACATGGACAGCAGCGAGTGCTCTAAGCAGCCCTCATTGCAGCAGCACGCTGGATTTTGGGATATGTCCGTGCGCTAGAGTGGAAACCCCATGGCAGCCTCAACTACTGAATTATTAATTCTTTTATTGAATTAAATATGAAAATGGCATAGGCTGTATAGAGTTTCTTATGCTATTTAATCATAGACTCATTTTAGAAACCACCATGTTACTTAACTTCATGTCAATATCTGTTTTATTTACTCCATACTTTAAATATGCCTCACTCCACAGGTTTTTTCTTTTTATTTTCTCCCTCCTTTTTATTTTTATTTTTTAAACTAACAGCAATATAGAAACATCAGACATTGCAGAGTGACAGCAGCCTGTGACAGCAGCCTGCTAGAGCATTGTCAGCTTGCAGACAGCTTGAGCTTGCAGGACAGGCTTTTTATCTCAGTGTTTGTCTTAAAAAAGAAATTTCATAAAATAGTTAACAGGGTACTTTAGTAGTAAAAGTTGGAAATTTTAAGGTGACTAAATACCAAAGCACATTAACACACCAAGAGTTGAAAAAAGGACATGGTCAGCCACAGTGATGGAATCCCCCAAATCAGGATTTGCACAATAGCACTGTCTGGCTTGCAAGAACCATTCCCATGCAACATTTGTTTTAGTGACAAAGATATGAAGGATCTGGAAGAAATCCATTATCTATTACAGGCAAGAGGCAAAAACATCTGCATAGAGGGAAAAACAAAATCAGACGCTTCATTAAAAGCTAATGATAGTATTTTTAAGTTATATATTTCTAAAGCTCGTTTGTGATGTCACTAGAGCTACTCAGGCAGGTAACTGAGAATGAGAGAAATTAACCTGTATGGAAGGAGGAGAGTGGTAGGGTCCACAAAATGGCATCATGTCAAGTCTATCCCCGGTCTAAATTGTCATCAAACACTCCCATCTTTTCCTCAATTAGATAGAGCAAAAACATCTTGTCCTTGGAAGACAGATTTGTCCTTGAATAGAACAGATGAGTTTTAAGAGATTATTGAAGGAAAAACATGATGTTCAAGCCAAAACAACCCTGCTATAATTGTTTTAAATGTAAATCAACAACAATTTCTAGCAATTAAATCTATTGAGTATAGGCTCTCTCTACTTGAAGTTGAGAAACTGCCAACTCATATAAAAAAAAAAGTATTTCATAAAGAAACAGGAAATCCCTCTCTACCTGCTGGAAATCCAAAGAAATCCCAGCAGAGCTGGTGAAATTTGTGCCCATTGTTTAATGACCTTCTGATACCAGTGCAAGAACATCCAAGAACATCACAGATCATTCCGGTCTAACCAGGTTAACGACGGCAGCCAAGGCCAGGGCTCCAGCAAGCTGTTCGTTAGCATTTGATATTTCTGGCAAATAAACTCACTGCTGTTCATCCATTAAGTTCTCATCCAACAAACAGTAACAACCAGTCCCAATGTTCAGAACAGAATATTCTGCTCCCGCGCAGAACTCCACTCTGCAATGAAGCTGCAGTTGGCTTTAAGGAATAAGCTGATTTTTTTTTTCCCCCTTAAGACTTCTCTTAAATCAATGTATCAGCAGAGCCCCAGCTGAATGGGGCAAAAACTGACCATAATTTTTACCATTTCTACTCTCTCTTTTTGCTCTTCTTGCTGAAGTGCTTCGAGCCATCTCAGAGAATGGCTTTTCATCAGCCCATACGACGTTTATGTATCACTTAGCTCAAGTCTGCACTATGCAGTGAAGCACCTTGCAGATCCATTAGGTTCTATTGGGAGACTGCATTGAAACTGCTTGGGATACAAGCTAGTAAATTCTGTGACAAAACAAAATAAAACAAAACACATCAACACCACTACTACCAAAAAGCACTACTTTGGTATCATTCCTATCTTAATTCTTTCTCTAGCCACTCAAGACTTAGCTAGATCTTGCTGTAATCTTATCACTGAAGTTTAAAACCCTACTCAAATGTCAGCTTGAGGCACACACACAAAATGCTAAAGCAAAACAATCAAAAAGATCAAAAAAGTATGTTGCAACATCCAATATGCAAATATCATGCTAACAGTATAACTACCATTTACATAAAATTCATATTATCACATAATATAAAAATATTGAATGCCTTACAAGCCTTGAAAAGCCTTTTGTATTATCTGAGATTCTCAACTTTTGAGTAAGGAAAACAAAATGTAGGTCTTTACATTAAAGAGCAAACTGGATACAGTGCTTCTAATGGCTTCACTCAAATGTTAACTCAAGAAATTCAATGACATGTGCCATTTAGCTCCTGATTTTCAAGAAAGCCTAAATATTTGGGGATCTGATTTCTCACCATTTTGAAATTGCCTGAATATGCTCCCTTCACACTTACCTTGCAGCATTATATTGGTGCCAAATGGGCCAGGAGAAGGGAAAGGCTTGGCAAATACCCTGGAAAGGTTTTATAGCCTATTTTGACAAGGATACTATACAATTTTCACTAGCTAAAAAAATGAACTTCACTTTTCTTCCTGGCAGATACGCATTTACACACTCTCATAATTCCTTTTGAGGACTCTTCAATCATCTTTGGTAGGCATTTTAAATGATTACAATTGCAAACTCTCAAAAACTGCCATGATGATGTGGCCAACAAACCACAGGTGCCCAATGCGAGCTGATGAAAACGTCGTAGTGAGAAGTGAGCTGCCAGTTAAGTACACGGGGTACATTCATCCCAGACACAGTGGTGTATTGCAGAGTGTAAGAGGAGGTGGATTGTTGTTGCCTTGCTAGCAATTTGAATAACATTTAAATGAAAATACACTCACATAGATGCCCCTACACCAAGGGCCAGTAAGATGCAACAGTGACCAAGAATCTAAAAGAAGCTAAAGCATCATAGCAGAACACAGGCATAAATCAGTCGATTTTTGGAGAGGGGATTAGGAAATATTCACAGCTTTCTATATCATGTTGAGAGATGTATCTATCACAAAGGACACCTAATAGTTCCAGTTCCAGCTTTCATCCACACAAGAACAACCTGCAGGCTACTCTTAATTCAACAAGCTGGCTCTGCTCCTCAGGGAAATAACAGTCTAAGCCAGCTCTCACTTCTATCCAGAATGACCAATGTACTTGGGCATTTGCTGAAGGGAAGTATGGAAAAAACTTAGTGATCTATCCAGAAGAACCCAGCAAGGAATCTTTTCTGCTTAAACACTTCCTGATTTAAGGAAAACTTAAAAGGACAAATAATTTGTCTATGTTTTTAATTACTCAGGCTAGAGGAGCTTAACTGCAGCTTATTTCAGCTGAGGTGTGCAAGAGCACCAACTGCTTCTCTCTCTCCTTTTAGGACAAGTCTATATTCCCCTTGGCTCCTCCCCAAAACTGAGATAAATTATCATCACCTCAGGTACTCTCTGGTTGTAACTGCCTGGCCCAACTTGCCCCAATGGCTTCTCGGTGCAAGTCCCAGCAAGTTTCTTAAAGTCCCAAGCCCCCAAAGCCCTGTGGGGTTTTGCATTTCCAGCATGTCCGGGGCTGCCACAGCATCTGGCCTCAGTGAAGGAGACACTGCAGAGATGCTGGTAGTTTGCAAGGATTGCTCTGTGCTCAGCCCGGCCAGACGGCCAGGAGTGCAGGTGCAGTGTGGCGAGCAGGGAGAGGGAAGCACTCCAAGGGAAACCTGGAGCAGGAGCACTGGAGGTCACATTAGGCAAGGCATAAGATCATGAGCCTGTGGCATTGTAGAAGGAGAGGAAGGAATCATCACTGGATTGTAGATTAACTAGTAGCAGTAAATAAAAATAAGGCAGAAAAAGCAGATGGAGGTAACAGCGTACTTGGGTACATTATAAGGCGTTCATTACAAGACCGCCTGCAGCAGAGGCTGAAACCTCATTACTCATATGTACTTCTCCAAACCAAATGTGTGATATTTAGTTATGATTAGTTTATAGACTATCTGAAGCTTGGATCAATGCCTGTTTTATTTATTTATTTATTTTCCAAAAGTATTTGTACCATCTTTAGGATAAATGGATAGGACCAAAAAGTATAATTAGAGTAGCTAAGTAGCTCAAATAGCAAAGCCAACAAGAATATAGTCAAAAGAAAGAATAAGAAAGTGTATAGTACACACCCAATGGGCAATTAATTAAATAACCTGTACAAATCACACTGTTTTTTAAAAGGAAAATTACTGCCGGGTTGCAGTTGAATCATTCCTCCTCCAGTTTGCTGGAGGCTTAGCTGTACTGCAGCCTACACAGGGAAAATAAATACCCTCTCCTTTTCTTTTAAGGGGATATCATGCATTAGCCATTAAGGAACGTGCAAACAGCAGCCCACATTGGGCTCTAACCACAATTTTCATAGCAGGACAAAAAGAACTAAAACTTTCGTGAAATTTTCCTAACGTAGCTTCAAGCAGTTGCTCAGTGAAGGGTAGCTCTGAACCAAAGGCAGAGCAGTGAGCAGAACTGTCACTTCCAGTGAGCAGTAGAAAGTTAAGCAGCTCATACTGGACCAAATCTTCTCTAGCTGTCCCTTCAATGTCTCTGTCCTTGCGCGCTTGGCTGTCTGAGCCAAAAGTGAGCTCTGCTTCGCCTCTCTTGATTCAACGCGTTGAGCTCTCTGAGTGCCCTTGCAGGCATTCGTCCTAGTGATTATTAACTACAGCTCCCCTCAAGTCTCAGTGAGGAATTAATTAGTTTTTATCTCAAAAAAGAAAGGAAAAAAAAAAGTGTCATGTTATGCTAGATTCTTACAAACCCATCACAGCGCCCAGTAAATCAATGGAGACCACTGAGTGATCCAGCTGGCTTTGAAAAAGGCACTCTTGGAATGACCCCATGTTATCCGAGTACTTATTTCTCCAAACCTATGGAATCCTGTTCTTTGTTTTAAATCAGCATGTGGCAAAGAATGGATAGGTTTTTACTTTCTGCCTTTCTTTATTTTGCTTGGATAGCTTCATATTGCCAATTCATATAGCAAAAATGATGGTGTTTAGAAAGTCAACTGACATGAGAAGACATCAACAAACGGAGGAATATCCAATTGCTTGCTGATTGGAGAGCAAAACAAGAGGAAAATTACTTGAAAAGAGATGATTGGAGAAAAAAAAAAGTAATTCACAGAGCTCTGTAAATGACTCTAACACAAGTGCAGGTATTTGTGCTGCTACACACTGAAAATGCCAAAGGAGTTTTCAGCACCTCTATTATATTAAGACAGACTTTTCTATAGGTGAATACTTGCAGGGATTAGAGAGCTTTAAACAATTTTCTACTCTATTAACAACGATAAAACAAGCCTCATTCAACTCTGGCAATTCTTAAACTGTTAAGTAGTATGTTATCTTTCTAGGCTGGACCTACTTTGCTTACATCAGATCTATTCTGGATTTTGTCTCTTTGTTCTTTAATAGCAAACACTCAGGGTCTTCATGAGCCACTAAAAGAATAAATAATCCTTATTGATAGAGCAAAGGAAGATCTATTTTGTTTTGTCTTTATAAGAACAAAAGGACAGCCAAAACATTACTGAAGTGGAATAGTGAAAACATAAGACTGAAGTGCAAAATCTTTTACAGGAATTTACTGCAGACAAAAGCTTAATGAGATTCAAAACCATTATGGATGTATATGTGGAGAGGAGGCTTATCTAGAGCTGCTATAATTAGTGATAATTTATATTTTGGAAGGAAGATTAACGTTTGACTTAAACCCTGAAGCACAATCTCTAGCTATTAGAGATCAGGATTAGACATGTGTGGAGATATACCCTGCACATCTGCCTGCTGTAAGGATTTCTTTGAGGAATCTGAACTTGGCCACTGCTAGACACACACAACATGGAATTGCCTGATTTGATCCAGGATGAAATTCCTGAGTTCCTATTAATTTCTTAGATAAATCAGAGCATGTTTCCAACTTGTGGTTAAGTATAAATCTATATAAAATCACTTGTTTTTCCCCCTCAGGTTTAAACATTTTTAAAACAACAATTGTTATATATTTATTTTTAGCAGTAAGCCATTTCTAAAGGCAACTGAATGTGATTCATGCCAAATGTTTCTTGGTTTATTCCTGGAATTCATTGGATTTGAACTGTACCAGAGCCTCAAGCACGATTTGGCCTTGCAACTCTCCAGAAGGTTCTGAATGTCCATCATGCAATAATATAAAATAATAAGAGTTGTACTTTTATTAAAGAATAAAGTGAAAAAATATACTAAGTCTTTAACTTGTCAGGATAAGAAAAGTGTAACAGTATGAATTTTCTGCAAAAAATATATATTACTGTTTTGAAGAATACTCCACTCCCACTATGGAGCCCTGACTTTTAGCAGAACATGTATTTTATCAGACATATCTAGTTAGTCTTGCTATTTTAGCCTATGCAGTTTAAGATGGAATATTAGAGAATTTATAGAGTAATAGGAGAATTTATTTAAGCTTAAACATGGAGTTACTGACTTTACTGATTCAGCCCTGAAGAACTAAAGCAGCACTCTTGCCGTTTACCCCTTTTGCTGCAAACTTGTAAACTACTCTTTTTCTGTTGCAGGTACTTGTGTACCTGAGTAGTCCTAGGATTTGTGAATGTGTTGAGGGAAAAATTAGAGGGAAAAATCTGCTTTAATGATTCAGCAGAACATGCATCTT
>JAUBOD010000633.1:1690725-1703324 GCA_032353885.1 Nothura maculosa | reverse complement strand
AAAAATAAAGATTCTGCTTATTTCTACTTATATGTACTTATATGAGTTCTCGTATGTTTCATTTTATTAAGTTTGATTTACTTTTCTCCATGTTTCTATCCATAGACAATGAGAAATAGCTTGAATCAAAGCTGGAGTCACAGACAAATCCTTCATTTCTATTATGTGGGTGGGATTTTAAAACTTAATAGTAGAAAATTTGGCTGTATTCAGCATTTCTTAATTTCATATATCCCAAAGGACTTTATAAAGAGTTAGCTACAAGTATCATGGTAACTGGATGGAGAAGGAACATGACAGAAATAGCTCACAGACTACAATCTTCATCATGAGGGACAGTTTTCTTCAAAAATTACTGGTGAGAGGAGAGTCTATTTCTTTTACTTTTTTTTCTAGAAAGTGCCATGTAACTTGTAAACTCAGTTTCAGCAGCCGCAAGAGCAAAGTAGAAACTATTTCCATTTCCACTACAACCACAATTATATATATATTTTTTTAATTAAAAAGTTCTGTTGGGAAATGTTAATTCTATGAAATTTGGTGAGTTTTTGGTTCTTTTCCACATGCAAACACCTCCCCAATCACTATGTGTAAGCCATCTAAACCTTCTGATTTATTTCAGATAAAAATCAGTGGAGATTGGTATCTCTTTTAGTCCTGTGTCAGGAAGATGACTATTATTCTATAGATAAAATCATAATGAATTTATTGCCATAGTTCACAGTTACCCTGGGGTAATAAGTTTAAAGAATTTAACAACTATGATTAATAAAACAAGAAGTATTTCAATAAAATCCTAATTTCTGTGTAGCAAGAGCTCACAACTTTTCAGATTGATAAAGTTAAGATCCTCTGAGGAATTTCTAAGTAAAAAGTACCCTGAAATTTTAGCAAACTACTGCTATAAAATCTTGTGTCAGTCTCCTCTTCCCCTCCCAAAACAGTGACTTTTAAGCTAGATTTTTATTAATCCTTGTTACTATACCTATACAATTACAAATACACCCCCAAGTAAATGGAAATCACATTACATTCATATTTCAAGTTGTTAAACTAATGCCTACATTTTAACTCTAAAACTCAATGCAAATGAGAAAAAAAGTGATATTGCTAATATTTGGAAATGTACCAATTCTAATTGCTCACCTCTTTTAGAAAATCCTTTGAAAATTCAACTGAGATAAAAACTGTCATTGTAATAAGATTAACCATTGGCTGCTTCTGAAAGCCAAATGGGATATCTCAACTGCTTTACAGTCTGTTATCTCTGGGAACCTTCCATGGCTTCAGAATTCGTTCCTCGTACTTACTAACCTTACTGGATAATTACTGCTTTTATCCCTATTTAAACAAGGTGATTATATGTATGTTAGACTGGTAGGTCAATGCTTAATCTTAATCTTATGAGTTCTTTTTGTGCATTCCTGCTAATACAGAAAAGCTCTGGTACTGCTAATTTTCTATAATTGCGACCCTAGAGATATAAGAAGTACAAGTAAAAAATTACAAAGGAGGACCATAAAATTTGAGCCATCAGGAAATAATGTGTGTCATCAGCTTGCCAACAGCTTTGTACCGATGCACTGAAGGTACTATTCTATGCATCTGTGAGGCTGCCAGAAAAGTATCCAAAGAAAAGCTGGACGAGAAAAAAAAAAGGAGAGAAAGGCAGACAGACCCACAGACTGTCCCTTTAAAACAGATTTGGAAGCTTGGCAAGGAAAAGATTCTGCAATTCCTGTTCTGCAGTATAGCTTATCTAGGCAATTACACTGAGAAAAATGCAAATGAACAAGTGCATATCTGTGTGGACAGGACTAAAACCATCAAATTATCCTTAAGATGAAAGACAGTGATAAAATACTCTGGATCAAATCCTAGCTCAAAGAACTGCCTAAAACATCTAGAAAGAAATGAAGGCTCTGCTAGCTGACAGGGATTGGTCTTTGTACAAACCGCCTCAACCAGGTGCTCCCAGGACCTTAGAAGAAACTGGAACTTTTCAAGCTTTATACATTGTTATTAAATTTCATGCAAGGTGGAGTAAAGATTTGCTCTCCAAAAAGGAAAAGTCTGCCTGAAGCCATAGCAAATTAGCGCTGTTGACCTTGGCCTTGACTCTGCTCCCGTTTAAGTTAATGGAAGTACTCCCATGGATTCCACTGAGACCTGGATCAAGCTGCTAAAACAAACCTGAAAGCTGCAGGAAAAGGAAATTTGGGGCAATGCTGGTATTACTAATGTATGACATATAACTATAGTCCTGGGCAGACCGTGAGGAGTCAGAAATCTCTCTGGTCTGTGTAACCTAGGATAGACTTCTTAGGCCCACATCCTCAAGAGACATAGATATTTCACTCAACCTCTGTTTTCCTATTTTGATGAAAATAATGTTATTCTCAGAGAAGCAGTGATGCTAAATATACTTAAAATACAAGATTTGGGTGGGTTAAATCTAATTCTTCCTAGTATTTTTTCATGAACTATTTCAACCTCATTAACAGGAAGCTCAGTATATTGATGGACTTGTGCTAGTTCATAAAAAATCTGTCTACCTTTTCAAATGTCTATTATGTATATTTCTTTCATCCAACTTCAAAGTACTTGAGAAATTAAAGCTAATTACAGTAGATCGGATAAAAAAAATGAAGAAACAATCCTAATTAGCACAATGGTTTGAAGAGAAAAGGTGAGCTCTGAAAGCAAATTTCTCCTATGCATTTTTAAAATGATCTAATATGATAAGTCAGTTAGGAGGGCAACACATTTATCTTTCTCAGGACTTGAAGTGTTAAATAGAACATTTAACCCAAAGCCTTTGAGAAACTCTTTTTGGTTCTAGTGCAATTTAAAGATGTAAACTCCTCTGCCATACTGTGATTTTCTGAAGTGTTTCATTGAGTCCTTTGAGTTGTGGAAGGTTTATCTACACTGTGTGCCTGGGAGCACAGTCAGGCCTACAGACATTTACTGTCACTATTTAAAGTGAATATAATATTTCAAACCAATATAAAAAGCCCTAAAGTACAAATGCTAACGGAAATAGTGCATTCCCTGTATGTTTACTAACATACCTTAAGGACTTCATGTTTTTAGATGTAGTATTTAATGTTAACTTGTGGTTCCAGCTGCAAGCCAGGTGACTGCATTCAATACCCAAATCCTGTGAAGCACTTTCTGCTCCTAGAAGACCTGTACGAGAGAGAGGAGGGATTCTTAGCCCTTTCCCAAGCTCAGGAGCAGCCAGATGTGAGGCTTCCCTTGGTCTACAATTTGTGCAGAGGATGTGACCTATTACATGGCAAATATAATTTACCTGCCACATCAGTGCTTAGCACTAGAAGTTCTTGAGGGAGCAGATTCAAGATGCTGGGGCTCGCGATTACCCAGTGATGCGGAGCACCAAGTACAGCTGTGGCCACAGTGTTCACGGAGGACAAACCAATTTCTTGTGCTGTTTTCACCAGCTATAACTGTGCATCTTCACAACGTTCATAAATTTAAGCAGATCACTTCAATAATACTTGGCTGGCTTTAATATAAATCCTTATATGATGGAAGTAAATATCATTTTGAGAAACCTGAACTTCAAGGAAAGCAATTCTTCGTTCTATTTCACTGCAGTATTTCAAAATAAGGAGAACATATTTCCATTGAGAATTTTTTTTCTTAAAGAGCATTATTGATGCAGATATTGGGAAATATAAATAGAGCGGAATTAAAATGGAGACTACTAAAATACTCTTAAGATAGGAACAGCTACTGTGTTTTAACTGCTGCCAGACTAAGGAGCAACCCTAATCCAATGAATTTTATTGCTGCTTTTGCTTTTCTCTTAATGAGGGTGACTTTAGTTCTTCATCATGATACTTAAAATTAGGAACATCTCAAACTGCACCAATATGATGACCTCAGTACCTGTCTCCCTCCACATCAAAGCATTGACAAACACCAAGTAAGGGATAGGGCAGAGTTACAAAAAAATCCAAAAGAGGAGAAAAACAGCATAATGTGGAATATAAAAAATAAAGTCTAATTAGGTCTCTCTTTAGCAGCATTAGAAACTTAAGACTGCAAAACAAACATGGAAGAGCTGAGAATACATCATCACTAGAAGCCATTTCTTGGAAACCAGTAAATTCAGAGTTAAAGCCAAAAGTTCAATGTTAATTCTGCCTCATCTGCTTTATATATTAAAATATATCTTATGATTTGAGTCATTTTACATTTCTTGATTTATTCAGGTTATATGGAAAATTCTAACTAGACTTTCTCACAATCCGATATGCACACATACAAAATGAACACATTCATTCTCTATTTGGCTTAAAGTTTCAATCTTAGTGAGAGCCATTAAAGACATCCATTTTCAAGGAATATGTGTTAATAGCATTAGCTCTGTATACATTTCACATTAGCTTGTTGAAACTTAACACTAAGTTAGACAGAATTAAAATATTTGGGGTTATTTTGAATGCCTTTATTCTAGAAGAACCTTTAGCACAAAAATGTTCACAAAGATGGGGGAATCTTTGCAGATTGGTGTCCTTTGCTTCTCTCACCTAGTCCCACCACTGCAGCAATTCCAGCATTTTGCATTTCTCATAACACAGGCAAGCAAGAGTGAGCTCATGTGGTCTGAAGCTGCCTCAGTTAAATGCATGTTGGTGGCCTAGTTGGCTTATACCAGACAGAGAACCTGACACGTGAGCTGCCCTCAGCCTTTTCCTTGGCAAACATTAATTTGAGTCTTCTCACTCGCCCCAGTAGCTCGTTCTCAAGAAATTTTTCTACCTGCAGCTCAGAAATGGATGGGGAAGACAAGTGGCTCAATAGCATTCGGTTCTTCATCTGAGAAATCATGTCCTACATGATCCAAGTAAGAAAGAGGGAGATGCAAGATGGAGTATGATTGCTCTGCAATTTTTCTGTATGCTTTTCATGGCATTTTAAACTGCTACTGAGATATACTGCATTTATATGACAACTGCATATTCAAAAGTATAATTTGAATCTCTACCCCTCGATTTCCCGTACCAGAAAAATATGAAAAGAATCTCAGGTTCACAGGCCACCCTCTAGTGCCTTAACCCACACAACAATCAAACAGAAAAGAATTTGAACCATTTGAGCTTCATTTGGGTTGTAACTTCTAAGGGTATTCTGAAGGTCATGACTAAAACAGAGCAAGCTATTTTTTCTATTTTGGTCTGGTTTTAATTTGTGTAATCTTTCCACTAAATATAGCTATTTATGACATTTGTTAAAAGCTTATACTACTAATTTAGCTTTAAAAAAAGACAGAAAAAAACTAATGGAGTTGTATTGGAAGTTTTCCATAAAATTAATGTTCCAGACTTAATGGATGTCTAAGGTATCATTATTAACGGGAATATTCCATAAACTAAAATCAGCCTTTGAATTGGTGATCTGATACGGTTAGATCGGAACTTATTGAAATCTGGAAGTGTGCCAAAGTACCCAGGAATTCAATTTAAACACCTTATGGAGGTTAATGCTCCTACAGTATTTACTTTAATTAGTATTTTATTAAATGCTCAATTTCACTCACATAGTTGGACAAGAGCAGCAGCCAGCCTGTGGGCAAAACCAGTATGACAGAAATAAGATCACTTTACTCTCTCTACATTTGTCAGAAATACAAATCTTCTAGATGGTTTCACATGAAGAGATGACTTCAGGTCATATTGCCCGTGCCTCCGTTATCACATCAAGAGTGTCACTTGTGTGCAGACAAAGTGGTGACCACAGAGCCAACGTTGTGAGCTGCAGACCTCCCTGAATTAGGCTTTAGTAAATAACATCAACCTACACAATGTCCTCACACCACCGTGCCAACCCAGCAGTTCAGGAGGTGATTCGCTGCCTCATCTGCACCATGGTCTTCTGCCATTTTGGCCAGATGTCACTTGGGTTCTTTTTAATCATAAGGGGCACAACGCCTAAGGTGTCTACATTAGTTCTCTTATTTTGCATCACCCGTCTGCCTTCGGGGGTGATCTCCCTTTTGCTTCACATCTCAGATTGGTTTGGGGAGTGCTAAGTGGACTCTCTTTGACCTGCACTCCAGGGTCCTCCTAATGTGGTCCACATGCAATAAGCATTTGGATCACTAGAACCACTGGAAAAGCAGCTGGGGTGGATGCCACTTCTAAGCAAAAATCTGCTCCACAGCTCCACTCCCTAACATAAACATGGACTATAACTCTTTAAAATCCATGGGGTGGGAGGTGATTGAAGGCCTGCCTTTTTCTCAAATTAAAAACTTCTGTTCTTATCAGGTTAGTTATACAGTGTATTTTTACCCAATGGAGGAGGAATAGTTTGCCACCGCAGTTAACTCCAACAGAAAAGAGTTTTTTCTTCCTTTAGTTTGGGACGGGTCCAAGACCAAGGAAATCACATTTTGTCCCTGTTATCAGCAACAGGCTTTGAAACAACAGCTTTCTGTGTGTTTTGTCCATAGCAAATGCACTCAAGTCAAAATAGAATTTAGAAATGCCAAGTATTTTTTTTATTTATAAATGGATTAAGATGAAAAATGTATTGTGGGGGTATGAGAAATTCTGTAGCCATGATAGATGTGGAGTTACTATTCTTATCTTGTCTGATACATATGCAAGAAGCGAACTCCAAAGATGTTCAACGTTCCAGCTCACTTAGCGTTGTCACAAGACCACCATATTACAGTTTGCTTTTATGCAAAATAGACACAAACTGTCTCTGCTATTTTTTTTTTCCCTTTAGTTACAATGTGGAAATTTATTCTTCATTTTGTATCTACTACTACTCATTACTGAGAATGATTTAGTTAGGAGCCAAAATCAAACTTTCTACACTAGAAGAATTAAACAGTGGATATTCCATCATTTCTTGTCTGGAAAAAAAAAAAATGCTTTCTTATGGAAAGCATATGCTCAGCTTTCAAATGACACCTACTGAAAGGTGCCACATTTTCAGGAAGCACTTTTTGTACAGTTTGCAAATAGGATGATAGATAAGTTTGTTTCATTCTCTTTTTAGGTTCATTTTATTACTATAAATACTCCATACTATACTCCTGTATAGAGATTGAAGCATATACATATTAATAAATACAACAAAGACTGGAGAAACACATCCTCTATTACTCACTTTCAGCCCTGATGCATGCAGCAAAGACCCATGAGAACTCCAGCTTTAGCATAGCACATGTAACCATTCTGTGATTCTGTGATATATGGGGGGATTTTGAAAGAGTCTTTCTTTTCGAAAGAAAAAATCATGGTGGAAATGATATCAGTTAAAAACACACATGGACAGTTAGAATGAGGTAAACTACTGAATGAACTTCTAAAGTGGGAAAAATACATTTACCAGAAAGTGCCGAAACAGAAAAATATGCACGTAGGCAATAACATAGAGTAGTTAAAGCAGTAAAGTTCACAGATGATTTTACCACCCCTAAAATTTACTCATCTGCTAGATTCTGCATATACTCTGGATTTAATCTTTGTCTCTATAAATAATTTCTCTGTAGTCCTAATCAAAGCAATGTGGTGTATTCCATACACACAGTGAATTAGGATGGTGCTTCCTAGAGAGGAATTGGAACGACCAATTCATTCATCGTTATGAAATAACTATTTACTAAGATAAGAATCTAAAAAGATTTAGATATTGATTTGACTTAATAGCCAAGAGATAAAGATATCCAAAAGCAATGAAATCCTTAGAAAGAATTTGTCTACAAATTAAAAAAGTAAATAGTTTGTGATTATTTAAAAATAAAGTAGAAATCAAGGCAACAAAATAGCATTTTCAACTTGAAAGGAATAAAAATTAATATACAGTATAATATATAACTATAGACATCAGAAAGTTGCAGTAAAGGAAAAAAAAAAGAGAAAGATATGGAGAAAAAAAAACTTTTCTATCTAGAAAAGAAGCCTTGTGGAAGTTTTTTTCAGATTATTATTTCCCAACTCTGAACATAGTGTAAGTCAAAAACATTTGGAAGTCACTAGAAGTAGCTTCAGGTTTAGACAATTCTGGTAGAACTGCATTTTACCTCATTCTGGAAGGAAAAAATGGTTAAAAATGTGGCTCATTCACCACTGCTATCTCCTCTAAATAAAGCTATACAACACTTACATGCTGAAGTACCTTCCCATAGTATTTTGCAGCAATATATTTTTATAGCCTAAACAACTTTACAGCCCAAGGTTTGAGTGGAACATTGGATACAACTTAAACCTGTCTTAAATTTGCTATAAGTGGCTATAGTTGCACGAATAAGCCAATGCCTGAACTCCCATATGTTCTCAGTAGTAGCTGCTATAAGAGATTAATTCCTTAAATGAATAAAAGCTTTGAAACTATTTTCCCAGTCTCATATTCAAAATAAGAGTTCTAAGAGTTTTTTTCTTCTTACAAGGAAGATCGAAAGATGCCTTTAAGGCTTTGCATGTGAACTTCTGGCTATAAATAACAACAACAACAAAAAGTACTTCTGACAGTTCTTTGTCAGCATACAGAAATAGAGCCCACTGCATTTAAGAAGCAAGATACTGAATATAGTAGACAATTGCCATATCAAGGCCTCAATTACGATGAGAACTGTCCATACTTTTAAGTACTTCAACTTTTATGGGCCAGTTCAGCAGCTAAGTGCTTAGGCAAGGCAGTAATGTCATCTTCTAGAAACTGGCTAAGAGCCAGTGCTCTTATGGGAGAGACTTCGTGGTGTAATTCTACTTATTGACCTAATGCCTGGAAGCTCTAGCCAGAACTTGAATGCTACTCCCCTATAAAAATAGGGAGTATAGTATATAGTATATAAAACACTTCTCAAGTTGAAGAACCTTATTTCTTCCACCAGCATTGACAGGTCAAAGCAGAAAAGATTACTGTAGGTCAGGGACCTACTAGAAGGGCTTTGAGCAAGTGTGCAAATGCCTGGCTATGAGCAGATGTCCTAGCTGGCCTTAATACAGCCTGAGGCTTTACAGAGTAACTGCAAGGAAACTGAGCTACCAGTGATGTGGTATGTTCAGGTAGCCCACTTCCAGGAAGAATACAAGAATGTAACTGAGAAGCTGAACAAATGTTTTATATATCAGCATAGCACAAGAAAGGTAAATAGTGGGGCAGCAGAGTGCTCAAGGGTGAGTGTTAACAGAGCATTTGCTATTTTGTGCTGTGAGGCTGGCATCCTACACACCAGTTCTCTGCTTCTTGGGGAGATAACTGCTTACATTGCCAGCCCTCCCAGCCACATCAACATTCCTGCCCTGCTGGTGGCCTTCTTGTAGGTTTTGTTATTGGCAGGGGTGATTTGGTCCTGGGCAAAGAATTGTAAAGCAACACTCATAAGCTGCATGCCAGGGAACAACAGAGACTGAGAAATCTTCTTCCAGAGAGACAAAATATATCTAATCCTATAATAGCTAGCATGAGGTGTTTGGCAGGCATCCCAGAGTGAAGGACAGAGCTGATCAATATTAAACATTCACAAGCAAGTGGAGCAAACCAACAAGAAAAACAGAGGAGGTAGCCAATATGTTGACAGGAGAGGGAATTGTGAGGTAAGGAAGATAAAGTTACTGTTTGGACACACCATTCTGCTCCGCTGTCTCAATGAAACGCAGAGTTTTTCTCTGTACTCTATAGCTGCTGTATGTTATTAGCTATAAGCACAGATTTCTGCCTGTCTCTCAAGACTTTCTGGAAAACAGTGTTCTTCAAATTCAGCAGTTGAAAGATGACATTCTTTCTCAGCAAATAGCTTTGCTGATAATCTTTTAATAAGTTTAACGAGGATTGTCATCTATAGTCCTTTGTCAAAAGAGAAGTAGGGGGGAAAAAAAAGGAAGCATCAATCTGTATCACCAGACTTTAAAGGCTAAAGAGGATAGTATCAGTTTATCAGTGAAAGTAACATTAGTCTTCACCAAGTTAGTGTATCTGAAGACTATATAGCTTTTGACCGCTGTACCAAGAATTCTGTTCACCAAATTTCAGAAAGGGATTTCTTCTTATTTTATACACATAAGAATACAACGTGGCCCATATCATTTTAAACCTCCAGTATTACTTGTGATATCCTTCGTAGTTTAGTTCATCTGTACTTTAAATAGAATTCTCCATTCCTTAAGCTTTGAGCATTTTAGTCAAGAAAACCCTTCAGAGATGGCCCCTAAGTTGTAATAAATTAATTTCCTTTTACATGCAACTGTGTCATAGTTGTCACTACTATCACAGTAACTAAAAAAGAATGCAATCTTATAGAAGATTCTATAAAATTCACTTGCAGTTCTCTAAAATATTCTTGTCATTGATGTGACTTTCTATATGTTTTTAAGTACTTCTATTTTTAGGTACTCTCAATTTAAATTAAAATCTAAGTTATCCCAACATTTTTATAATTTCTCCATTTCCACAGCAACCTTAATGCCAAACTCCCAGAATTCAGACAGATATAGTACATGCAGAAGAAGGGATGTTAAGAAAACACTTCAGAATGTCAGCCAAATATATTTCCTTTCAAGCTTATTATCAATTCACACTGTTTTTTTTTTGCACTATTCCTGGCTAAAATATATATCTTTTTTTTCTCCTGAGAGATAGGAAATATTGTGGAAATTTGGAGGATCTCCTACCTTTTCGGGATTGCAGTGAGATGGAAAACTTGAACCAGCAACACTTCAATAGAATAGAGGAACATCAACTGTGTAGTAGGAGCAAGAGCAGGGTTTCAGTTTGAGGAAGCAGAGAATGGAGAAGGCTCAGGTCTGAGGGATGTGATATCCTTCCAACATTTGCTCCTAAGAACAGAAGATATCAATTAATTAATCAATTCATTAAAGATATCAATCATCAGCATGTTAGAAAGGGCAGTTGTGTTGAGATCACAGAATCATAAAGGTTGGAAGGGACCTCTAGTCCAAGACCACGCACATGCAGGGACACCTAGAGCATGTGGCACAGGGCTGCATCCAAGAGGGCTTTGAAGATCTCCAGAGAACTCCCTTCTCTACATAACCTCTCTTAGCAACCTGTTCTGTCACTCTCACTATCAAGAAATTTTTCCTTAAGTTCCTGTGGAATATTGGTGCTTCAGTTTGTGGCCATTTCCTCTTGTCCTGTCGCTGGCCACCACTGAAAAGAGGCCAGCCCCATCTTCCTCACTCCTTCCCTTAACATATTAAATACACTGTTCATCTGCAGCTGCCGGGTGAAGAAAAAATAAATAAATAATCTTCATTAGTACCTTCCTCACAGTTTGGGCATGAAAGATTTTTAAACACAGTCCCTCTGATTTATCTTCTGACTTGTCCAGCAAAGGGAACCAAATGAGAAGGCATGACCCAAGCAACAAACAAATCTTGCTACAGACCTGTGAATACACCATGAACATCATCTTGTTCATTTGGGAATTTGTTCCTAGTCACGTAGTTCCTATGTTGAGGTGAGGCTTAGTAGACCTTCTTAGATAAAAGCCTGTTACTATCCACTATTAAAGAGAAACTTCTCTACCTTCCCTATGTGTTTCCTATCTCTATTTAATTGTATGGAAATGAAAAAAAAAATCAATAAACCCTTAAATCAGATGGGAATAGAGAGAAACAAATGAATGCAAATGAATAGTTGATGTGTAATTCCAAAGAAGAAAATTCAAAGATATTAAGCAGCATCTGAATCATATTGTCATTGTGAGTCTCAGTGAATGATAGCTCTGGGAACAAAATTCCAGCAAGATTTGTCAGTTAGTCAAAATGAATGTTTGTAATTATGAAATGAAGTGAGTTTTAATTCAATTGTCTCAAAATAGAAAACAGAACCTAAATACAAACTTGCATGGGGGAGATTGGAGACAGAAAACAAATCATGATTGTTTACAAAGACTCCGAAGAGATCAGAGTGTTTTAACATATGCTCATTTTCAAGGGCTTGGGGAGTGGCAAGTGATTTTTATTGAGGTTCCCAATAGAAATAATAGATGTGATGTTGGACACTGCTGTCAAAGGCCTTTACAACCCTCATATCCATATCTCACCAGAGCAAACAAAATTAATTGCATGAGATAATAGCAGTCATAGTGCCAAGTGATGGAATAACCGTACAAAAACAACACGAAACTTTAGAATTTAATCTAAAACAATAAATGCCATCTAGAGACATATTAAACAACATGAATATAAATGTGTTACTTTAAGAATCCAAGTGCTTGCTGTTCTGATAATGACACAGCTACTCACTTCACTCTGCTAGGGTCCACAGCATTCTGCTGAGCTAAGAAGCGCTACCAGGATTCACAGATAAACAGTACATGACTTTTGTAAAACAAAATAGAACAAAAAAATGATCTGCTCCTTATTCATCAATTGTTAGCTTGTTGCAATAACAACAAGCTTATGTAATGATTTGGCTGAAGTCATTACCCAACGCACTTATTCTAGACTATTCCCATGACTTGCCTGATGATCAGACCAGAAGCAAAGCTGGTAATAAGGGAATACCAGGCAAGATGCGATGTAGAATCAGGAATAGAGATTAGAGGACATGGTGAGCCTAGGTAGCAAGGTTCAGGACAAGGA
>JAUBOD010000633.1:1631127-1645245 GCA_032353885.1 Nothura maculosa | reverse complement strand
AAGAGGTGAACATAAAGGTAAGTCTGGACAGCTCACTTTCAAGTACACAATATATGTTAGAAGATGGGCCTCTAGGACATGTACACTGTCAAGAAAAATAAGATTAACTTTTACCCTTTTAACTATAGTGGAGGAAAAAAAAAGTGTTCTAACTTGGTTAGCACAAAATAATGTAGTTGAATGCACCCGTGCAAATATATGTATTTGTAGTGTCCTTCTAGCCTGTTAGAGGCTGCATTGATCTGCTCATGAGACTAAGATACATTCTAAATACAAAGCACGCAAAGCGCTCTTCATTAGATTCATCACGGATTCAAGCACTAGCTCTGCAGCATGAGTTGGTATATCAAAAACCTCTGATATCTGGAAAGACTCACCCTTTAGATACTTGAAACCCCAAGACTCAAATGAGAACAAAAGCACTTGCCATGATATGTAACACATACAATAAATCCAAGTGACAGACATCAAATCTCTGGTGGAACAATAAGTCCAGGAGAAGAGCGGGTCTGTTGGCACCACTATCAGTGTCTTCATATATTATAGTCATACGTGCACAGCGACTAATGACCCATCACTTACTCTATAGTCAGGTGCTCACTCTGCAACAAGATAGGTGATCCCTCAGCTTCAGAATAGCAAACCAGCACTAGTCTAGTCCCAGGGCAGAGCACAGCAGCTCACTGCTACCTGGACAGATATCCAGAAGCTGCCCACCAGCTATCCAAAATGCACCTAGTGGGAATTTTCTTTTCAGCATAGAACACTACCCATTCAATCTAGGTGACAGAAAAACAAGGTAATGCTGTTTATTCTCCTTGTGACTGCAGTGGGCAGGAGGTTGTTACCAGGAGTTTTCCCAGTGCTTATTTGAGCTATAAGGTGCTGCACTCTGGTTGTGCCCATCCAGAATTCACACTGACAGGCTGCGAAGCCACATTAGATTCTTGGTAAGTGACATTCAAAGACAGTGTGAGAGCTTCTGTCTAGTTCAGGGCAAAGAGTATTGCAGGACACAAAACTGGAGAAGGGCCCTGGCCATGACCAGCACAGAGTTCAAGCTCCCTCTACAGCTTGGTGGTGATGGAAAAGCAGCAGAAAAGTGTTGGTGCTGATGGAAAAGCAGCCTCAAAGACATGCTAAGGAATACCAACCTGTCCAGCTGAATGAGGGCCAACAAGTCTTGCCACAGACAACACAATCATCCTTCATACTCACTTGAAACAATTGTGCAAGTAAGGACATACACATTTATCTCATGCTCACCAAAATTAACAGTACCATTACTTTGATTCTGCACACTGGAAGAAAAATACCAAGTGGACTATTGCTATGGACAGCACCTGATGCCTAAATACTTTTTGTTTTTGAAATGGAATAGTCAATTAATAGATTCTATTTTATAAGAGACTCTGCATGTTATGAATTTTACTGAGAATATGTAATTTTTAAGGGGATGAGAGCTGAACTAAAAAGCAGGCACTCGGACTTATGGTCCAGTCATTTAGCTACCAAATAAAAAACCAGAAATCTGTGACAACAGTCTTTTTCCTGAGTTTTGTATAGTCTGCACTCAAGTAAGAAGCTACTGTTCTAAAGGGATTCCCACAGGTAGAGGCTCCTTGAAAACTGGCCCAGTTTCCAAAAAAATTCTATTTCAACAAAAGATTTGTCTAAATTAAGACTATTTTTCCCCTAACAGCTAAATGAGACACTAAAAAAATGCTCCCAAACAAAGCCTACAAGTCCATAATTAGTCCATACAAGTCCATAAAACTGGCTTGCACCACAAACATACTTTTAAAGTTCTCTAGACTCCACCATGCCCTTAAAGATTGATGATAAAACCACTACTGCCATCAATAGGAGCTGGATGGTGTCTGGGGGACTTTGGACCTCAAGAAACATCCCAAGAAGAATTACACTGGATGAGCTTAGGGTACAAGCCCAAAGGACTTGGGTTCATTCTCGTTCCACCACAGCCTTCATGTGTGATCTTGCACTAAACGTTTTGCCTTTCTAGGCTTCATTTCCTCATCTTTCAAACAGGGATAACAGCACTTCCTCACCTCTGAGGCCATGTGTGCTAAGTGTATTAAAGATCACACCTACTAGACTGATGAGAGATATCTACATAGCATTATCATAAATACTTCGATGATACCCACGATAAAATCTAGATAAGAATCTCAAAACCAGGAAGAGAGAAGTAGATAGGATTTAGCAGTTATTACCATCATTTGCCTCTCCTTGTACCACGTGCTAAGAATCAGAACCAACAAAGTAGCTGCAAACAAAGCAAGCAGCTTGTATTCTGGCATATTTCCTCATGCAGGGAATTGGAAACAGTGCAGCAAGAACTATTCATTCTTGGATGAAAAGTGCATAAATATAACAGATGAACCCTTTTAGGAACTCACTGACAGCAACCGCCTACTGACTGGACTGGTTTGCAGTATTCAAACTGGATGCGGGAGAAATAAAGGGCCCTCAGACTCTGGGAATGCATGCAAACATCTGGAGCACATACAGCTTATACCTGTAAACTTAACTAAACAAATCAGCTTGCTCTGCTCCTTATTTAAAACACTTTCCTTTTATAATGCATGGGAAAACTATAGCAATATCTGTTATACCATTTACGATTAAGAAAATCAGGAGGTAGACAGCTTAGATCTATAAAAGTGATTTGATATATTTGGCAATCCAACCTGGCCTGCCTGCAATGAGCTGTTAAATGAAACTTTGCACGGCCATACCATCAGGCTTTATTCACTTGCCACATTTTATTCTGAGGGGTAAAACTGATGGCTAGTACTGCTCACCTCAATTACTGCCAGAATTGTGTCAGATCTGGGGACTAGATCAATCCCTCCTCGGAGCAAGGGAGAGAAGATTTGGAAATCAGCAGCCAAGGAGAACAAAGATATGGCCAGAAAATGCAAGCAGCTTCCCATTTCTTCATCACCCATTAGGGACATCAACAGGCATTTCTAAAAACTCCCAGAGACATCTATCAAGGTTTCACAGATAACAGATGAAACCCACTAAGCTTCTCCAACACTTATGGGGAAAGTACGTATTGGAATAATATTAATGAACCTTTTCTGATGCAGTTATATGTTTTTTGTTACACAAAACTGTCTGAACTGACTGTAGTGAATTCCTCAGTAGCTCGCACATGAGAACTACACAAAATAAAGAACAAAACTACAATAAAACATAGGAATTATTAGTTATTAAAAGGGAAATGAGAGAATAGTTTTCTTATTCTAAGTGCTGTAAGATTTTCTTTTGACAGAAGGCAGAAAGGACATCAGCTCCAGACGACATTACAATTTACCCAAACTCCTGGCAGTGTTTAAACAATTTATTTCATTATTCCTCATAGCCAGCACTTGGTTGCATTTCTGTTTACATACTCTGCAGAGGCCATCAGCTATGGGAAGAAAGCCGAGAACCTCGTCAGGTCATAATACCTGTAAGGCTCATTGAGTCTTTGCTGATTTTCAAGCAGAGCCTTGCTGGGAAAGCAATGCACAAAGTCAATACAGAGCCCAGGTACAATGTCCTTGCAGTAAAATAAAAATTACTAAAATAAACTTCTAGGTGTCTGGCAAAGAATTGAAAAATACGACATATTTATATATAATGTATCAACTGACACCAGATGCAGCACATATGACCCGGGCTGGGCTCAGTGAAAGGGGCTGCACAAACCGATACAGGCTTTAAGCACATGGTACGTGGATGGTTCTCATTTCATGAACATATTTTCTTTTCCCTACTTGCTGTTTTAACAACAATAATATACCAGATCCAGATATAAACTAAGACATATTGTCCTGTTTGGGAAACAGTTTTTCACTGCACTAATAACTATAAATACAATGAGTTTTTGTTTTTGGTTTTTAAAAGAAGTTTAAAGATAACAAGAAATTAATCAAAATCCACATCTACATGCATGATATTAGACCAATGCAATGTTACCTTTCAATGCATGTTGGTATATGGATATTTATACTCCAGATTGAAACTTCTGATTTAAAATTACTTAAATTTTGATAAACTGACCTATATAAGACAAAATAAGCTGTACATGGATGACCACATTGGTTATAATCCAATTAGTTGCTTTTGTTTTTAAGTTGTAAGTAGGATGATCCAAATATTGGGAAAAAAAATGATTCAAAAAGAGAAAAAAAATACACCAAAAAAGAGAGGGGAAAAAAAGAAAAAAAATTCAAAATCAAACTGCCCTTAGCTGCAAGGTCATGATTCCTTACAGGGGTAACTTCAGAGAGAGCAGTCTATCTGCCAGTCAGCACCACCAAAAGAAATCAGCACCAGCAAAGGAAAAAAAGGGTAAGTGTATAAAAAATAAAGATTTTAGGATGAGCACAACTGCTTTGCATAGTCCAGAAACAGAGTCTGGATGTTCAATTAGGGTTCCCTCACTGTTGTTCAACTAAACGGTCTCTCAAGTGGATCCATTTTACAGGAGGCCCAGAAAGCATTTCCAGATGAGCAGACATTTGCTGCACAGTCTCATTCATTTGCAGTTTCACTGGACTCTATCTACTTTCCTCCTTCTCCTTTGGCAGATAAACCTCAATTCAATCTCTTCTGCACTATGGAGCTGGCAGAATATCCTTCCCCATAAAGTAAGATCATTTTGCCTCCTTCAGTGACTTCATTTCTTTTCCACAGGTCCCAAGTATTTTTTTTCCTTCTCTTCATGACAGAGCTTAAATCCTATTCATGTATTGCCTATAATTCATTTTACAGCATTAGCTTTTTATTTCATCACAGCAAAGTTCAATGATACCTGTCAAGCCAACAGTGTAGACTACTTCTAAGAAGTCTGCAGCAAAATTGCAAGGGTCTCATGTTCACTGTCAGGAACACAACATCAGATTGAAGGCAGGGGCATTAAAAGTGGATGCTGTTTTCTAGTAGAAAAAGGATATTTAGGGCTGAAGGTAACTCTTCAGCATAGCAGCATATGCAAAAAAATAAAATAAAAACCCAACCACACAAACTTGCAAACAAGCTCTACAAATTGTAAGAATCTTCTTTGAGTGTCTAGATGATCCCACCATGATTTGGCAGCTGCAATTCATGTAAGCAAATACAACTCAGAAGAATGGCAAGCAGCAATTTCAGCAATACAATGAAGGCTAATCATAATCAGCAACCAAGGATTCAAAGAGTTTCAAACAACTCAGTGAAAAAGATCAACAGTTCAGTCTGGTTTCTTTCCCCCCCCAACCCTTGGCGCAGGCATGACGTTGGCTAGGGATCTATGTTCAGACTTAAATACTAAGATCACCAAAAAAAAAAAAAAAAAAGTTAGTGTTCTAATAGTGTTCTAATTCATAAAGACACAGGCACAATCAGAAAACAGCCACTATGTCTCATTTTTCCTAAACAAAATAATAAGTGGGAAAAATAAGCACACGTAAAGAAACAAATATGCATTTATATTTAGAATGCAGCACTATCTACTGGGACATCAAAACTTGTATGGTATCCCTAACTTTACCTTTGTAAGGAGTCATAATAAGAGAAGAGGCATGAATGATTTTAACAACAGGGACTAGCTCTTTTCCTATCTCCTTTTCAAAAAATGTACACTGAAATACAGACAGATTAATCCTACCTAAAACTTCTAGAAGAGGGGGGTTAGCGTTTTCTGATTTTCAGTTAATGGTTATCTTGTTTTACCTAGAGCTTCTCTCAAATGTAAGGTTCTTAAAATCATCCCACACAATTTTGTGCCATGTATTTTATGCCTCTTGGGCTGCCTTTGTTTTTCTGCCTTTCTGCCTATTTAACCCCAGCTCACCCCACAAGCTAACAGACATTAAAATGTAACCAGGGCTTTTCTTCCATAAAGCAGAAAGGAAAACATGTGACATTCATGTGGTATTCAGAGTGCAGCACTGTTTATTTTGCTTGTCTCTTCCTATTGATTCCTTTATCCTTGGTCTGATTTGGTTAATTTATTTAAGGCAATTGCCAGCAGAGAGACACTCACCTCCTTCCTACCTTGGCCCTGCACAGAATAACAACCAGCACATCCTTCAGAGAACAGGGACTCAATGAAGCTTGGGTTGCATTTTACCTTTGAATAAAAATGAAGAAAATATACTTGGGATTGCTTATTCCTAGCCATCACACTTGGGCTAATTTGGGGGCAAAGTCCTGATTTCTCAAATTGTGAAGTCTCTGCAAATCTCCCACTCAAAGCAAATACAGACACTGTATCCGTTTGCCTTGCCAAGGCAAGACAGACCTTTGCCTTGCGTCACTTTGGTATCTTGTGCTAAAAGTTACTTGGTGAGTTATAAAGAAAGAGTAAACTAAATGTATTTTAGCTTGAGTGCTAAGGACATAAGACATTTAAACAGCTAGGACCATACTGAGCTCTATTTTTAAACAAAGCAGTGGCTAGTTCAGATTACTAGACTTTAAACACAGACTTGTTTGGATATTTGTCACATATTTAGTCCTGTCTACAAATAAAAAGGCAATTACAAGTTCAACTATTAATAAATATCGAGAAAGAGGAAAAAAAGAAAAAGAAAAAAGGAAGCTTTTCTTTATCCTTGAAAAAAGATAATCAACTAACACCATGAAGGCGCTGTGCAATAAGCCATGTTAAAAACAAAGCACACACGTTGCCATCCAGGATTAGCACACAGCTGTAATCAAACCTGTAAAGAAAATGCAGTGCCACGTGTTGCTCCGAAGATTAAGCTAGAACGGTCTAGGGCGACCTGACTTCTCTATGAGAGCGTCCACAAAGCAATGTGAAGATTTCCTGCTTTCAGGCTCATTAACTTCAACCTTTTCATGGGCCAACTCAAGGATTACTGAAGAAAAAAAACACGAAGTAAAGAAAGAGAGAAAAAGTACCACACTTGTACAAGACCCAATGGTAGGCAAGTACAGTGGCTTGCAGATGGGACTTGTTACCATGGCACTGGATTTATTAGTTCTTGGTTGAAATACGTCAGAGATGAGGGATGAAACCGTGCATCAAGTTTTATGGAGTGGCCGCCATATTGCATGAAAGACTGAAGATAAAGTTCTAGATTGAAAGGAAGAATTACAACAACTTAAACTAAACAGCTCTAAGCCTCCCAAATTACAGGTCAGCAACCTCGTGCGCTGAAGGTACCAGAAAGGCTCCCAACAGCAGGGGTTGGATTTCCAACACAAGCCAGGCACAAACGAGAACCCTGCATGGGGAGCAGAGCTTGGCAGCTCCACAGAGCCCCACGGTGGGTTCTTGGAAATGGATGTACTTTCTCTCCTGCACTTTTAAACCTTCTTTCCTGTTAAATCCGTAGTTCATTAGAAGTCTTCATCCTTATTCCTACGGAAGACCTATCATATTTATAACGTCGTAACTTAAGCAGTTTCCTCTCTCAAAGAAGTTTTATGTCCAACATTAATTCAATGAATCCATTTCACTAAGAAAATGAGTGATACAGCTGCCAACTTCCATCAGCAAAAGAATAATTTTTTTCATTCCCCTTTCATATAATTTGTGATAGTCAGTTATAGAGTTATGGGTCCTCAAATATTTCATAAGCATTTTCAGCAGATATCTTAGTGATATTTTTCATTGCATGTGTTACATGGATTATTCCCAAGACAAGAAATTACTTCGTTTCCCAGAAACAAGACATCAGCAATCACAATAAACTGCGCCTTTTACAAGTCTGCTTAGCAGGGAGAGATATAGAACAAATTCCTTTAATGAGAATCGTATCACAATTGGCAACCAAGGAAAGGGCATTTTCAGAATCATGAATAATATTCGGATGCAGGTATATGGCATTTCTGTGAAGCTCTGTTGACCTTCAGCCTCACTTAGAAGGACATTACTTAGCTAAACTTAAACTAGTGTCAATAAATGATCTCACATCTACAGGATTACTTATTTTGAGGTGTGAGGTGAGAAAATAACACACCAGTATGAGCTGTAAGAAAACTACAAAATAAATTTAACTACTCTGTAGATCTTCATTACAAGCAGACAATTAGTCAATGGGTAAAAAACAAAAAAAAACCCACTAATTCATATTGTGCAGTATTTAATATATTTCAATTAGATATTTTCCATGTCCTGCAGCTAACTATTTAAGGGGCTTTTTAAAATATATATATATATATTTTTATGTGTAAAAATGCTATTTTATTTCACTTTAATCTTATATGAATTATTCTTGTAAGTAAAGTATTTTAATCTGGTGTACTTTACTCTCTTGTTTGAGAAATACTTACAGTAGTGGTCTCTTTACAGGATCTTTTCATTCCATGATAAATAAAAGTTAAAA
Organism: Nothura maculosa; assembly: GCA_032353885.1. NCBI lineage: Eukaryota > Metazoa > Chordata > Aves > Tinamiformes > Tinamidae > Nothura > Nothura maculosa. Next base: position 1,636,894 of record JAUBOD010000633.1, on the reverse strand, counting down.
AGCTATTATTTTAACAGAACACATGAAAGCTGTTTCATATATGCACCTTTAGACAGTAATACATTTTCTTATTTAACTTGTGTCCAACTGCCATTGTTTCAACCTGATTATATAAGGGATAGAAGCACATATTTACAGACAAAACTTTTTGTTAAGCATAAAACCCAAGTATCACATGTTGAAAAATACCAGAAAATTACCAGAATACGATAATCTAATTTTGCAAGTGATTTCATCTAACTTTTATTACTTCATTATCACAAGATAAGAAGGAACAAAGAATTTAAAATCGATCTGTGCATTGTCAGAAATTTTTTTTTTCTTAAACATCTTAAATTGGGTAGTAGTTCTACGCTTTTTTTGCTGGATTCACTTGCCTTGTAAGCAACACACAGTGATTTTTCAGCTGCACTCAACCACTCTGCTCGCGCAGTCAGCCCCTTCACTCCACAACAGCTGATCCCCTTCACATCCTAGATCTGCTTTCACTTGCCCATTAGTTTTCGAGTAATAGGCTTTGGGTCTTTTTTTTCTTTTAGCACTAGTTCACACATAAAGCAATCACATAGTATGTCCATTATTTGAATGAATATTCCTTTGTGCTTACATCACACCTTCCTTAGAAAAATCATTTTGGCAAAACCATTAATATTAGTCATATTTTTCTTTCATATTTTGGCAAGAATTTTCCCTTCTCATTTAGAGGAACTGAAAATTTTTGTCAATCACTCAACATTCCCACCCCACATTTTTTTGCGGTGTCAGCTTGCTGGGATAGGAACCACAAGGCAAACCACAGTAATTTTGATTTCTGAATATTTGAATTATTTATATAACTGGTATTTTAATGAGAAATATCTTCATATACTCATTAAATACTGATAACGCCTGCCTAATAAATCAGATGAATGACAAGCTGAAACATATAGCCATGCACATGTTATTCGGCAGAGAAATTAGAGTGTATCATTTGATTCTGGTATTCAGAAAACTTAACTCCTCTGGTGCACTGCAGTTCAACTCAGCGAAGCAAGAACTGGTCTTTTGTTAAGAATAATGAGGAGCAAAAAGGGGCTAGGAAACTTAATAGCAAAACAATGTGTCGCTTTCAAGAACACTTTGCCCGAGAGAGTTATTTCCAAGGGTAAAATCAAGCCCTCCTCTCACTCTGCACCCTTCAGGCCCTTGTGAAGCTAGAGTTAGCACCCCAGAGCTAACCTATGATTAATGAATTCCTGGGGCTATATAGCAAATCCATAGGAAAAAAAAAAGAAGTCTTGGTCCTAGTGAAAACAAATCCAGCTCTACAAAGGGAAGTGTATGTAGTCTTGCAATATTTTCCTGAGCCTCAGCTGAGGCAACTGCAACTCAACCGCTTGCGATGCTCTGACCACGCACGGTGGATCCCAAAGCCAAAGGCCTCATGTTCCTTTCACATCAAGTCTTTTGCAAACTGATTTAATAATTAAAATTTGAAATAAAATCATTTGTCGAAGTTAGATTAAGAAAACAACAATTTGTTCACAAAGGCATCCATAAAGTCTGCACATATGGAAAATGCCTGTTCTGTGGCATCTTTCAAAGCTATTTGCATGAAGAAGGAAAACAAGAAAAAAGCCACTGTTTTTCTGTATCACAAATATATTGAAACTACTTAATGTGTTTTCACGATTCTTTCCAATTATCCTTGTCAATTATTTCCATAATTTTATTAACTTCTCAAGAAGAATGAAGCTTTCTGTTTGTTTTACTATTGGTGTTTACCAGCTGTTAAGAAAGGCTTGAGGTGGCTTCTTTCCCATAGAAAGGAGGTCTCACATTCTGCTTCATTTACAATTTCATCATGTCCTTAGTGCAAAAAATCTCTGAAAACGTATATGGAAATCCCTAAGTGTTAATTTTTAAGTCAAATCATATGACTGCATATATATTATATATTACACATGTACATTTAGAGCAAACACAGTATGTATATTACCACTGAAGAAAGTATCATTTCTTTCAAAAGAGAGACTTGGAAATAGCTGTGTAACCTTTTATGAAATCCTCCATATATTCAGGGAAGTGAAGCCTATAGACCTTCCTTCATGTAAAATTGCAAAGTGGGGAATGGTATTCTCCTTAGGACTTGGTTATTAGATGCTTGCATGACTAGTAATTACATAACTAGCAATAAAAACCAAGAGAACTAAAATAATTTTTAGGAATTATCTCTTTCTGGCTGCTCTTTTTTTTTTTTTTTTTAAATGGTGCACATTCAAAACATACACAGGTTTCTTTAACCATGCAAATCAGAATATTAAGATGACGACTCTTCATGAATGAATATTACCCATTAAATTAACTTTCTACTGAATATTCCAATCCCAACTTTAAAATACGCTTCTCACAAATACTCTCTGGTGACAAATACTCTCTCACAAATATCTTAACGACAATTCCTGCCAGCAAATTTCTGCTACTAAAAATTCAAAGAAAGTAAACATCAAACAATTGATCTATGCAAATGAAATCAGTTATTTAAATTAACATCACAAGAAATTTTTATAGTTCTCCCTTAACAGGAAGAAATTAAGAGGCTATGAGGGCCTGACATTCCTCAGATAGCTATGAATATATTAATAAATTAGATTAGAACACACCATTTTGAAGGCACAGATTTTGAAGGATGGAAATGTCGCTGAAGGACACAGGGAAAGAAAGTGCAATTTTCAACCTTGATCAACTTTTTGATGTGACCCCATGGAAGTCCGGAGAGGTTGGAGGTAAGGCCGGGAGGATGGCTGGGAATGGTTAGAACAGCATCAGGGCTCCATGTCTTGATAAAAAGCAACACAGAATTTGTGCAGTTAGTTATCTAAAGTGTCAGTAATCCACATACCCTTATTGTGGATCCTAGTGGTTGGGAAAAGCTTTTTTTTCTCCTTAAAAAAAAAAACCCTACAATTCTAAACTATTTATTGGTAAAATTTACCTATTTTTCATCTTATTATTTACACCTTAATATCTTTCAATAATTTTTTTTTAAAGAATCAAATACTTTGGATCAAGAAGTGTCATTACTTTAAAATGAAATATTAATCATTAAAAATAGTGCATTAACACCTGCATTCTCCAGGTTGACCGGCTCAGAATTAAGCAATCTCAAAAAAAGATGTTTTTGAGCCATCAAAGAGATAAAAAGGACCATAACCAATAACTACCTGTTAAAATCCATGTTGATAGTTGATCAAGCTCTATCTGAACAAAATCCCACTTAAAACATACTTCTTATCAGCTTTATTCTTCGTGGTTATCAAAGTGATCAAGATCAGAATTAGTACTTTCTGCCTAATTATCCACCCAGGCAGACTAATGAGCAATATGCAGCTATTAACCAGGATGAGCAGCTGGGAGAATCTCTCCAGAAACTCAGTCTCAAGTCGCTGCATTTCAGGAAGTATTAAATAAAATTCACTCAAAAAAAAAAAAAAAAAAAACAAAAAAAAAGAAAAAAAATTTGTCGTCAAAAAAAAAAAAAAATGAAGATTACAGTAGAAGAAAGAGTCAGATTCTAGTCCAACCTGACAGTTTGAACAAGTAGTGAGTTTATTTTCATTCCTTGTGCTACAGAAGCTTTAAAAGAGCCCATTTCCGTTGTGGCAGAATTAATAGATGGCTCGTGGTTGAGCAGGATGAATTTTCCCTTCCAGTACCTCTCTATTGTGAAAGCTGCACTACAAGGGAGCACCGAGATAAAACTCCCAGTTCTGTTTTACACCATCCCTCTTTAGAGGACAGGGCACTTAATCAGCTACAATGGGATTTAATGGAGTGTTCCAACTGCCCAGCTTCCTCCAATTACTAAAATTCCATTGCTGTAAATCAAGGTTTGCCAAGATGCTGAACCTAGGAGCAGGTATGAAATTTAAACCAGCCCTGACTTGAGCCTGTCTGCCCCTAGGAGAACCTACTGCAGCAGAGTCAGGTCATTACAGCTCCACTACAGAGACTTTCAAGGGACGACGACTCCATTACCTTCTCGGGAACCACAGCCCATTGCTTTCATATAAAATCATTTCCTTCCTTTGTTTATAAGTTTTATATTGCAATAGCTACATATAAGCTCACCAGGAAATTTCAGGGGGAAAGTGGAGAAGTAATGGGTCTATTGGGCAACACATACAACTAATACTAAATATGCTCAGGAAAGGTTCCTTTCAGTTTTGGTGTTTGTTGAAAAGAGCTTGCTCTATGTTGCATAAACAGAATGAGATTAATTCTGATCTCTGACCTCTTATTTCAGGTATTTTATAATGAATACATGCAAAAAAAAAAAAAACCCCAAAAAACTAACAAAACCACAGTTACAGTCATTGAAAGACTGTCACACCTCTAGAATACCCAAAAGGAGCAAAGCAGAGGTTCAGTATTGACCCTGACCACCCATCACAGCATATTACAGTGCATCTCTCTGCGATTTGCAGCTTTGATATGAAGGACTGACTAATAGGATTTCCATTTTAATAAGGTCACGCTGTACTTGTTAACACAACTAAAGAAAGAATTACTCTAAGCAGAGAGACAAAAAGTGACTTAATTTTGTAATATAATGATTAACCTGGAACAAATACTACAAGAAGAAAATTTCCATATATATCTCGCACATTCATTAACATATTTGTAATATTCTCTCATGTTTTAAGAAAGCTGACATCCAAACAACATATTTCCATGATGCGTGCGGATTCTAAAGTACATCATACTCTAAGCCGCTTTCAGACTTTGGAGAGTTAATTGGATTATAAATAGAAAGATAATATAAATACGTGCTATGAACATTTGCAAACTACTGAACAAGCTAAGACATGAAATACAACAATTCCATTACATTTGTTCATCTGCCTTCGCACGTGGAAGATACAGACAAATCCACTCCTGCAGAACGGCCCAGGACACTGCAGACATATCAACAAAATTCTGTAGACTCTATGAGTTGGCTTCTGAGAGAATATAAAGTCACTTCTAAAGAAGGGAAACAGGATTTATTACTTCTGGTTGTCCAAATAACCCTTTAAAGCCATATTCATTGGCACTGCATATGCATTTGCCACTCGGACTCGCCAGACAAAGCCAGTTTAAGCTAACGACACTGATCAGGCACCAAGAGAGACCAGAAACGCTCCCGCAGGAGCCAAGGAGCACTTTCTGTGGGACAGCTACAGCAGCGACTGTTTAGACCAGCACACAAAACAACATGTAATTTAAAAGCCACTCAATGCAGTAGTGCTTTGTCAGTGAAAGCTTCCCTTTATCTGTCGCACATTTCTGAGAATTTACTCATAAGGTTGCATTCAGTATTTTAGACTAAAGCTACTCGACTGTTTTACTCTGGTTTGAAAATGTGTATGCGTGACTGTAAATCATAAGTTATTGCCCTCCTCCCTGACTGAATGACAGGCACTCAAGGGGCAAGGGCAACAGGACACAGAGAAGCCTTGGAAGTCACAGTCCTGGGGCCACTTCTGATGCGTGCTGATTTGAAAAAGAGTATTTTATTGCCTAGCCACCCATATCATCACGAGTATGGAATAGCACTGGCTTCAGATATAGTAGCAAACCCAAATTTGAGTTATTTATGACCACGTATTTCTTTGCTGTCCAATAGACCTTATTCAGTTGGAAGCCTCAGAATATTAAAGATGAAGAAGAATATATCTAATATTACACCAATGAAGCTTTTGCTATGAAATTATTCCAACTGAAACCAAGGTCTAATAGTTTCATT
>JAUBOD010000633.1:1616160-1628185 GCA_032353885.1 Nothura maculosa | reverse complement strand
TCCCTGCCTGATGGATAAGCTGGAGAGCTGAAGAGGAGCAGCGCAACTGCGGCGTTGACAAGCGAGCACCAGAGCACTGAGATGCCTCTTGTTTGACTCGACCTTTGGATCTGAGCCGGTCACCCGAGAACCACGGGAAAAACAGAAAATTCAATGGGGAGAAACAGCAGGACTGCTCTGACTTTTATTAAAAAGAAAAACAAAACACCACACGCCTATATCTACAATTGCAAAGAATCACACGCATTTCTCCCTGTGGATTGCGAATCAACCAAGACCAGGATCTGCCCTGTTCCAAATACACTTCGATCAGCTCTGGATCAAGCTGATTTTGTAAGGCACATTGAATGCAGGTATAGCCAAGATCTTTGGCCCCCTTGCTTAGGTGAGGCCGGCATTTCAATGACCTTCCCCCGAATTAAAGGTTTCCAGGACATTCACTGGAGAAACACCATCACAACACGGAATAAAACTCAAAAGTGCTACACCTTCCCTCTGTTCCTTTGAAGCTTTGGTTGGATTTCATTTGGAGTCAATAATCTACCAAGAGCCTCCAGTCCTGTAATTTATCCTGTGCAGCTCAGTCAAAGCCCAAAAGGTCCAGATCACCATAAATTTGTTTGAAAAGCTACTTGCTCATTGCTCTCTACCCTCTCATTGCAAGAGCTGACAAAAAGATGAGAGTAGCAAAATAAATAATAATAATTTAGGCTTTGCTTAGGCACACTGCTTATTTTTTCTTTTAAAAACTTTAACATCTTTTTCATTTTATCACTGCTCTATTACACTGTTGTCATTATTAAAAGACCATGCTGGTCAGTGAATAGAAATTAATTTCTAAATTCCAGTAACTCAAATGTCACAACCACACAAAAAAGCCATACATTAACTAGCTGATACCACAAACGAGAGGAAAAACACAAGTAGAGTCCTGAAGGGAGCATGAATAAAAAGGGGAAAAAAAATAAGCTTGCTATACATTATATATTGTTTGGATATTAGTAAATATAATGTGCTTTCCATGCAAGAAAGCAAAGGAGCTTAATTAACTTAATTTCAATATCTGTTATGATATGACTCATACGTTTAGCTGATAAACAATTATGAATTCTATTTCTACTTACTGTTAAATTTTAGAAATGATTTTTTTAAAATACATGAAACACAGAAAAGTAAAACTTCCAGAATACCTACACTGCATTTTCAAAGAGGAATAGGTACTCTCTAGGATCAAAAATCAGTGAGACTTGAGGTTTAATAAACAAGGTTACTGTCAATCCATCTGACACTCCCAATTTTTTCCTACTGAAGGATCAAGAATATATGTACATAGATAAAATGGGGAAAAACACCCACAGTGTACATAACTTTCAAGTTTTTCTGCAAGTTGAAGGTATTTCTTGAGCTAGGTCCCAAAACAACTTAGTTCAGTAAACAACATCTATGGACTTTCTCTATCAGCAGCCTGAAAATCTACCACATTACAAGTTTTGACATGTCTGAAATTCTGCATAAGAGGCCAGTTATATATCATCATCATACTGCACAGTTATGCTTTTCCAACTTAATGCATACCCTAAGAAAAAGGCTCAAAAGGGTTTTGAATAATCTATTTTTCTACACACATCCTGTGGGAAGTATCATCACCACGCCAGCCAGCATAAGGGCAGGGCAATTACAACATCCAGCAGTCAGTAAATCTTATTTCAGCAGGTGAAATCTTATCATAGTTCAAGAATCAAGGCACTACATAATGAAGAAAAATATATCAATAGTAAGATATAAGCATATCAGCATTGAATTAGTCCTTAGGAACGTTAAAGGAAAAAGATTGATATCTATTAGCGTCTCCTGTGATGTTTGCTGTTTTATTTTTATTGTGATAATTATGGGAAGTATCTGCACTGGTATCTCTATGTATTTTAATCCCTTGCCACCCCCAAGCTTGTTTTGCACTGAACAGAATAACAGCCAAGCAGATATCTAAATACTGCAGAAATAACCCTATTTTCTGCCATGGACAGGTTTCACAGCATGGATGCTCCTTCCCAAAGTATTTCATGTTGATTCCTCACATCTAGGGCCACATTCACTTGACTCCAAGCTTTGGCACTGAAGGAGCAGCACTGCCCTGAGCTCCCTCTACAGTTAATGAGGAGAGAGGCACTCCTGAGGATGACAAGCCTTGGGAAAGTGCACGGCCTTAACTGAACTCTTAAGCTGAGCAGTTTAATTACAGGGTGAGCTGGGATGGAGCTGAATTCTTGCAGAACATGCTTGTCCTTTCATCACTCCACCTGCAGCAAGCGTGCAGGATCCCCCGTGAGTTGCTGCCCTTCATAATGGGAAGGCTGGAATTTCTGTTTCCACCTTCTACTGAACTTCACCTGCAAAAAAGGTGAAAACCAAAACAGTTGGCCCAGCACCCCATAAAAGCTTGAACACAGGCTAATTTCATTTAAGTTTAAAACAAAGGAGTTCCACGAGCCCACATGAAACTTCTGACACGTTTGCTTTGATCTGCCAACATTAATATTGTTAGAGTTTGGGATGAGAGGCTATATCGTCATGACTCCAGGTGGGACTGCAAAAGAAGAGAGCTGGCTCTAATTCTATTTCCTTCAGGATGATTTTTAGTTTGGCCAGAATGATCTTATTCTGGCATACCGTAATGTTCAGAGCACTTTATATAAGCTGTATGCCAAGTAGCCATGCACGACGGCTGGAGATGTGCAAGACGACCATGCCCCTTGGGCAGGAGCAGGCTCAGGGTGAGGCAGAGGACATCCTAGCGTTACACCCAGGCTTCAACAAGTCACTTAATTCCCTTGAGATGAGCTTCTCCACCCGTCATATGCAAATAATGTGATACTCTTGCACGATTACAAAATAATAGCTGCGGTGTTCTATATAGCAAGGGAGATTAAAATCACAAACTGACAGATACAGGCTCTAAACCTGGGCACTCAAAGCTTCAAATCCTGTGCCATATATAGAAGACTGCATAGCTTCCCCAAGCAGCAGTTCATCTTCCATTTATGTCCAGAAAACCTAATATACTATTATTTATAATGTTTAGCAAGACTGCAACAATTTAAGACACTTGACTATATAGGGTCACTACTAAATCTGGCTTCTGCATCCTGATATTCCGGGAACCTGGGTATGCAGCAGGGAAATAAAGTTTAAAGATGAGTTTGTCAGAGCTTCAGATCTCCCTCCACAACTGAGATTCCATCACTAAGTTCCAGATCTAGGTGTTACAAAAAGTATCCCCTGTAACATCCTGTGAACATCCTCCAGCAAGTTTTTCACCAAGACCAGGATAGCAGAGATACCGAGATGCCTTTTGCCCAATTTTCCTCTTCACACACCACTTTGGACAGAGTTCAAAGGAAGAATCTTGAATATGTTTCTATCAGCCACTAATACAGCGGCCAACCCAGACAAGCCCATGTCTATGCAGAAAGTAGATTCCATAATTTGAGATGACCCATCCATGTCTGCAGCCTATCAGGAAAATAAAGGGAAACAGGCAGAAATTTTCTTTCTCTTTGGAACCAGTAAAGTCACTGAGATACAAAAATACAATGTGATCTGGGTGGCAAGAGACAGAAATTATATTTTAAGACTGAAGACAAAAGCAACACTAATAAATCCCAAAGCTCTCCACATTAAAAGGATATTAAGAGGAAGAAAAACAGAATTAATGGCATAAAGGAACAAGAGGAAAATAGGAGCAATAAGAACCATTCAACTTTATGAGGCAACGGAATCTATTGCTTGAAAGGTTATGTGGGTTAGCTTATGCTATTCCAAATTTGGGCCCTTTTAATACCAACTACGGCTTCACACTAAAAATGCCTTTGTGGGTTTAACAGCCAAAGTGGCAGCTATTAATGAGAAAGAAGAAAGCGTTTGCGTGAGGAGCTTTCCCTCACCTCTCCCCGTTGCCATTATTTGTTAATGAAACTCTGCCTCCACCTGGCAAACGCACACAACAGCAAATTCCAAGCGCCCCGAAAATAATCTTCACATCTAACACACCACAAAGCTTTGGCACGCGTGCTGTTGGCTTTAATAAATACAAGATAAAGACTTTACACATGGAATTTGTTGCAAAGTCACATAAACATTGTACCCACTTGATGAATTAAGATGAAGTGGAATGCACAGGCTGCAGGGTGCTGCAACTGCTTTAGTACTTAGAAAAAAAAAAAATATATATATATATATATCTCCATTCGATACCTGTTTTTTGAGCTAGAGTTTAAATGCTAGGAGTAATGCTATTTGGTGGGGGCAAATAATATTAAAAGAAGTTTGTTGACCTAAGAGAAGGCACTGACCATTTTATGGGCTATTCAAAAGCAAAATCTGGCCCAACAGGTTGGAACTATGTTGGTATAACACAAGCTGCAAATATTCAGTTTTATTGAAAGTAATTGAATGAGACAGCCTGCACAATTATCTTGAATAGATTTTTGTGCTGTTGTTCTGAGCTGAAAACCATGTTTTATGGAAGGCTTCATATTCATAATTCCATTCTCAGACAGAACAGAGCCAATTTATATAAAACTTCGAGGCAAACAAACAATAACGTCCTAGGTGACCTTTTGGGAAAAAAAGGCTCCTTCCTGACCCTTATCGTGCTGCATAACAAAAAACTTAGAGATGGATTTAGAAAGGAGAAGTTTTCCTCCCCATGCTTACCATATACAGATGAATTTTGTGACTGTCTCAAAAGTCTTTACTAAGAAAGAAAACCTATTACCATTGCTTTAGGCTACCAAAGCTCTTCCAGTCCATGGAAGGCAAGAGATCGACCAGAAACTCAGCTCACTGAATTTTATCTTACAGGTTGTGGGGCCAATGGGTCCAATCCTGCAAGATGCGTGAGAATGTGCCCTCTTATGCCTAATATCCTAATGACTGTGACTGGCGTTATTAATGGCTAGATTCCCTGCTCCAGCAGAAGAGCCTTCTCCTGGTTATGCTGCTCCCAGCCCTGTGACCACAAGGGCTTCAAAAATTTACACCAATTTAGTGGTACATTGAACACAGAAGTTATAACCAAGATTCCAGGAAGTCCAGCCCTCAGCATTCACACCTTCACTCCTAATTATACTAGAGATAACAGAGGTCTCCAAAATGTATTTATTCCCATGTGAGTACTGGGCTATTATTAGCTTATTTGGAAAACTTTAAATTGCAATAATTGGAAGTACCTCACACAGACATGGCTTTAGACACACAGGAGAAGTTCCTTCCCTCTCATTTCAAAAGGCAGAGCCGTCTGCACCCTTGCTTTTATCAAGGTTCTGTGACTGCTACCATTGATACAACACAGTATTTTCTCTTCATTTGTTATTACAGCATCAATTCAATTGCTTCTGAATCACAGCTTCACAAGGTTTGTAGTTACTGATGATCCAGCTTGTTTCAGTTTCTGAAACTAGAATAGCTTATTTATTGCTTTCATTAACCTTTTTTTAAAAAAAAGAAAAGCAATGGTCAAAATATAAAATGGAAAAACCCGTCATCCTTAAAATGTTTCACCTGTTGAAACATTTTATCCTATGAAACTTCAAAAGAAGTGCCTAAGTTATAATACCAATAAAACAGTGATCAGTAAATTCTCTATAGTTTTATTGGGTAGTTAGACCTATTGCCCACTAAAGGTAAGTCATAAATAGTTTAAAATCACTTGCTATATTTTTTGTCATTCTCCATTACTAATATATCTTATTAACGATCTAAATATTTTCATAGCTATCTAGTAAAAAAAAAATATATATATAGGATGTTTGCTATAAATGCTTAACTCTAAAGGTGGATATCCTTCTTTCCTTTAATTTGCCATTCCATAAGGTTTAAATGGGAAGGATGGGATAAATGTTTTATTCATGTTCTCTGGACACAGAGCTCTTGTATTCCACCTTCCCCACCCCAAACTGGACACATTAGGAAGGTGCAGTTTATGCTATGAAGAACAGCAGGTGTGGACATGGTAGAGGTTAGTATTAGCTTAATTGAAAAATTTAGTAAGAGCATTTGAGAGAGGAAATATCTGTGTTCATCAACATCACAAAATATATGTCTATTAAATCTCACTATTCAGAATAGGTAGCAGATTAGATTTAAATGATTACCCAGCACGAAGCCCACATAACAACCCTATGCACATGGTCAAAGTGTAATACATAAACTCATCTACTTAAAAAAAAAAATATATATATATATATATATATAAAAGTGTAGAAAACTTCTTACTATACTTACATGGTATTTTCCTTGACTTGTACCTGCTCCAATTTTCTTGGTCATCCCTATGCTCAGGGGGTGCCATAACTCCTTACTTCCAGGAGGAGAGTGAACAATAATTTCCAAAAACTTCTGGGATTCTCTCTTTCTCTTTGACTGAGCAAACAAAAAACAATCAGACTCTCAAGTGGTATAAATAGACAGCGGGTCTGCACAGCAACACTAATGGGCCGTGCATGCTAGAATGGGATTAGCTTTTTTTGTTGTTGTTATTTCCAACAAGCAAGATGTTTACAGAACATCTCTGAATTGCAGGAAAAAAATATGAAAACCCTAATTGTGCCTGTAAAGTGATGCTTATTTCACTCACACAGGTAAATCTATTGCCTTATGCATAGTTATTTGCGTCATGCCATTTACTAATTATTTTTTTAAGCAATCTTATTGCTGGTAAACATTTCCTCACATCTCTTATCCTGAATATTTCTCATTCATGGCATCTAATTAAAAAAAAGTATGAAGCTAACCTCAAAACACAAATATGCAAATTTTTAAACAGATGAGACAGACATGAGAAAAAGTCTTAGAGAAAGTCTACTTGCATTTTTGTATATATAAATATATATGGCATACATATGCCATAATTTGCTATATAATACATTCACTGGTAAACAAGAAAGATAAAAAGATAACTGTGGAAATATCATACAATGTGGTAAAACTCTCCAATCAAATTAAGCATCCACTGTGGAGCAACAGTAAAACAGAAAACACAAGGATGTGAGCAGATGTTTTAAATCACTGGGTTTAATTACATGAAAGCCTCCACATTCCACATCAGCTGGCACAGAATCACTCAGTGGGCGGCAGCTCTTGTTCTGCTCTCCCTTAAAGGTGAGCTACAAAGCTCACATGGAAATCAAGCTCGTTTGAGACGTGTGAGCTGAATTCCCTCCTCCCCCATAAACAGACAAATGCTTTTCAGGCAGCCTCACACACATACCACCCTACACGTACGTGCCAGCCTCCCCTCCAATTCACTGAATATATTTCTCAGCATAACATCCAGAGTAGTTTTGTTTTTTTTTTTTTTTCCTTCTTACTACTACAAAATTGTAGCTATTAACTAAGCCACGTGCATGGTCCACATGGAGCTTCAGGTGCTTTCTAGTCCTTCTTACCATTATCGAGATCTTAAAAATCCAGACTGCTTCTTACATGGGCTTTGATAATAACACAAAACCTCACGGGCTCTGGCCTCATCTCACTGAAATAACAGCCGCTGCATTATCACATTCCACACTGTTTCCAGCAAGTCATGGATGACTAAAGAGATTTTTTTGAAACATCTCTACTGATACTACAACATATACATATTTTATGTTTATTTAAATGTGTCTGTGAACATTTCCTTCAAACCCAATTAATTATGGCTCTTGGTGATAAAAAACACTTTTGCAATTCACATTAAAGACAAAAAAAGGAACAAAACCTCTATTTCCTTCAACAGTCTATTTACCAAGCTGTGCCAGAACACACTTTGAATGCCTCTACTACAGATATTCATAAACATGCATCACATCACTGATTAGGGCACATAGGATGTGTATATTATACATAGCTACTTATCACTTTTAGTGCAATTCCACACATGTAAAGTAATCAACTTAATCCATATTGGAACCAGACTCCCAACTCCCCCAAAGTGCCACTTATGTTTTCTCCATTTACTTCCAAGTCCAAAGCATAATGAGTTCCTCATGGATAGTTCGGCAGACTTGTAACATCTAAAAATAAAGGCTTGGTAATTCATTAACAAGTAAGCTGTTATGAATTTTGCCCAAAACTCACTCACACTCAAGGCCAAATTCTTCTTTTAGATCTACATGCCTGATCTCAGTTCAGAGATTTGACTCTTCGTTGGTAAGCGGACCTTTTAAAGGCTCAACTACGTACACAAGATAGTCATTCAGTCCCCAGATTTAGTACATGGTCCCCAAAAGGAAAGGGCTCGTCCTCAGGGTTACATCACAGTAGAACTGCTTCACACAATTCTTCTACATTTCCCATACGATTCACATTCTATACGAGAATGAAACCAAGACTTCTGGGGGATTTTCCCCAAGCTAAGAGACTCATCCCATAAAAGCCATCATCTTAAACTGAGGTAACTCACTTGCAAAGCAGATTTTCAAACTCCAGAGTGGTAAATTTGAACCTAACCTGCACTTCACAGACCTTAGCCCAACCTAAGACTAGCCTTCTCAGCTATTTTAGGATAGTCTTTTCCCTTTCCTCATTTTAAAGAGTTTTCCATTTTACAGAGGAAACATCTGCCTTGCCAAAAGGCTCAACAGACCTGCTGGATCACAGGCATGCAGCTTTGCTTTCAAGCTCTTCTTCAGTTCAGTTTCCTATTGTAGCATGGAGGGGATCATCACCTTCGCTGTGCTAAATAAACAATACTGTGTTTAAACAGAATTTCTAAAACTTTAATTTCATCTCAAGAAAAAAAAATAAAAATCACAAACTGTGCTAAGTTCTTCACAGTCATTCCCAGAATATTCACAATATTTTACCTTATTACATTTTAAGCAGAACATCTATCCTTCACAGTGCTTTCATGACAAAACAGTTCCTGGCTCCTAGTCCTATGGCAACACTCTAAGATGATGCATCCATCATCTTGCCATTATACATCACTGATAGCAAAAGCAGGTGAAAGAAGTCTGTTGTATGTCTAGCAAAAATGAGGTTTCTAGACACATGGCTGCTTTTGTTGATAAGTTTCTCCTTGATGCTGAAAATAATGAAATATGGAAAGGCTGTATTTGAAACAGTGTACTGACACTGAAAGAGGCGTGCGTACATCTTCACCCAAGACCTTCCCCGGCACGATCATGTTTAATTAATGATTCTGCAAGGCTCGTTCTTCCCGAGATAACTCTATTAAAGCAAATGGATGCATCTTGCCTTGTATGCTTTAGCCTCTTGAGAGACTGCTGCCACCAAGGCTAAACAGAGAAGCTGATCAGTGAATCACACTTTAAAAAGATGAATGAAACACTTAAGTTTTAGCTAGATATTTATCAGATGAGCTCCACAAAGAATGTAGGTTTCAGGTTGCTTTTATGGCCCATTTTCCTGATGGTATCTGGCAAATTCCCCAGGTACAGCAGTGCACATCAGGGAATGGTCTCACAAGCTACTATTTTAATGTAGTAAACACTCACTGTAAACAATCTAGTGCACATAAATGTCACATAGCATTTGGTGGCTAAGCGTGATGGAGTCTCAAATGCTGTTATTCTCACGAAAAGACAATAGCTGATTTTTCATTTCTTCCTTTTGCTTCAAAGCTTTGAATAAAAGTTGTTGTGAGACTGTCAAAGCACTTCACACTTGACATCTGAATGTAATTATACCATTCAAAGAAAAGTCATGCAACATTGATTACACTTGGGTTTACAACTCTGAACTGCTTTATGAAAGCAAACAAACAGACACAAACAAATCTCAAATGTCTTAATGTCTCCACAAGCAGAACCTACTGGGACAGAAGGGATCAGATGCTTTTGTAGTAGGAAGTTCCAGTCAAAGAGGTACCATTACCAGAGAGCACTCGCTCACTGTTGGCAACAGAAACACTTTAAGGTTATACAAAACAGCAAGGATGGTGAATGAATCCAAGCAGTATGGAGACAGGAATTGCTAGCAACTTTACTAAAACAATTACGATTTTTTGCCTGATCTCTGTAATTTTGGTTCACGTTAAACAATTGCTTAACTATCACCTAGAAAGATAACAATTAGATGCAAAAATTAACATCAAGCAAACTTCACTTACTGCTCAGTCTTCCCTCTCCAATGCAAGAATATGGTGGAACTAGGGTGATTTTTTTTTTGACAGAGGAAAAACACCCCTATTCTAGCTAGTGAAGAAAAATGATGAAATATTTTTTGAATCTTTTAATTCAGCTTTAAAAGAGAAAAAGGTCCTCTTTATATGTTTTATTAAAACCAAAAAGTCTGATTTTTTTTTCCAAATCAGGAAATGGAAAGAAATAAGGTATGGCCCAAGGTAATAACCTAAAGTAGATCTATTCTTTCAAGGCATATTCCATAGTCCATTAAAGATCTCTGTTATTATGTTTTGGATCAGGCCGCTGGAAATTCTTCCAATTGTTGTATAGAGATAATTATATCTACATTATAAGCACATTTAGTTTTAGCTGCTTTATATATCAAGCTTTTTCCTCTGTTATTAGAGAAGTCCATTAGGTAATTAAATAAGATACCAGGACCAAAAAGCTTCCCCTTAGAAAAAGCTTCTACAGATATCTTTTGCTGCAGAGACTGGAGAACCTCGAAAGCATGTGCTACCAGAAGAACTCCAGATGTTGCTGCTTCTCTGTTTGATAGTTCTCCTTTCATCTCCTAAATACCTTTTTCAGTGCATTTCAAAATTCAAATTTTTAAAATCCAGTGCATTGCACTTCATGCTGATTTTGCAGTAAGCTTTGCATAGGCAGACTTTTTGCTCTGATATAGCAAGAGATGATATCACTTATAAAAATACAGAGAATAGAAATTTTTCTCAGCGTTACCCATGCCTTTCTTTCAGAGAGCCCTATCCATTGCCAAAAGACAGGATGGTACCTCTATTGCTAGAGAGGATTCTGCATTCCCATAAGTTTATTGACAGTTTAAGACATGGTAACCATGCTTATAGTACTGTGATCACATTACTAATCTACTTCATGTTTCCTTCTATGAGAGAGGATACTACTTCATCTACAAATAGAACTAAGTCTATATTATTAATGTAGGGAAGTATGCAAAATTTATGAAGAAATATTCTATCTTTCTGTATGAAGACTGACATAGGACAAAAAACACAAGAATTCAATAACTGTATCAAAGCAACTGATGAGAATGACACTAGAAGTAATTAGAGTATAATTATTTTCCTGGCAGAATAAAATATTAAACACCACATTTAGTCAAATTTTATTTTGAAAAATGAAATCTAGAATTCTACTTTTCAGTCATTTAAAGATATCTCTATGGTATAACTCATTATTATAATAAAAATGATATTTTTAAAATTGAATTAAGTGATCAAGATCTGCTTTGATTGGAATCTGTAATAATACAAAATAGAATTCGTTTGAATAAAAGGACCTATATTTTATAGCTCATTAAGAAGTTCAAGTATTTTGAGAAAGATTCAACAGAAATCTTTGAATCAAAAATGCATAAAGAAATCAAAAACCCATAGGAACATCACTTTGGGAGGGGGAGGGGGAAAATGAAAGAAGTCTGAAAACCTCACTAGTTTTACATTTTCTCCGAATTCACAGGTTTGGGATTAGTTATAATATTATCTTGTAAACTGTATAAATATTTATACATATGTATAATATATATGCACTATATAATTGATTATATTGTAAACTTGGAATTTAAGGTTTTGAATCACTCAAGAACTGTTTTTCTTATAAGCATCTAGACTGGTATAACAACACACCTATGAATCCAGGAACTGATGAGGCAAATATTGCCTCCTCTCCCCCAAAACAGGGAGAGAGGAGAGACTGATATCCTTAACATATACTCCGTTAGGCTAAAAGAAAAGGAAGAATTTGGTTTCTTTAAAAAGTTTCAATAAGAATGATTCAGCAGAACATAAATTCAGCATGACAGATGGATTTTTGGATTCTCTTAAAAACCTTACTGCACAGCAGTTTATTGTATTTTG
>JAUBOD010000633.1:1600996-1612692 GCA_032353885.1 Nothura maculosa | reverse complement strand
TACACTGCAGTTTAAGGATGATCAGATTACTCCAGTAAAATGCCTAAGTGGTGGAAGGGTTATTTCTGTCCACTAATTAAAGACCCAAGAGTTTTGCAAAGGTTTTTTTGTTGTTGTTGTTTTTCTCTCTCTTATCTACTTCCCAAGAGAGTGCACGTGATTTATATAAAGCTCAGTGAATGTATAACAAATACAAAACCTCCAAGTGCGAATTGAGCAGACAGGCTTGTTTTGCTCAAGAATGACAGTGAATATAAGGCATCAAGTATGTAGAAGCCTGGTGGAAGAGATATAAACAACCTGTCTTTGTACTAAAGCACACACAGTAAAGGACTTACGATACCAAAAAAAGATCCAACTTTTGGGAAAAGAAAAGAAAGAACCAACTTTGTGATAGCAAGGATAATGAGACACTGTAGCAGGGAATTTGGCAAGTTTCTGCCATAAGCAGTTTCAGAAAAAGGCTGGAGAATAGTAAGTGATGCAGTCCTCTAAGCAAGGCTTAGAAAAAGACAATTAGAATGCAGTATTTCTATGGTGCAAACAGAAATAAATTAGAAGAGGCGGTAACTTGACTTACGCTAGCAAAACTGTGCTTACAGCTGCAATTCTAAACTGCATTTCTTGCTCAGGCACTGATAGCCAGAGAGTAAAGAACCTCCAGAGAAACCCAAGACAAATTTGCAACCAATTAGTTTCTTTTCCAGTTAGCTGCAAGGTGTGATGGATGCTTCAAAACCTTGCGATTTGTACTATTACTATAGGATAGAAGGGAAGAAAAAAAATAAATAAAAATTCACCTTCTATTAAGGCCTTTAGAAATTCTACTGAAGTAAAAGAGGATTTCTCTACACAAGCGATTAGATGTCTTCCTGGTCCTTTCTCACACAGGAAATATGTGGAGAGAGGAAATCATCATCCTAAAGGGAGAACATGCTCAGATAAAGGGGAGGGGGAACACCACTCTGAAACTAAACACATGGTTCTAGATACTCAGTTTTCAGAAAAAAATACAGAACTGTTAAAAGTATCTTCTCATAGATTAAGCTGTGACTTTGCTATTTATGTCCCTGAACAAATTGTGGTGGTCATACAAAATACACACTCAGCTTCCTAAACTTTTTACTAGAGAGAGAAAAAAAAAAAAAAAAGTTTGAAAAAGTTTGTCCTATGTTATTCTCTTGATTTTGTGCTGCTGCACATTTCAGAACCCCTACAAGAACCCCTACAATTTTGACAGATTCAGGTTCCACATAATAAAACACCTTGCTCATTTCTGCAAATGATCTGAATTTCCAAGATTAGGAGTTACTTGTGTAATTAAAGTATAACATGAATATAATTATGACAAAATGTGACTAGAAAACAGTAAATCTTACTGACTGTATCTACCCGTTTTCATTTTTTTTGCTTGTCTGTCTTGACTATGTTTTACGTTTAGGTATCCCCAGAAATTTGCTCTCCATGCCTAAATGCCATAAAGAAATGTTATGGTTTAATTTAAAAATAAAGATTTTTTTCCACATTTTAGTCTAAAAATACATAATTATCATGCTTTACAGGTGTGCATATCCACTTCTTACTCAAATCATGCAGGGCCTATGTCCTACACATAAAAACCTAGGAGTGAAAGCTATCCTGTAGGTCACCAAACCCATCTTCTTGTTTTTACTATATTATTTCCTACAGTGTAGTATCATGTATCACTCTCTAAATATCTGTATAGGTAGTTTCCATATCTTTCTAAAATTCTTTATTAAAAATGTTATCGTTGTTTTCCTCGGTTAAGTCTATCAGCTCTCAAGAAAATATAGGAAAACCTGATTTGATATCCTGAATAAGAAATTCCTGAAACATTTTCCATCAATGCTTGTGAAGTGTTGATCCTGACCTGCAGGCTAACTCTGAAATCCAGTAGCACTTGTCCAAACAAACAGCGCACGCTCACTAGAGTTCTTGTGCAAACAAGCTATAAATATCACACCAACATTACATATTTCTCATTTGTTCATCTACTTAAACAAAAAAGCTTAAGATACATATTTGAACTGAATTAGCTTTCAGCCATTTTGCAGGGAAACTTCCATCACAGTTCATAGTTTTACATGATAAAATATCACAACATTATGATTTAAATAATTTTAATTTAACTTATTTAATCAATAATATTAATTCAAGAACTTTCTTCAGAAAGAGAACAAAAGCATTCTGGTTCACATACACACAAAAAAATTGAATAGGCTACCTAACAATTTGGCAACTTATCTATTGTTATCATCATTAGGAGATAAGCACTAGCCTAGAAATTCAGAGCTAAGTCCAGACCTCTGGAGATCGGGTCAGGATTTTGATTTAGGTAGATGGGATCTATTGGACCCAGAACTCTATTTTCACTGCATACTGATGGAAATATTGTTTTAGCCTCATGCAATAATTTGCATCCAAGAGAAATTATTAAAAATAGACACCTAATTCCTACTTTAGGCAGAAAGTTTCCTAAACTTGCAAAACTACTGTAGCAGTAATATCTTCTCTTTTCCTGCAAGTTGTCAGAGTCTAACAGGTACTCAGTTCTCTAATAGATTCCATACAATAGTTTACAAAATCTATATCTGGTAACTTTCTTCATGATGATTTATTTTACTCTAAGTACATTTTCCACATGGCTAAATTGATTTTTTTTAAACATATGAGAAATTACTACTTTATCCTACTTTACAAAGAAAACAAAAAAAAAAATAACTTTTTGCAGGCAAAGAATTCTAACTCATGCATGTTAACAGCCATGGGATAAAGACCTGAGGAACTAAATCTAGCAGATGCTGACTAACAAAGAGCAGTTTGGAGGATATAACACCCATCTGACGAGGCATGAAAAAGGACCTAGAAGAAGAGCCAGTTGTTCTCTATGATTAATCTATGCAGATAAATAACGTTTCCTCCCTATGATAATCACCTCCACTTCAGTGTATTCAAATATTCCTACTTCTTCCAGTCACATTTATTAGTGTTTATATTTAATCTAAAGTCAAACTAGGCAGTTCTTCAATAATGCAAAACTGCAACGCCGTTTCAGCATGCTTCTGGAAGATGGTACAAATCAGGTTTTCAGAGGGGTTGGAAGGGGGATTGAATATGACCTTACCAAAAATAAATAAATAAAAAAGTTGCTACGGTTTTTCTTCTACCTTGGAAAAAGCTACCTCTATGTTTTCTTAGGGTAGAAATCTGCTATTTTAGCGTATAAAGTTTGACTGACATCATGTTAAAGGCCATCATTTGTTTATCTTCAGTTGTGATACTAACCAGTTATGAGACTGAAGAACAGTTATCTGGATTTCAGGAGTGGTTTTTGAGATATAACAAATGCAGTATTTGGAAAACATGCCTTACACTTATTTATCATCTGCCATTTTATCAGTATTTGTAAAAAGTGAATGGAATAAAGGCATCTATAAACCATCCTAACCTTTAAAGATTTAAAAGTCCATACCTTAAAGCAGAGTAGGGGGAAAAAAAATAGCTCCAATCATTTCTCATTTTCTAATTTAAGAATTGATTTGAACTGGCATTGCTAACCACAAAATACGGTAAGAAAATTGTAGGCTATGCAAGAAAATTGTGTCTCTGATGTGTAAGGATCATGATTGTGTCACTTGCTTTTATTATACTATTAATTCTAGACAAATAGCACTTTCAAAAATAACTGTGTTTTTGAAGTACCAGGGCTAACTTCCATCCTCAAGAGGAGAAGCCTGAAAAATAAAATGAAGTTATGAATTTGTCATCTCTTCTAGATATTACTCGAGCTCTATGAGTTCCTCCCCCTGCCTAACTTTTATGAAGGAGGATTTATAAACTCCTTTTCCAGAGTTCTATATGAAATCCCATCTCAGTTTTAATCAAGATTATACCACCAAACTGACTAGCTACAGTTTACTAACTCCACAGCCATGTCAATCAACTTCAAAGGATGCAAAGATAGGTTACAGATGAAGTTATACCAGACTACATGGTGCACAATTACCATCTTTGATTATATACCCAGGGTCAAATCCTCCAAGGAGATAAACACATAGAACTCCATGGAAGACACCTACATTTTCTAGTCAAATTAATATTGTGAGATGTCTTCTTAGGAGTCAAGAAGCACAGCACTTATATATTATATTCTTATATTATATAGTCTGCTTCAGCTCCCAAATTGGAAGAAACTTTATTATTTTTAAATCAGAGTTATAAAAGGGGCTCCTATCTCGCTAACAAATTGCAGTAATTGGAGAATTAAATGAAGACCACTGAAGATAATTATTTCATTATGTAAGGACCTACTTGTGCAATTGTGGGTAGAGTTATAGACTTTAAAAGGACATCAAAGCATTATGTCCTTTTAAACTTCTCGCACTGATTATTGCAAGAGTATACTTGAGGATATCTGCAGGAGTTTTGAAAAGTGTCCCATTTGACCAATGTAGCTATTATCCTGATTATGGCTAAGCAAAGCTCTATGGTCTTCATCAAGTTACAGCAAGCAGCAGGGACATCAATTTACAGCCAGCTTTAAAGTTTCCATCCTCGTCTTCAAAACCTCCTGAATGATTTCAGTACTGACCTGCTGATACCTCTCAGAGGCACCTAGGGCTTTTGGGCCTGTTGATGAGGTGGTAGGAAGGGTGGCTTCTTTCTAGGCAAATATATGCCTATTTTCATCATTTTGCCCAATGACCTCAAGAGAAAGCCTTCTAACATGAAGTTATATAATTCTACATTGATGAAACACAACAGCCATGGCAATGCTGACAGTAACCACTGGCTACACTTCAGCCATCAAGAGTCATGCTCATGGACACTGAGCACACAACTGATCCCTTAGTGTCTCACGAAGGACAATCTCACTCTTTAATGACCACAATCATCCTTTTCAAAGCACAAAAACCCTTAGAAGTTGTCTAGATGTAGTATTCAGCGGCTGACCAAAGTGTATGGTAAGGTTCACCAACTGCTTCTGCAGGTTAGGATATAAATTTCAGATTAAACTGTTATGTAACTAAAAAGTCAAAAATTAGCTCTTTCATCATGACTTTGCCAAGTGAATAGGCCTGCAGAGGCTTTAATCAAGTCTGATCCGATTGAAACCTTGTCAAAGGCTGAGCTTTTCATTCTTAAACCGTCTTAAAATCTGAAACCTTTAAAGGAAAGCCTCCGAGATTCTCACAACTTTAGTTTTGAAACAAAACACCATTTTATTAAGGAAAGGGGAGCAATATTTTCTCCCCTTGCTCTTTCTAGATTAAGAACCACTTACTAAGTATGAATTAGCTTGTAAACGGATATGACTCAATTTTGCTAGATGTTCCATCATATCTGGAGTTATAAGGAAAAATAACAGCTCCTGTGCAAGCAAATAGACTATGCACAGATTCTAAAATTAAAATCAGGCTTCTTCAGATAAATGTCATACACAGCACAGTTTAGAAAGTAAAAAGTAAATTCTGTGTCAAAACTAGATTATATAACAACAGAGTAGGAGGCCTGGTGTCAAACCTAAGAAGCCTCTTCACAATGGAGATGGTTGGCTTCAGATGTCATCAGCTCACAGAAAAATAAAGCCATAATAAAAAAGAAAAACAAAGTCACGTTGGGGAGAAGACAAGAGGAGAGCAAGTAAAGCCAGGAAAAGAAAAAAAAAGAAAACTTGTGGGTTTTTTTCCTCTTTATTTTTTTCCCCCTCAGGAATTTAAGATTTCCTGCTTTGATAATAACATATGCTTCACCTATTGAAGTTAACCTCACTTTTAAAAGTCCATCTTCTAACGACTGCCCACTGCCACTTCAGGGACAGAAAATGGCTTTCAATCTTGTCTTAGGATATGCCCCAAAACCATGGAATACTCTGGTGCATTCCACCACATGGATAACAAGCTTGTTGCTTCCTCTTTAACCTCAGAGCCTGATCTCAGGCATACCAGAAGGTTACCATGGTTCATCAGCTACTCCACGTGCACCCCATTCTCCAAACAATTTTGAAGTGGGCCTCACAGCCCCTTTAACACCACCAATCTCATTCACCCTGGCTAGAAAAACACATTTATCAAAGCAGCTGCCATGCAGAAGCTCATTCATGAGTCCTTAGCTACTCTGATTATCAGTACTCTGGAATGGAAATGCTACATTCATTGTGGCAAGAAGAAAGATCTATGTTTCATAACACAAAAACCTTTTCATCACTGATATTACTTCATTAACTAAACTAAATAATGAGTCCACAATAACCATAACAATTTGAAAATTGGGGGAGTCAGGCACGTTCAGAGGAAAATGAGTTCACTGACCTGGCTAGTTCATTGAAGCTTTTTTCCCCTTTCATGATGAGTATTAGTTTATTAGTCCCTGAGCTCAGTTGAAACCAGATGTTTCTAATTTTCTGAAGACAGCCTTATTGCAATGGCTTTGGTAGACTTAATTGTACATGTAGATTGGAAACCAATCAATCTACAGAAAACTAGAAAATTATTCTTTCATAATCTGTAATCATTGCTAAGGTTACATCACTTACTTGAGACACTGGAAGTTACAACATCTTTTTACCTTAATACTAGCACCCTCCCCAAACACCTTACATAAGGAAAGCTCTCAGTCTTTTAGCTTTCCTACAAAAAAAAAAAGAAGGGAATGTTACTTTATAGAGGGGGAACACCTTCTATTGGAGAGAAATTACAAAATTAGTTGAACCAATATACCATAATTCATTTATATTAATAGGACTTTTGCATTTATGTTATCACAGCAGAGACAGAAATGACACCTTAAAACCAAGCAAATCAAAGCATTTCTTTCATTTCCAAATCCCAGATTGTATCAAACCATAGGAAACTCTTCCAACCTGACTAGATATTACTGGACGTTTTGATGATGCAGGACAAGACACGATATAAAGAAAACTTACAATCTTTTCCTTTTTGCTGTGCAACTCCTGCCTCACGCTGTTCTGGAAGGAAATGACAACCAGATGCCCCAGTGACCCACTGCTCCCCTGAGGTGACCAATCCAAGGGTAACATGTGGTCACCTCATTTGGGAAGGAGCCAAAGCCTGTTCTCTTTAATTGGCCGAGCGGTCCCCTACAGCTGCAACAGATTAGGGACAAATTCTCCTCAAATAAAGCTGCATTTTCTTTTTTTTTTTTTTTTCTTTCTTTCATTCTTTCTTTTTTTTTTTTTTTACCTGAGGGGGAGGGTGGAAATCATGCCTCAAGAAACATATGTATGCACACACAAAACTGAAGTTAATAAAAGTGTCAGGTAGGCAAATAAAATACCATTTATTATTAAACAGCAATAAAAGGCTGCATTGATGGGTATGAGGAATCAAGCAACCAGGGAGCTCAAGAGAGAGGGGCACTAGTAGAATCTCAGAACTCATTACAAAAGTTGGCTCTCATCTTGAATATCAGACGTGGTGGCTTTTAGGAACATAGGGACAAAACATTTGAAATTTCAAATCCTAAGCTATCTCTTTCCAATTCTGAAGCTATTCACAGCTCAGCAAGGCTGCAGCTAAAATTTGCTGCAAAAAGAAGCATAAGGTCTGTGAGCCATCTCAGAGGGAGATTTCATTCAGCCTGACACGGCCTCATGTGGCAAGGAGTACATTAGCAGATATGAATTTTAAAGGTAAAGTCCAGGGCAGAAGCAGGTTATTCATTTAGCCAGAGATGTGCTACCTGACAAACTCCTCAAGAAAAGGCTATATATATTTAGTGAATGTCTAGCTGGTTAATAAGTGCTCTACTTTTCATTACAAACACAAATTTTCAGGAAACAAAACCAATTCTCTTAGATATGACAGAAGCTGAGTTTTAAGGTAGTCGCTTTTCTCCTCTCAAACATTCTTATGGTATTTTTCTTTGATTGCATTATCTCAATGTTGAGTACATTTGACAACCCTATAGGACATATACAGGATCCTCAGTGTATGAGAACAACCACATAAAACTAACATTCTTTTAAATCAGCTCAGAAAAAGACAGTCAAGTATGTTACCCTTTTACCACTACACCTCAAATAATACAAAAAAAAATTTACTGAGCAGAGGAATCTCAGTCAGAAGCTGAAAACTCTGTAACACAGAAAAAGTATCTGTATATAGGTCAGCAGAATGAATCTTTAGAGCCCAAAGAAAGATTTCAAAGTGCTTGGTATAGAGAGTGCTTTAAGACCTTCTCTATCCTCAAAATTTTAGATAGAAAAAGAAAGCTGCTCTTGCTTTGGGTTGTTAGAGTGTTTAATCATCCAGACTTTTTCTAATTATCTAATTTGTTCATTTCCCCCCAAATTTCTTCTTGGGAGGGAGGAGATTAAAAAACAATGAAGGATGAAATAAGTCTTTGTGGAGATAAAATCTTTTAGGTTTGCAGTATTTCCAAGAGACCTCTCTAGTTCTCTCCATCCACACATGGAGGTATTTTATTTCCCCTCATTGCCTACATTACAATTAATTGGTTTTGAATGTACCACTTATATATGTGTGTGTGTATGTGTGCACACACTAATAAACATTTTGAATTATTTCCTCCATTTATTTTAGAACAATGCACCTCTGAGTTTCATCAGCCTCAAAGCTGATAGGCATTTGTTCTGTATTTCATCACGCAAAACCCAAATGTCTTATATCACTACATACTGCCTTTTCCTTGGGCAGTAAAAATGGCTTTACAACACTTTTTGACATGGATGCAAAAAGGGCAGGAATGGGAGGAGCGCAGCACAAGCTCTTGCCATTTTCAGATTGTTACCATTCCCAAGCAGAGGAACAAAAAGGGCTCTCTGTGCCAGCAACATCTGCCTCAGTGATTTAAACGTGATGAGATGAGAGCCTCTGGATGAAAACTCAGAGCTCCTGTATGCTGAGACTTTCTTCTCAGCATTTTCTTCTCTTCATCTCCTCTTGATGTTAAGGAAAATGACACTGAAAAAGTCTTTTAAGATTGGTCTCCCTATATTTATTAAAAGTAGTACTACATGCTCTAGAGGCACATCATTAAAGACAACAGCAAAGCTAACAAACAAGGACAACGTAAAAATATTTAAGGATCTTTCCCTACCTATTCCTCATTTATCTAACACACTGAATTGTTTGCAAACTCCAATTTGATGCCTGGGCAATTGAATATTTGTCTGTAAAACTGCTGTGACAAATCTATTTCATAGTAGCATATAATTACACTTTTCACAAAAGATTATGTGATAACATAGTGTTATCTTCTCATTAGGTATCAGATATATATGATATCAAGGCTCTTCCAATGTAGATATCCAATTTAAATATGTTAAAAAAATGTGCAGCTTTATACTACCCCTTGCCTGTCCTGCAGCCATGTCCAGGAAATTCACACCTGGACATTGGATGTTTTGATCAGTTTGGTCAAACTGCAGGACTACAGAACTGTGTAATCCATCCCTGTTGTATCCCCAGGAGATGCTCATAACAAGAATGCCAGGCGTCCCACCTGCAGCACCAAGGCTGAGGAGGTCTCCTCCACTATCCAGTCACAGAGCAAGAGGGACAATCTCTTAGCCCTCAATCTTACTATTCTTTTGCTATTTCCATATTTCATTCTGTCCTCTTTACATCTTCTGGAACTTCTCCTGTACTGGGTCAGAATACCGGAGACAATGACTACTTGTTCTTTCTTTTGTTGTTATCTGTTTTGGTTCAGGACAACAGGATTTCTCTACACTTGGTTATCCTGCATACATTTGATTTTTGACCCATTTTCTAAGGCAAATAAAACCAAATGTATGCAAATACAATCTCACATTGAAAACACTCTGCATTTATATTTTCAGATTCTTGGAATGTAAGAATAGCCACCTTTTGGGCTGACGTTGCATAAAATACAATTTTGGAAGCAATTAATTTTGAATGAATGTCACAGTATATGAAAGTTGATGTGGTTTAGACTCTAGTTCTAACCATTGTTTTCTCTATTTTTTCAGTTGTTGCACAACATCTGTTTGTTTTTTTGTTTTGTTTTGTTTTCTAATACTAGGTACCAGTAAGATGCACAAATGATTTAATGCTTTGGGGCTAGTAAAATCTGATCATTTAAGGATCGTCAAAAATTTGGCTTTGCAGAAATGAATGTTAAGGTGCCTCAGTAATAGATAAATATGCTACCACAATAATACCAGGCATCCTTATGTCACTACCAGTAGTATCCAAAGTAGTATCCAATCTGCACAATTCCTCAGGCTTTCTTCAATCTCCGTCTTCCATAGGCGCTATGAATTATAATTCTACTGCAAGAGGATTTCACTCCTGCCACCGGGCAATTCTGTGCAAAATGTACAGCCGCTTCGAGAGGTCACACACAATGCAAGCCATAACGTCAGGGCGAGCTGCGCATTTCCCTTTGTATTGGCAGGGCTGGCTGTTATTCTCTTCTGAGTAGATGCAACCATAGAGAGAGGTAACTCAGGTGACCAGGGATGACAGTGAGGGCAGCAATGCAGGAAGGGTTGCCCACTAGTCCTCCCCAGAATGAAGGTTAAGCCAGGGACCATTTGTTAAAGCCCAGGCAACAATTTTCAAAGAAACAGATGCTCACTGCAGTTGTAATCCTTTGCACAAAAACAGCACAAAGAAAAGCAGTAGGTAATTCAAGATAACTAATGTTTTATAAAAAACATATATCGGGAAAAAGTGAGTGAATCCAACAGGGCAAAGAACTAGTACAATTATTCCATGCCCTCTCTCTAACTTGAAGAATTCTGCCCAGTTCTACTCTTACTGCTGTCATATGCTATAATAAAGGTTAGTGTAAAAATGTGTATCAATGATAGAACTCTCTCTACAGAATGTCATTACTTCTGGCATAATTCATCAGGCTATAACATTATATGGTCATTAAATTTTATAGTGAATTCCAGATCAATTGCAGCTCCTGACATTTATCTAGCTTGAATGCTACAGAATATACTTTTTTGTTTGATTCATATCTGTTACCAACTAAGCGGATGAATACAGCCTTTTTCTTTTTTGGTGACACAGGGTCTGTACTTGACATCTTCTTTTAAAGTTGAGCAGACAGCTTCATTCAAACTGCAGTGCTCAGCCACCTCTGATATTCTAGCAGTATCCAGCTGATCTCCTTTTGTTAGGGGACAGTTCAAATCTCTATTATAAATCCTTCTTTTAAAAAACAGGAAAAAAAAGGGCAAGTTTAAAATTCAGCCATGAAAATTGCTTTTACAAGCTGAGTTCTAACCTCCATTTTTCTGCCTCCTCCCTCCAACCTCTTTTAAAATTTGCATTTAGATTTTTCCTGCCTGGAGATAGAGGAAGGGAATGGAATAATAAAAATAACCCATTCTAAAGCTAATAGGCATACACCAAGCCAACAGATATCAGGTATGTTGTTCCCCATGAAAAATAACGTATCAGATCATTTATATTTGCAACTGTCAGCCCCCCAAACCTTCACAGCATTAAAAAAAGGTAACATGTATAACATATAAACTGAAGTTCAAGGTCATACATCAAAAAAACATTCCCCAATTCTCCTCAGGAACAGCCTGTCTTTACAGCAGCCCATGGAACAACTCTGGGTACTGAGAGCTATAGGAAATGGTCAGGATTGAACATTTTGTAGCACCATATTTTAATATAGTTCTATTATCAGTAGCAGATCAATTC
>JAUBOD010000633.1:1554637-1580280 GCA_032353885.1 Nothura maculosa | reverse complement strand
TTACTTAAAAACTTCAGAAGTTGGAAGACAAAAATATATTTTAGTGTTTGCCTTTCTGATGAGAAGAAAAACATTAGCATTGACACATCCATATTAATCATCTCTTTTTTTAGAGAAAAGCCGTATCATTTTTCTAATTACTGTTCTAAGTTCTATTTACAGTCATCCAATGGCCTTTTCAGGAGAAATAAGCATTGAATTTTGAATCACTGTCACTGTCCTTAGTGTTGATTCCCTTTACTCTCATCCTCTTCAAAAAAAGAGGAACAAGATAGAAAAGTGGAGGAACTACAGTCTCATACAAGTGTTTCAACCTGTGGCCTTCAACATCAACAAGAACCCACAAAAAAAATGCAAATATTGCCCTGCAAGTCCCAGGACTGCAGGTCTGGCAAGCACACAGGAGGGGATGCAGCCTCTCTGACCTGAAAACAGAAATACTCAGCTTGGGGCTTTTGGCAGCCTGCTCTAACCAGACAGTAAAAGCACCTGCTTCTGCCAGAGGAGATTACAGGAGCAAACACCTTCTTGGGAGCTTGCGACAACTGGAGCAGCTCCAAGGGAAAAGGAGCAAAATACACAATGCCAACCTTCGAATTCTTGCATTCGTATCCTTCATCTAATAGCACTAGCTGAAGCAAAATCCTGAGCCTAAAACATTTCTTATTTCCTGCTATTTTTCCCTTCTTTTTAAAGAGGGCAGTTCAAATTTACACTTGGAAAGCACTCGTCTATCCATCCACCCCACCTCTTCCAAGACAGCTTCATTAATGAACTGATAATTCACTGTGCTTCTCCCTCTACAGAAATGTCAGTCAGGAAATTGTCACTGTAAATCACCCTAAAATAATCCCTTGCTCATGTTGAGTAATTATTTCCAAAACTGTTCCTGCAGAAAAATATGATCAAATATCAAACAGATACCACATAATTAAGCAGCAAGACACAACAGGGAGTAGAATATAGGTCTAGGTGCTTTATTAAGCTTGAGGCTGAAGGCATAGGTTGTCAAAGCAGAAAGAAGAGCATTATATTGCACAGCCTGTAACATAAAGCTGTTTCCTAGGGTAACACATCCTGCACCTGTTGAGGTTTTGCCACCCACTGTGTCCATTTGAATTGGTTTTCTTCATTTCCATGACCTTCTTTTCTACTCTACAAGCTCAACTTCCTCTCCATCTAATATGTTAACCTAATCTATTTTCAGCATCACAATTGACAAGATATTTAGATGTTAAAACCACAAAAGAGAAGACAAATTTGGAACAACAGTTCAGGGAATGGCAAGTAGGAATGATGATGAAACACGCTGGGCAGCTCCCCAGGTGGACTGAGCATGCAGTCATCTACCCAAGCTCTCAGAAAAACCTCCTCTTCTCAGATGTTAATTATAGCAGCGTGGTCTGGTTTGGCCATGGTCAATTTTTATATCCAAACATCAAAAAATAAAATTGAAGAGATAGATGTTGGACTTTTAATAAGAGGACTACAAAGAGAAGCCATTGTGGATTAATCAGTGAACTTCACACATTTTCTACCAGACAGGCTTAGAAATACCAAAGCCAGTATATATGTGCGTAACCCTCAGACACAAATGAGACAATATGTGAATAAAATTGTTTCTCCACTAGAAAAGAGCTGGAAAAATTCTAGATTAGAGTATCTGATCCAAAGACTGTATCAAATAAGTTAGATTTACACTGTAACATTCCCCATTTCAATTATGTCACATGATGGATTTACAGTCTTGTACTCAATTGTCTATTTTTTTTCACTCTGTCATTGGAATGAGACATCAAAAATGTAATGCCAAGTATAGTCTGTGAAAGACAGTAATACACTGAACTCCTTCATATTTCATAAGTCTATTTTCCAGATACTCCAGAAACACTCGCAGGCTGCTGAAGTTGTAAAAGAAGAGAACAAAGGCAACAGGACAGTCCTACCACAGGACAAACTGTTGCATGATAGAATCTTCCTCAGAATAACTGTCATTACGAGGCATAACTTTGTGATCAAACCTGCAAAACCAGGTAGAAAGAAATGACACAAACATAATACATTTCCATTATAATTTTAATAATATATTTGCGAGATATTTTTTAAACTTTATACATATTTAATAATACTATATGTGTTCATAGATATACAAATATAATATTTGTATATATTAGATACCAGACATATTGTGTACTTACAGACACACTTCCTTCCATACTAGGAAATCCAGAATTTCTTGCTGCCTTAGTTGAGGAAAGTCAATATGCAGTGGTAGCAGAGTTTCCTACCAATGGACTAAGACAAAATAGGGCAAAATAAGACTTGCTTGCTTAGGTCTAAGGTATGCAATCATTCTTGTGGCCAGTACCTAGTACGGAGACACTGTAGTTGCGGTTGAAGGGAATAGCAGTTCATTATAAAGGATCTCACTCATCATGTTTTGCAAAGGATGGAATTTATCCTATACAGAAAAAAGCGGATGCAACTGTATCCCAAACTTTCAACTGTGGAAACTGAAACCAGAATTATATTCTTGTATTTGCAGAGACCTTAAAACAAAAATAAAATAAAGTCCAGAATCCAACTGCTAGGAGTTTTGTGCTTGTTTGTTTGTTTGATGGTGGTCTGTGTATAATAAACTGAATATCCTCTTCCTAAACTATCCAATTAAATTCAAACAACGAACCAAAATCATCGACCTCCCTCCCCACCCGGTCATCCAAAAGAGAACTTTGATCTGTCACACCGGCAGTAAAATCAGTGAAACACCAAAACCAAAAACATTCCTGTCACTCCACTGCACTACTTTAAATCAGCTAGTTAAACTCTACTCAAGTAATCAGTTAACGTTTATTGGTCTACTTATCCCCTAGCCCCTACAGTACAGGATCTCTACAATCAAATACAAAAATACAAAGCCTATAACCTAGCAAGACCAATGCAAACACTGCTAGGAAGAAATTGCTACAAGAAGGTCAAGCAGAACAGTGTTTGGAGCCAGGTGGCAGTGAAAATCCTGGTGTATTGTGCTGCCGTCACAAGGGTTATGTTCTCCGTTACAGGAATTATAACTAGAGCTGCTCTGGAATTTCTCCTCATTTAGACTAGAGTAAATTAGACTAGTTTTTGGATCACAGGAATTAAGTTCACTGATGACCGAGCTTAGTCACTTCACAGAGGGATACTAGCATAGTCTTTAATCAGAGAGAGCTTGGTTCTTTCTTTACACACAAACTCCTGATCCTAGAGGATACAATTTTCTATGCTGTCAGTGATTCACGGCTTGAAGTTTGCTTAATTTTACCACAGCATGCATCTCA
The DNA here is from genome assembly GCA_032353885.1 of Nothura maculosa. Lineage (NCBI taxonomy): Eukaryota > Metazoa > Chordata > Aves > Tinamiformes > Tinamidae > Nothura > Nothura maculosa. The sequence continues at coordinate 1,576,960 of JAUBOD010000633.1, read as the reverse complement.
TGTAATGGTCTCCCCTGCAGGCAAAAGTTCTACTGAAAGTACTGGGCTATTTCAGAAAAAAAAACCACTCTTATTTGCTTGAATTAGTTGGTATGGTTCTTAAATAGCAATACTCACCTAGTGAGTTCTTTAAATACTTTTTTTCAAATGTTTTAGATCATTTTTGGTTTTGTTAAAGTTAGGAAAAGGTTAGTTGAACAACGAACGTATACGTTTTAGAATGGACTCACATAAATCAGGTATTTAAACTGGGAGCATGTTAACCAACACACGAGGTACATTAAGAAAACAGACCACCAACTGCTATTGCTAGGACTACTACTTTAGGCAGGTACAGAGGCATTCAAGTGAGGAAAAATCAAAAATAACCCAATGAACATAAAGACTGTGTAAATCCTCAGACGGCTTTGACGTTTAAGTGTATTAGTTTTCAGATAAGCCACGGACTTTGGACATGATATCTGATATGAGAAGGAAGAGAATTCAACAATACAAGAGGAGAATTAGTAGTGCATTAAGCAACTCTATTCCAGTTGATGCAATCATGCATTTTTACTGGCCACCTGGCATCAGGTTAATATGAGAGGGCATCAAACAAGCAAACTGAAAAGCTCACATCTATGAATGTGCATGGCCTTAATAAAAAAGCAGAGCAAAAAACAATGTCCCACGTCAATGTTCAAAAGTTACTAGAAATTCATTACTTTGACACTTAGTTTCATAGGGCTTATATATCACCAGCTCTTCACAAATCTGTTTCCACTACCAGAGGGATTTCATTCAAAGATCATTCATCCTTGCCTTTGTCATCTCATTCCCTGGTACAGCACTTTATCTTACAGTTATGTCAAACAATTCAAAATCCTGAAACCAACCAGAACCTAGACATATTTGATCTTCTGCATTCCCTGAGCATCTCAAACTCTCAAGTGTTTTTAGTCCTAGAGCAGCAAAAGTTTATATAGCAGATAGTCTAGATTTCATATAGAAACAGAGTAGATAAAAGCACTGGTAGAGCTCTGGATCTCCCTCCCAACTCTCCCCTGACTTCAGAGGGTTCTAGTGACCAATCTATGTCTCTGATGAAAGGATGATCTAAGTACCTGTACAATGCTGCAGTTCTCAAACAGATCCCTATCATGTTTAGCCATATTTCGGAAACAGTTATTTAAGCCTTTGAAATCTGTCCCTCCCCCATCTCTACATGCGGCATTCCGGGTAACGACTCAGGATTCAGTTAGGGGGCTACCCCTTTTGTGACAAAGCCCTTTATTTGATCTCAAATGGCCTTCTAATCTCTTAAGTTTGAGACTTTTAGGTTATAAGTGCATGTTCAAAGACAGAAGCCTGTGAACACAGTTCCAGCATGACTTCCATCTGGATAACATGGCACATGAACAAGAGAGGTGCTCCAAATTCCCCACCTGTGAGGAGAACAACCTAGTTCAGACCTGTCTGAGAGCAAATCAAGAGGACCCATGAGGTGGCCATGTTGTCCTCTGCCTGTGACACTGTCCTTGTCCCCTTCTCTCCTTGGCACTCAGAAGCACATGGGATATGTCTGAAGATTTGCAGTCCTTCACATGTTTAGCAGCATAGCTGTTTGGTTAGAAACACTCATTACCTCCATTGCTAATGAAGCTGGCTGCTTCATTCATTCATCCCCCCTGCACACACAGGGTCACCTAGAGCGTGCAACACACATTATGTGAGAAAAGAAAGTTCTTACCTATCTTTATTCTTTGTTTCTAGTCTTCAAGTTAGCTATGTAAAACCGAATACGACAGGAATATATGAAATTTACTAATGAGCACTGATGTGTTTTTCTCTATTTTCCAAGGACTGACTTCCTAGGTAGTTCTAATGAGATTTAGGGACAGATTTTTAGTTAAGGTACTCTAATTAGCAGATAGGCAATTACGATTTTCGCAGTTACCTCATAGGTGAAATGTATGAGCTCTACCTATGAGTAGGTATATGACTGCTTTTAAAAATCCATCAAGCATGTATCTGCAGCTTTTTAAGCATCCAATGCCCTCAAAACTAAATTGACCATCAGACTAAATATTCTACAAAAACTTTTTCAGTCCTTTAAACCTCATAAAATTCCTAAGGAAATTAACTGTCCTGTAATCCTGCTGGTAGAAAAACGAGTGCCAGTTACAAACAGTATTCCAAAGCACAGTAGCAACAGTAATTGGCCTCCCCATCCATCCCAAGTTCTTGACCTTTTGTTCCTCATTAGGGACATAAAACATTGGGAAAACAGTTACGTTTGTCATATTTCTTGTAAAATTATACAAGTAGAAACTGAAATGGCTTGAAGTCAGTAAAGTGAATTGGAAAGGCTCCCTGTAGGGAAATGGCTAAGAGAAGAATTCTTGAAATCCCCTTTTATTTTAACAATAGTTACGGCACATGCACTTGTGCAATGTACTTCAAAGTACTAAAATTTTAACAAAGTGAAATAATAAACAAAGCTATAAACTTTAAAGATGGTAACACATGTGTTACTTTTCTGGTATTTAAATCACAGATCCCAGTGAAAACAACAGCAGTTATACAAACACGTGATTTTGGCGACTTTCTGATCCTACTTTTCTCTTGAAAGCTCATGATGGCACAAATGAGGAAAACTGGCTAAAGAGTTAACATTAAGTTGCAACTGTGCAATCGCAGCATTTCCTCCCTATATGTTGTTATCCAGGGGTCTGTTCCTTCTGATTACAGTAATATTGTTCATTCAAAGTCAGGATGACAGGAATGAGAATATCATCACAGGAGAGTCCAATTTCTATTTGCAAAACTCGGTAACCTTCTTATAACAGATGACACTTCTATTAATTTCAAGCCATAGGATTTAAGAATCAAATAACTCTAGGCAACATTTGACAGCATTTTCCAGGCACACGTAGTCATATATATACACATTGATATGTCTACTAATGTTGCCTTGTATTAAAGGATAAGAAAGTAATATTGATCATCATAATTTAATTCAACATTTAGTATTAAAATAACTGATGTGTCAACAGAGAAACACTGCATTACTTTGAAAACTTACAAAAAGGCATAAGGTAAAATTCTGACCTATATGATGCTACTATGATGCATAACAGCAGATTCGATACCCTTCCTTTTTAATTTCATAGCAGTTCCTTATTTTCTTGTTTTCCTGCCCTCTTATTTCAGTGTAGAAAATGGCCAACACCTTCTCTTACAACAGAATTTAAATTTTAAGAAATGGGAAAAACAGGCCAAACTACAAAAAAAAATTATTTTTTAGCAGATTTATTTTCACCCATCATGTTTCCTCATAAAAGTGTCCAATTTCTGTCTCCTGCCCACTGCCATGCATTAAATGACTCGTGCAATAAATCCACAGCACAAATTTTCTACTTTAAAATTCTGGCACATTTGAAATTTCATAAGGAAATTGCACTGCAGACACATTTGTTGATTATGATTTAGGAATGGAATGAGAAAATAGAAGTAATCTAATTCATGGCAACCTATTAATTCGCTTGCGAAAACTTAGCTCCATTGCCGTTAGAAGCCACACAACTGCAAACGTTTATCCAACAAATACAAAGTGACTGAAGGATCTTTCATACTTCTTTCCAAAAATGAATTTTGAAAAAACTTTGCTATGCAAGTTCTTAGCTAGTTTTGATAAATCTATAGATTTATAAACGGACAAATGGACAAATCTTTTGAAAATGCATCATTTGACATTTCAGCATGTATTTATATATTTAGGTAACAGCTTCTTTACTTTCTGATTATGAAATTCCACTTCTGCACATCAGGAGGTTTTGGAAATAATTCAACCACCCATTTAAAATAAGTTATAAAGTGGTACAGACTTTTTCAAATACAAGGCTATAAGCACATAACACTGTGTAGGCAACACAGCACATACACTAGAGTGGACAGAAAGACTTCTTACTATAATAAAAATTGCCCCTTCTAACTGTTCTCATACAGGAAGGACTCATGGCCCTCTGGAAATTGTGCTCACAGACCTCCCATGTAGAAACAACCTTTCGTCTAGCCTTGTAATTTTTTTCCAGGTACTCTCTACATTAAGTTATTTCATTTCAATTGCCCTTGGGACTTCTTGCTTACTAACTAATAGGAAGCTTGGTCCATCATTACTTTAACATGGTGCTGTGTGATGAAGCTGTATGATTTTCCAGTAAAGAAATTACCGATGCTGGTCTTAATAGACTAATTCTCGTAGTATTTAGCCACCCTTTAACACAGCTTTTATGCTTTAAATTTTCTTTAGAATAAGTGTTTTACTGGATTTCATTCAGTTTGTAAAACAAAGAGTTGCTTCAAACCCAGTTTAACTTTGGCTTATACCAAACAGAATAACTAACTATATATTCCTAAAGCCAAAAGCAGGTTAGAGGTCTTCAACAGTATAAACAGAAGCAGCATACTAGACCTTCAGTGGGTACAAATATTAGGTTTATTAAATTTTAATTTAATATTATTATTTAAATTTAAATTATTCAATAGGTTTATTAAATCCTATGTTCATTAAGCCTAGGGTCATTCAAAGATCCAGAGCTGTGCCTTGTTTTCATGTGGATCAGAACCTATACCATGGCAGGAGATGCATTTTCCAGTCATTTCCACAGAGTGGAGACAGGCCAGATAAAAGCCTGTGGACTGTATACAAATCTCATTTTGTATCCATTCTCGTTAACTTTAAATCCTCGACTATGTAGTTTCTCTTTATTTTCTATATTCTGTGTTTAAGGTTATAGTTACCACATCCAGGGAGAGGTTGATAGCCTTTTCTCTCTTCAACTGTGTATGTTGAGTGAATGGTTTAGGATCTCCCTTGGAAAGCAATTATTTCAGCTATCCAACATGCACTTTGATCTACTTGAATTTTACCTAACATCCACCAGTAATTTTATGATTGACTCTTGTGTATTTCTACATAAGACAGTCTGTCTAAACTTTAATGATTTTAAGCTCCTGAATTGTTTGTACAACTGTAAGTGGTTTCATAAAGCTAACTGTAAGGGGCTAGAATATTTCTATGCAGCCACATCTTATAACCAACCTAGATGCAGAATACAAGATTGACATGGCATTAACACTATGAACAAAGTCTCTGAGACTCACTTTAAGTCACTCCTTTCCTTTATAATTCATGCACTGGCACAAAAATGGATGTACAGCAAATTCAGTAGCACAGTCTGTAAAATATTTCCTACTTACTGGCAAAAAGAGGTAGAACATTATTGTCATTAAAATAGACTTCTTCCCAAAAATATTTGTTTACAGTATAATCACTTTCTTCTGAAAACTTCAGCTATCTCAGCGTCCCTGGGATAGAAGAGAAATAGTCATTTTAGTAGCTGAAATTGCTAGTTACCAAGTACATTAATAACACATTTGATAGTCTCATACCATATACAACATGCTCAACCTGCTCTAACTGGAGCCCTCCTATGCAGCGTGGTTCAGCGGACTAGAAATTCAGGCCATGTGCTGGACTGGTAGCAGCTCTTCCAAGAAAGCAGCTTCCCTCTGAGTTTCCTTTTACACATCTTGCAGGAACTGCAGTGGGCAAAAACACTTGTCAAGTAATTGCATGAAAAAAATATGACAGTAAAGGTAGACCCACATGTAAAGGGTTTTATCTTGAGCCAGTAAAATCAATAAAGTTTTTTTACTGTTTTTCCATGGGAGTGGGATTGATCTCCAAATGCAACAAATGCATTGAATTAGATTAGTAAATTACTGTTCCCACGACTGAGCTAAAAGACAAATGAGTAGTTAAGTGAGAGCCTGGTAACAATATCACATCACAGGGTTTCCTGGTTATTTTCTTGTGGAATTCACACAGTGGAATTTCAAAGAAAAATTCTCCTCTCAGTCTACACGGAAGTTTCATATAAAGTACATAAATCCTTTTACAAATATAAAAGCTATAAATCTATCTCATACCAAGGAACATAAAATGCAAAATTAAAGACACCCTGTTTTGAAGGCTGTTTTAAGATGAACTCATCTTTTCTTGCCTGAGAGTTTCATATAAGTTGTAGCTCTCTGTATTAGCGCATTTAAGTATGCAACAATTTGCTTGTGAAAATTTAGCCTATATCTTGATTAATACATCTTATCTTGATTAATGGATCATTGCAGCAAATCTCTGTGGGAGCATATCATGTCAATATGAAGCAGCTTTTAATGCAGACCTTAGAAATACTTCACAATAGATGCTCATATATGTCTCAACTCCTGTGTGATCCATTTATATGCACAGACTAGAAATAATTGTGTATCCTTCCTGTAGGCCTGTCTCATGTGTCTGTCCTCAGTGACCACGTGGAACAGTCAAGTAGTTCTCAAAATGAAACACTCTGCAGACAAGTTGACCTATAATAGGTTACATGCTAAAGAGAACAGTATATAAATATTTTATAATGCAGAATATGTGAAAATTTATATATGTTTCCTTTATTTGCTTTCCCATGCCTTGGACAGAGGCATCTTCCATGATAAGGATAATGATTCTGCACTATCTGCTTATATACACACAGACATAGATAAACATATATAATAATAAAATACATGGTAAGGGAGTGCCATGACTCCAATGTTTATAAAATTTATCTTATAGTAAATTCATTGTCAAGAAAGCACTAGGTCAATAAGAGCTCCACAGTGGATAAATTGTTAATGATGGAAAGTAGGCTAACACTTTGAAATTCTGTTTGCATATGACCTTATTTTTTCCTCCCTTTTCCTTAAACTGCTATAAAGTGGTAACACTTTTCTCCAAAATGCCCACGTAAACTTGAGTTCTACAAAGAGAAGCCAGTGCAAAGCACTTAAATTCCTAAACAAACAGCCTGGACTCAATGTAAAAATGACCTTCCTGATTCGAGAACTTCTTTGAAAATTCAACATGACACATATAAAATCTTTATTGTCAGCAGCTGAGCAGTTCAGAGCGAGCTCTGTAATCCCAGTGTGGGACCTAAAGTGCACACAGGAAGCTGGATTCAATTTTTCACTTAATTCCAGAAGTTATCCATTATCCTTCTTTACTGAGTAAAAAGGGTTACTTTTCCTTGGCAAGCTTCTTGGTATGCAGAGCTAAAATTGGGTCTCAGTCACAAAAGAGCTGTCAGTAGACATTAAATTATCTGATTACAACTGAACATGTTATTGAACAAGTCATATTTAAACTATGAATGACACAAGTCAAAATCTCTTCTTAAAATAACTCTAACTGATATACATACCCCAATATAGCTTCATTGTTTTGCTACTGTCTCATACATGCAGTGTCCGGTATGAGTCATAACTGAGACTTGTGAAATAATACATACATAATACATTATGGCTTCATAGGAGATGTGTCTGGAAGCAATGCAAGAAAAATAATCCACCAAATCAGGATTCATATTTTTTTTTAAAAAGACAACAATTTCAGTTCACAGAGTTTCAGGGTTTTATTCATCAGTAACAATTGCAATGAAATCTGACACAAAAAGTAGATGTTTAATACCAATAACATAAAATGCTACTTTGCTAATGAAGATATATTGCTTTATAGATTAGTTGTGCAGGAGTGTTTATGTTGTTTTTGTTTCTAGTTGTTGATACGGGTGAGCTATTTAATTTTTCTCCAGTTGCATGCACAAACACATAGAATTGTTTGTTTTAAGGGTCTCCTTACCACGTACACCTTTCTCCCCCCAGCCGGGTTCTACCGCACTTGAAACAAATTAAGCACTCGCAGACCAAAGCTAAGGTCTGGCCTACAGAAAGCCAGGTCACTTTAATGAAGTGTGGGCTTTGCAGAGGTGAGATTGCTAACCTCCTCCTCTCCACCCCATGGCTTCTTTAGCTACGTCTTCTGGAAAAAAAATAGATCCATGCTATTGTTCATAATAATAGCAATAAGTCCCAAATGACAATATAAATGCTCTAATGAACAGAGAGTGCTCTAATGAACAGAGAGGTGTTTCAAAAGGCAATTCTTTTTTATTCAAGCAGAAATGTATATATATACACACACACACACACACACACACACATATATATATTTATTTATTTACAGGACATGCAGGATTTGACCTGCATAGGTCTTTCAAGTCTTTCAACAATTTCTCACTGTGGAACACTCCGAACTAATCCAGAAAGATCAGTAACCACTGGCCAGTCTCCTCCTGTACTGACCCTCCTTAGTGCACAGAAAAGACAGCATATTGATCTCAAAATCCAGACAAATGTTGCAAGTTGCCTGATAGATCACAAAAAAACTCCTCAAAGGGGCTCATTTGCAATTTACTGTCCATTTCCCAGCATATGACCTATTCCAGCACAAGAACCAACTGTTCATTATGGCAGTTTTATATTTAAAAAAACATATCTAAATATCAACAGGCTTAGATTGCAGTCCTTCCAAACTCTTCCGCAGCATTAGATAACCACAGGGGAGCTGAAGGTGTCCAGAGAATGCAAATCACGACCATCCTCCTGATTAGGACAGCCCTCTGAAGGAGCTGATCTCTAGACACTGCCTGTACGCCTCACAACAAAACTACCTCTAATAACCTTGCTTATTCCATTGCTTATTCAGCTTCTAAATCTCTAAGAGCAAACTGAACAAACTTAGACGCTTGGAATCAGGATAATGCTAAAAGAGCATGAAAGAAGAGAGTTTTAATATACACATCACTTCTAAAATTGGCTTTTTGTTTTGTTTTGTTTTGTATTTAAGATTGGTTTATTGCTAAAGCAATCTGGTCCTGATAAGTAAACAGAAAAAAAATTATCTTTGTTCAAAACTACTTAACTATTTTTAACATTTTTCATATTGAAATCCACAGAGAAAATTAAAGGAAAGAACAGCTTTTAATTATAGCATGTTTGCTTGCATGCAGACTACTTCTAATTTTGCAGCCTGTGGGCTATCTGAGAACTAGCAGGAGAGAATATCTGACATTCCAAGTCAAAACCAAAAAATAACTAGAGTTAGTGCAAAACTGCATTGCCAGATGAACTTTATACCAAATTGCAGTGCATAAGTAGAGTTTCCTACTACAACACTGTGTTTGTTTCCGCTGTCTTTATTTAAAAGCAGATGCATCGCACCACAACTATGCACAGAACTGTTCTAGAAAAATATGCTCTGCTCATTGCTCACTGTTTCTCTCCTCAGTACAACTCTATACTCATCAGGAACATTTTTCTCCATTTTGATCTTTTCTAGATGAATTCAAAGATTTTGTCTCTCATTCAATTTGGCAGTCACAGACCAGGACATAAGGCCTCCATTCTTCTCATCTCAAATGATTTGTTCCAAGTTTTACAAGTATCACTATATGAAACTTTCATAACATTTAACCAGAAGACTTCCTATAGCAATTTATGTTGTTCTTTCTGCACACCCTCCTTCCTTTCTTCCTCCCTTGCTGCCTGTCTTCACTTCTTAGTTTTCTAAGCATTTGCAAACATGCTGCCTCTCCTCTCACTCTCTCCTGCAGGTTAAACAAATCCATCTTTCCATCTTCCTCACGATTACCTACTCCTTTCCTCTGGTCTTTTTCAGATTGTCCCGTGTTTTTCTTCACATACATCCCAGAACAGACCTTGTCAGCCCACTCCAAACCAGATGAATTATCATATTTGTCTTGAGGAATCCTCCTAAACTCAGTGCCAAAATGACAAAAGCATGAACATTACTTAGCTGCTTTCAACCTCTACATGCAAAATATTTTCAGAATTGCCACGTGGTATTTCACATCATGTTTTAGCACCTGATTCTTCCTACCTAAGTGTAATGTCTTTGCATTTACCTATGTTTTACTTCATCTCACTCAGTATCTCTGCTCTCAGATCACTTTAAAATCACTTTGAAGCCTATCAAGACCTCCAAAGCACACTGGGGAGCACTGCAGTACTTTCTCCAAAGTTTCAAGTCATTTACGAATTAAGTCAATACTCCAATCATCAACAAAACATCATAAATCTGACTCCAGAGTTAAATCAAAGCTGCTAGAACACAGTATCTTCCTCCTCACTTCAAGTTCAGATACACAATCCAAAGGTGAAAACACTGTAAATCAAACTGTGGATAGGGCATTGTTTAATTTAGCTATGAGGCAGCACTGTGCAGAAAAGCTAGCAATCTGCTAGCAAGATGAACGCATGTTCACCTCGATAGCGCTAATGCACTTTGCTACTAATGTAGAATAGACTTTCATAGAGATATGAATAATATTGAGAGAAATAATCCTTTTGTTTTAAAAAAAAATTAAAGGAGTGAACATGCATTGTGCCTAATGCAACATACATACACATACAACTTTAGCTTTAGTCTAACTTCCTACAAGGACGGAGGCTGAGTGCAGCTCTTCTATCCAAGTCTACACAGAAATGTCTGCTTAAAAAATTTCCCTCAATTCCACTGATGAAGAAGCAGCTGTCAGCCTTAATTGTCCATTCCAGTTATTAGTCTATTAACATGAAGGCAAAACATTTACATTAATATTTATCTCCTTTTTATTACATGACATGGGAATCCATAATGACTTATTTCCAACATGTCAATAATATATTAAACCTAAATCCATAAGCCTCCAGAAAGACAGTACAAGCCCTCACGGGATTAGTTATACCATGCCAGTTAGTTCTATAGGATCTACTTTAAATACCTATGCAGTTTACTAACTGCCATTCTGTCTATCCTACTTTATTTTTAAAGAGAAACAGTCAGGATCTTTTACTTTGAACAACAAATAGCTGCCTAAAAATATTTATCGTTTCAGAAGAAACCAATTTTAAAAAATATCATCAATTCATCATGTTCAAAAAAATAGAATAAATGAACAATTCTTTGAAAAATATTTGAAATATATTCAGATAATTCAATATCAATAATGAAATATCTTCGGATAATATTTATCCTCAGAAAATATTTGATTTTTTTCCTCAGAAATTTTCTTCAACATAGCTGCAAGTCCAACACATGATATGCTCCAACACATAAAAAGAAAGCTTTGACAGAAACTAAGTTTAAAAAAAAAATCATGTAGACATATAGCAGAAATATAATTGACTCATTCCATAGGATGAATAAAAGTTGTAATTGTAATAGCGTTCCTTTGTAAGAAATCCTCTCTCCTCTTTGCTCTCACACGGTCCCTCAGAGATGAAGGTATGTAAAACTCCACATAGGCAGAATTTCCAAACCAGCAGCCTTTTTTTTTTCCTCTGAAAATATCCCTAATATAGGAGACACTCTTGCAAAATATATTTCTTAGAAAAATCACCTAGAGGAATGCAGTATCATTGCTCATCAAGCTACACTAATAAGCCATACCTACAGTAGAATTAACATTATAAGAACTGTAATATAAGCATAATATTCTTCAAATAAGAAAAAAAAATAACTGGAATATATCATTCCATGTGCATCTATTTTGCAGGTTTTTAACCTGCAAAACCTCACATTAACTTGTAAAAGTATTCTCTTATGCCTTACTTCCAGAGAGATTCACTACACCTACAATACACATTTATCAACTGTTACCTTTTAGCTATCAGTTATACTTTAAGCTCAAAAAATTTACATATGCAATAGAGATGATACTTAAATGAGAATTAGCAGTGAGAAAATACTTGAAGCTCTGATCTGCTCTCTTTTAAAGATTTCAGAAAATTAATTATTTTCCTTGGTATCAATAGGGCATTAAATCTGTAACTAATTCCATACGTGTGAAAGTAGTAAGGATTATAAGTGTATAAGATTCTTGTAGAATAAATGAAAACCATAGGAAATTGTGCGAGGTTGCTGAAGTGAGCCACTATAGAGAATTAGGATATGAAAATTAAATCAATTTATGGGAGGACAAACCATGCTCACCCTCTAAATTTTAATTATTTCTAGTATACTGGTGTCTGAATCATTCAATCCACCTTTTTCATGAAATTATACACATGCACATCTATATAATACATATTATAAGACAGTCTTGACCCAAAGGACAAATACATTATAAATGAATCCTTTTTTTCTTAGTTTATGGAACACACAAAACACTGCTTGTAAAGTCAACAACCACTTTACTGAATACATATCCACAGAGAAGAGGGATTTGTAGACGTATTCCTAATTGAACATAATAGGTCCAAATCTAGGATTATTCCAGTCAGATTATGATACTCCTGACTGATTTTTTCCATAATAAAAGTGGCATAATTAAATCTAAATAATTGCTAAATAAAGGTCACAGTGGTTAGTTCACTTTGTAATTTTTATTTATCTTGTTAAAAAGACTGTCATGATATAAGAAATAAAGCACTGGAGAAAATGCCCCAATGTTTAATATATCTCCCTGATAGAACCTTTTTCTAGGACTAGCAGAACTAGGATTGATATCCACTGGCCCACTTCTGACCTTTACTTACACAATCTTGAATTCATAGTTTAAATTCGTTTGGACTAGCTGTTGTCTTTGCAAAGGGAAATAAGAGATATGCAACTGGCAAACTTGAAATGGTTCATCTTCTGTGTAGTCTACCACATCATATACCACCAACTTGCAGTAAAGACTGCCAGATCTGCCTCGTCTTCGGCTCGCTTTCTCTGTGCCAGTGAGTTTTACAGTCCCTCAGGACCCCACTACTGCTGTGCAGTAGCCTGAGTTTTAGACAGGAGAATTGCACTCTCCAGAGTGGATTCGCAATGGAATGATACCAGTGAAACCTACCAAAAATCACGGACACAGGCTGAGCAGCTAACTTTTATCTTTAACCAACCGTGGATTAAAAAAGGCAGATTTTCAGCCCGTGGTGGAGCGAGGCTGATGGAGCAGAGCTTTTCTAAATCTGACTAATTTTGCTAGCTGTCCTCTGGCAGGCCGCAGCTCTGTGAATCAAGTAACTGAGGAAGGCTCATAAAAATGAGTAAACAAACATAAAAGGCTGGCCCTGAGTGCTATTGTATTTCAGAGCAGGCTCAGTGCTCTTGTTAAAGGGCTGCTACAGACATATACAAAGAATCATGTGAATAATGCTGGAGCCATCTACCTACAGCACAGAAATGTGATCTTTTCTGTTCAAATGTGGTTGAAATTTGTTAGAACTGGAAAACAGATTATTCTTTCCTTAAAAGGGCATCATTCCCATGCTCACTGCCTTTTGCTTCAATGCAGGGCTAGGATAGGAAAAAAAGCTAAAAACCCATTCAGTCCTTGCTGACTTAATAGCTTTAACATATTCTTTTCTGATGAAGATGAAAAACTTAGACTTGTAAAAACTGATCCCCAAAAGAAAAGAGAAGCTTTAACCAACAAGGGGGAAGGGAAAGTATGGGAGGCAGCTTAATGCCTCCACATCAGTTAGCAATACAAAAATCTGAAGTCTTTAACTCATTAATTTGAAAGGGCTTGGCTCCAGCTCTTTATTTTGGCTTTTCATTTTTGTTTGTTTGTTTTTCCACTCCCAAAGGAAATCTGGACTGTAGATGATTACTTTGAAAACAAAGCAGTACACAACTCTGGCAGAGAGATTCTCTTCAAAAGAGATCATTTGAAGAATACAACATGCTTTACGTTAGCAATCAGTTGCAACAGTGACAGGCCTCAGGGCTTGGTGACACAGCCCTACATTAATTATTTGCTAAAGGAACAGGATCGTGTGCAATATAACATGAGGATAAATATTAGGATAAGTAGGTTAAAGAGGTTAGACTAAAAGAAAACCTCTTTTGACATCAATAGTGGGAAATGTGGCAAGGTCAAACACAAAGTTGAGACTAATACACATATACATGAAATCCTTTTCTAATTAGTATGAACCTCTAGCTATGGATGTGTTAACAGTAGTGTGGTAGAGATAAGGCATTCTTAATGTCCAAAACTAAATAGGAGTTCTTTAATGTTTTGAGCATTTGTACATTTGAAGAAGCAACGCTAGTTGACTGCTAATTTATAGCACACTGAGTTGTGCCATGTTTTGCTATAGCTGCAAACCAATTTCAGGTTAATCCCCGCAAGGATTGGACCTGAACTAGTGAACTAGTGCTGATCACACAGGAACTTGATAGACCATGAACACTTCAATCAATCAGTTGTAGACATCCGATCATTTAGAAAATGTTCAATACACTGTGAGCTAGAACTACGTTTCGTAGGAGGGCTCTCGTGGGACACGTGGAATGATCCTGCTGGAATGCTCTGCTAACATGGCACACATTAGGTGAGGGACTACAGTGCATTTGGTTCATCAAAAGAAATAGCAGGATTTCAATTGCGCTCTGTGATCCAGATGGAGAAATCAGACCATTTTCCCTTTAGTTACCGTATCAGCCTCTGACAACCAAGGTCTTAATTATATTATCACCTGCTGTAATGTGTCTGGCTAGCCAGAACTGCCTTACATTATAGTTTAGTCTTAATAAATACATCACAGTTTTACAAGGGGAAAATAGGTTTTTCTGAGATCAGGAGTTCTGCTTTTTCAGCAGAATGGAAATTAGCCTGAGCAGGCTTGCCAGAGGCCTGCTCTTATTGTGTCTCCTGGAAATGCCTCAGCTAGAAAAAGTCCTTTCACTGTTTAAAATACAGTCTCCCATTAAAACCTGCCCTTGTAAATGGCATGAATTTATTTTGAAAAGCAGCTAAAATAATCAATTCTCCTGTGGATTAAGAAAAAAATAACTGCAGAGCAGACTGGGAGGAAACAGGAACTATGTCACTATCAGCAGCTTGACAAAGCAACAGAATTGAAGTGCCAATAAAGATGCTTTACACAATGTTTTAACTCTTTTGTTTGCTGAGATCTTCATCCCATTCCAAACTTTCTGTCCTCCTCTGTCCCAGAGTGAAACAGTCCTACTTGCACAAGCCTCTGGGCAACTCTAAACCTTGCCCATGCACTTTGGGAGGCTTAGGGGGGACCTCAAGCCACGCTTGTCCGAGAATGGAAAAACAAAAGGTTTAAAATCTTACCTCAGAAATAAAAAAACACATCCTAGAAGAATGCCCATAGGAGAGACAGGAGATAGAACAAACATCAAACAGCTACAAAGCTTCCTCTTCAATTAGCAGCTACTTTGTGAAATCTCCCGGAAAAGCAGGATGCAGAGAGATGTCTTCATACTCTGGCACAATTCTGCTCAGAAAAGGGGGAGAGATTGTTAGACTCTCACAAAAAAGCCCTGTGTGCAGGAGCTGGTTATCAACCAGGTATCACAAAGCCTTGCGGAGAGAGGAGATTAAAAAAAGTGGTTGTTAAGATCAAATATAATTAATATTTATGAGGCATGTTTAGATTAGCAGCCAAGCTTCCAGAACCCAATTTCATCTAATGTTCTCAGGCACCCATTAGGTGAGATGAATCTTGCACACAATACACAACTCCCTCTAAAAAAAAAGTGTCATCTGGGGCAAAGGCAACTCTGCAAAATATATCAACAATAATAATTAAAAAGTCCAGTAAAATGCAAGTACCTCTCCGAAGGAATTTTTTATTCTGTCAGACTCGGACAACATTCAGGAACCTGGGAAAAAATAAATCTTCCATAACAGGGGATGCTCTGACTTCTATGGATTTTCAGAATTAGCTAATAAGTTCAAGGAAAAATTAATATAGCATTTCAAACACTCCAGATGACCTGTGCCAAATGCAGCAGCTGGTGTTAATAGAGTAAATTACATGATTATATTAAAGATGAATAGCACAGCTTTACAAAATAAATTCCTAACACGGTTTAGAATTTAAATCAGCTATAACAAGAGTGGACTTAACAGATACGAATGAATGTCGTTTCAAAGTGCAGAAAAGAAAAATCAGTCTCTATTTACCTGCCCACCATGACCATGATGCAGAATTTTACTCTGAACCTACTACAAAGCTGATGACATTTTCTTGGGGCTTTTGAAGACAGCGCCCTACACTGTAATATTTTACACTCCTACTGGCATGTTGTCACCTGGGAAAAAGAGTATATTGAGATCAAGACATAGGTATAGTTGATCTCACTGGAAACCATAATTTTATTCTATAAAAAGACCTTGGTGCTCTTTGCTCTCTGGTAGAGGGAAAATAAAACCTTTCAGTTTGGAGGAGGAGGGCAGAGAGGTGAGCAGGGTTTCTCAGAATTGGCAGTCACACAGTGCTCACATTTGCCAGGGATAGTTTTTTTCCTGAAATAAACACCCGAAGCTGTATCTCTCTCTCCCTGTGGGAATGCTTTAATCTGTGCTACTGGCTATTTTGAGCTTTGGTCTCTCTTCCAGTCCAGAGAATATCTTAGCTTGGCCCAAAAGGCCAATATGTTTTTTACAGAATATACAGATGTTGATGCAAGGGGGGGGAAAAAAACTTCCTGGCAATTTTTTCAATGAGTTCTCATTATGGTTCTGCAACCTTTCCACAATGAAGTATTTGCTTTGACAGTAATAGGATTGCCAGCATCATTAAAGGTTGCAGGAGCTCTCCCTTGGCAGGTGCAGTAAATGAAGAAAATGATTTTCAGAGTATTTGGTTTATAACAGACGGGCTTAATTATAGTTCCAATGAGGCTGAGCTGCACAGATCATGGTGATCAGCATCAGCTGGCATCAGCTCTAGAAAACATAATGTGGTGCATTTGAGAGGTACTGAAAGGAGCTCTGTGGGCCACTCGATAATAACACATGGAAGCAGCTTTCACAGGCAGCCTTTGAAAAGGAGAGAGGAGGCAGCATTTCATTATGTCCAGCCCCTGCCTACGGGCACCTGGAACAAAATTGCACTATAGTGAGGTTGCAGGGCCTCATGTGGCGCAGAGCAGCACGCTCTCGCACACCATCGCACGGTCTAGCGACTGTTATTACCCCACTAAACCCAAAACTATGAGAATCAAAGCCAAAAACAGGAGAGGTTCCTCACTGGGATGGACATGGCTGAGAAAGAGAGAAAAGAAATCAGGCATTAGGCAATGGAGAACATTACCTTTCATTTGTTCTAAATCCAACAGAAGGATAAATTTGGGGTGAATTACTTTTAACCTCTCAGTTTGAAACATTGTTTTTTTAAGCCTGCAGAATATGTCACTTAACTGAGACAGCCTATTTAATGTCCCGATTCTATGAAATCTTCCTCTCACTATCAGTCCTATTAAAATCAACAGTTATTCAATTGAGTGATGATGGATGACTCAGAGAGCCACAGCTGGACCAAACCCTTGAAAGAACGTTTGTCTAAAGCTAGTGGCTATCAGAGATTGATCTTTATTTAAGAAAGGATTTGCACTTACGCATTTGGCTACAGGCCAAACTAATAAATTCAGTCTTGAACTTTTTTTTTTTTTTGAGCAGGTTGTTTACTCAGGTATGCATTAGATTTGAAACACTGCCAGTATCTGAAGATGGTTATAAACTCTGTTAAGTCCAGCTGTAAAGAATAAACAGTGATTAACTGTACTGAATATGTCAGCATTTGTACTTGCAAAACTAGGTCAATCTGCCACTGGACTCAGAAAAGAGCCAATCCTGAAACGAGTTCTTGCACTGAATTCTCTATTGTTTCAGGCATTTTCTGTTTGCAGAAGAAAATGCTGAGCCTCAGAGACACACACTGAGCATCGAAGCAGCCTGGTGAGGTGCTGATAAGAAATACACTGGGGAAGACTCTTTTCCTTACCTAGCCCATGGAGCAGTTTAAGAGCTGATCCACCACAACTCCTGGAGACTGGAATAACCCCCTTGCCTCATTATGAACATTTCACACATAATGATGGTCTTTAGATCACGCACCTCCTTCTGTTTCCCTTCGTAAGGTCACTTAGCAGCTGGGGAGGTGTCTCGCTGGAAATTTGCCTGTAGCACAACCCATTCAGCAGAGAGGGAGATGGATGCATCCCACCTGATTCTCATGGTTCTCCTTTGAGCTTACCTTTGAAAACAGGCCATCCTCAAAGCAGTGGTCAGTGCCAAAACAGCAGCTCCTGCCCGCTCCCTGCCAGCGCAACGCACAGGCAATGCCATCAACAGAGCACACACCTATTGTATACGAATTAAAGGAAATCTAAGAGATGATTAGTGGAAGCAACTAACAATTAATAATAATGTAAAGTGATTAAGGTAGCAATGCAGCCCATAGTAATGATCAGAGCATTTTTGCATCAGATAGGTAGAATCCAATATATCCTTTAAAAGCTTTAACTATTTAATATTGGGATTTCAACCACTGCCCCACTGATTGAAGTGTCTGCCTAGGTCAAAGAGACCATACCTGGAGCAGATCTTTCTAATCTAAACCGCTGGCTGAGAAGAAAATTACTAGGCAAGATTAGACTCCCTTCTGTTTTCTTTTATTTACGGTGACCCTTGCAGTTCAGGCGAAGAAACCTCTGGTGGTACAGTATGCACTGATTTTCCCATCCCTAGATGCAGTCTATTTTCAATTACAGCACCCTGATACTTTTAACAAGCACAATAGTCTGATTCAAAAGTTCTGGAAACCAGAGCTCTAACTTAATTTCAGTGGATCAGGTGATTAAAGGAAATTATTCAGCGCAGGCAACATTGGATTAAAAGCAAAACAAGTTTCCTGAAAATGGCTTTCTCCTCTTTGACCCCCTTCCACTTTTTGCTCCATCTGCTTCTGATGACTTAATTTCTGCCTCTCAAGATCTGGAGATATTGGTATTCACTGAAAGAACTCATACTAGCTCAAGATTCGAAGACCTAATACTATGGCACAAAAATATAGACAAATTGAATTCACATTGGTAATGGCAATTACACAATTGAATTGTTTTATATTTATAGAAGCAGGCTCCAGAAAGTCCCAGCTGAACAATCCTGACAGCAGCCACAACAGCCTTTATTACTGACTGCGAGCTGCCTTTCCCGGCTCAGCTCTGAGGCCCGCACCGTCTTCGGGGTAGGACGGCCACCTGTGTCTGAAGGACACTGAAGAATAACGCATAATTCCAGACAAACAAGAAATGCATTTATGCAGCCACATTATTAGTTCTCCTATTTGCAGATTATTATAATACTAAAGTGTCACTAGAAAAACAGTAATATTTAAACATGCTCACAAGAGATTCACTTCTACTTGAGAATTTTGGTCCCTAGGCACATGCTGCACTCCATAGAACAGCTATGTCTTCAACGTTTCTCTCCTACTCCTTCATCTCCACCTCATTTAACCATGGAACAGCCATACCATAAACTAATAATCTATTTATAGTAGCATTGTTGCTATAGCACTTGCAGCATAAAAATACCATATGCTACATTTACATCAGGGTGCTGCACAGACTAACCCCTATAGAAAAGAAACACAGATCATGGAGTCTTAATATTCTCTCATTAACAATCAGCAATCAGGAGAAAAGGATCTTGAATTTACATGCTGCGATTTACCCTGGATTCTTGTATTACCTTCCAAATAAGACAGAACAAAAAGATGGAGAATTTTAATACATTATCATACAGCAGCTACCAGATGCTCTGCTAAGCATCTTATGATCCCCACCCATAGCCTTGCCTTTGAGAAAATAGTGAAAAGAAAGGAGAAAGTGTCCTTTTGCCTTTGAAGTATATTATTTTCTTACTCAACAGCTATGACTGATTCATGCATCACTCTGTGTGCTTTTCCAAGTCAGGGCTTAGATGAGCTGTTTCTTTCATAATGTACATAGCAGCAGTCAGATACAAGAAACAGCAAGTGGAAGCAAGCACAATATTTCTGCTCCTGCATGCACTTTAGGGTTTCCTTAAATTGCACTATGCTGTTCCCATAAGAAACAAGCAAATTCAATAGTTCTAGATTGTAATATTCTCATGACTTCTGGTCTTCCTAATTGTATTCACAGCTCCTGACTCCCATTTAATGAATCATTTTGGACAGGCTTAGCCTTCAGACTCGCCTAGATTTTAATGGAAACATACAGAGCAGGTAAGGCTTCTAGTTCAGCATGAGTGTTTAACTGAACAGAGGCTACTTTTCAAAGAAAAATCTCTTCACCAAACCTAACATTTTTTGGCACTGCACTCTCCAAACCGTCTCCTGCTCCCAGAACAACTAGTGTGCATTATCACTTATCCTGCAAAATCAACAGCTCCACCTTATCAAACAGTATTGGTTTTAAAATAAAGGTGACAACCTGTATCTATGTTCAAAAGCAACATCCAAGGGTTTCAATTAGGTTAATGGATTCACATTTTTCCTTTCCATTTATAATAAAAAGACTTGAAGCTTCTACACATTTCAGACTGAGAAAAGTACCTTTCTCAAACCTTTCTTCAGCATTTTGCCTGTCTGTCTCTTGAAAACAGAATGGAGACCTGTCTGGGTGTCTGTCTCTCTTCATCATTTAGACTGAAGTCTCCAGGAATGTGTTGGATTTTTTCCTTTAACATTTCTCCCAATGGGAAATGAAACAAAATCTCAGCCCCAATCCTGCACACACTGTATAATTGCTGGGGACCTGGTCATTCTAGAGAATTTAACAGATCCTGAGGACAGTCAGCATCTGAGCACACTGTCTGACATTGTAAAAAATTGCTTAAAATTGAATGTGGCTTTAAATTGCCCAAAAGAGACAATAAGATTTTGTTTGTTTGTTTGTTTTACCAGCATCATAAAATAAACCTTATTCTTACTTGTTTTTGAAAGAGGCACCAAAATGGAGTAAGATGAATACATATTGGAATAATTTAACGTAGCAATTCAGATGTAATTTCTATAAGGAATAAAATACAAATAGCTGAACTTTAAGGACAGAAAATTGCCTTGAAGTATAAATAAGCATTTACATTTACATTCTTCTCAGACTGTGGAGGAATGCAGGCTCTTGAGAGCATAATCAGAAGACGAACCAAAAAGCAAATGGTTTCTGTAGCCAATCGGGTAATTAGAGGGTACACTTTCTTCTTAATTCAAGTGTCATTATTACTGATTTCTGCCCTCATTCTTCACCAGTGCTAACAAACTATAAGAAAAGGAGTAATTACTTGTTGTCATGAGGTAGGTTTGGAGAGAAAAAATGAATAAACTTTTACCTGTAGACAGAAATATATTATTTTAAAAAGACAGTTTGTTTCCTCAGTTCTCTGCCTTCAGAGACAGTAATATACAAGTAAGAGGACATAGCTTAGAGAATGATTGTATTTTAGCCATTGGATTCCAGGAGACTTTATTCATTTAAATCTCTTATTTATTATTATTAAATTTCAAACTAACAATGATTTTAATAAGTTGGGGGCATTTAAGTAGCATTTAGGTCTATCGCACTTCAATTAAACCTCCATGTTTAATTGAGGAGAATTAATATGTAACTGAGAACACACCATGATGCATTTTCCAAAAACGAGTGAGTAGTGGCTTCTATGATCTCTGTTAAAAAATATTAACAAAGGAGAAAGGTGCTAAGGCAGAGAACAATGAAAGACACAACCTCCTATTTAATCACAACCAATATAAACAGAATGGATATGAATCATCATGCTATAGTCCCAAAGGAGTTTTATTCTGCATATCAGTTTGACTTTGAACGTGATGTTCATTCAAATCTCTCTCCTGCCACAATGGAAAACAGCATCAACCAGATAAGTTATCATCTCAGGGAGTTCACCAGATCTTATTCTACAACAGGCTTCCTGTAGGACTAGAGGAAAGCATTGCGGGTCGAAACTTTAAAGGCTCCAGGCATATGTCACGAAATTAGTCATCTATCCAGTTTTGAAAATGCAAGTTTTTATCCTTTTGCTTCATAACAGTATTTACCTAACCTTTGGGGTTTAACAGCATTAAAACAATGAAGTGCTCAGACAATATGTTAACATAGGCACAGAAGAATATAAGATTTCAAAGCCCTGACTGTAAATCCTGTCTCATGAAGATCAGCTGGGATCTTACTGCTACAATGAACTAGCTGTTGTGTCATATCAGGAGGGCCATGTTTTACCACAGAGCCTTGGAAACTGTGTAAGGATTAAGCCACAGCACCTCATCCTACTTCCAGGCAGAAACCTGAGCTTCTGTTTAGCGACTAGAATTTGATGTTGACCAGAGGCTGGGAACAAGAGAGTCTGCTGGAGTCACAGGCTGGGAATATTCTGCATGGAGCAGTGTTTGTGTGCACATGCTCATGCTCTTCACATCACAACCCTACAGGAAACAGTCTCTCCCAGCCCTGTGTGCCTCAGAAACCCCATTCACAAAGCACATGTGGGCTGCTTAGGGTCTCCTTAGAGGTCAGAAGTGTTGAATAATACAGAACAGGATCATCACCCTATACATGAACCAGAATGTAACTACATAAAGTGACCACAGATG
>JAUBOD010000633.1:1528805-1545807 GCA_032353885.1 Nothura maculosa | reverse complement strand
TTCCAATAAAATGTTAATTTATTTGTAAAAGAGTTTATTTCCCAAACGATCTAATAGGTGTAGCATGAATGGAATGCCAAGTCCCTAGCCACTAATAATATTAAAAACAGCATTAGTGCACATGTAATCTAAATCTCTCCTTATTTCTTTCAGATTCAGCTTCTCTATTTTCATTATTACCTCCCGAAAGCTTTCCCATCTCAGGTGAAATATTTTGGTCTACCTTTTGCTTCAAGTGGAGTGGCTTGGGAATTACTAAAAAGTGAAAACATATTAAAGAATATTTATGAATAATAGAAATATGCAAAATCACCCATACTGCCTTTTACACACACACACACCAGACAGCTAACACTGTTAACAGGATAAAATGACTGACCACCCAGCACAGAGTTTTTCGATGTGCAGCAGAGCCAGCAAAAGATTGTTGTTGTTTTTTTTTTTTAAATAGGTTTCTGTCCTTTACTGATACCAAAATATAAAGTGACTGAATTCTTTCTGACATCTCCTTATAATAAATTGGGTTTCTTTCTTCTAGCTTGCTACCAGTTTTAAAATTCTAAACACTACTATAGTTTAGTTTAATTGAAACAAGCAGGTTCCAGAATAAAGCCAAGTATTTTGTTTTCAATCTCTTTCATCTGCCTGCACCTTCCAAGGACTTCTAGGTTCTGTGCTCTATGTCAGTTCCCAAAAGGGCCTGGGATCTGTACCTGCCCTTCATTCCCTTTGATGCATTCTAATAAATCTTAAGTTGCTCTATGAAAATATATTGCAGATTCTACAAGAGTTGTAAGCCTAGTCAATAAGACCAATTTACCCATTTATGTTGCATATCAAGTCAAAATGACAAAACTCAAACTTGGAAGTAAGCTAAGAAAGCACTTAAAAATTCTTGAATTTAAGCCATCTTACTACTTCTCCACATTAATATATACTTTTTTTAAAAATTTTCATCTCAACTAGATATAGAAGACCTCAGCCATTCTTAATATTTATTAACTCGCTCTGCTTGTTGTAAGAGCTTATTTTGCATGTAGATTCATAATTCTTAAAGCTTTCAGAACTGGATATAGTCAGAGAATTCAAATATACCTTGCAAAATATCTTGGAAGTCTTCCCAGTCAAGCAAGGAAACTTCAAGATAAATCTTCTATACTTTTAAAAAGAACAAACAGCAGCTTTGTATGCATGTATCACATACAGAGAGAGGATTTCTGAATGCCTGCCCTAACTGCTGGCAAAAACTCCTGAAAATAAAAGACCTGTTTCATGATTTCAGTATTTATTTTGTTTTCATTTATTATTATTGATTTAGAATTATAGAACTTTCATATTTATCAAAGACTCTCCTACTCTAGTAAAAAAATGAAGTCCCTCACTGCCAAAGCTCCTTGTTTGTGATATCTCAGTGGACTGCTGTGGGAACAAACACAGAATGAATATCACTATTCTTCTTCTCTTGAGACTAGAAATAGTAGCAGGTTATCCCCTAGGAAATAAAATTTGGTTAGTATATTCATCAGTAACAAAACAAAAGGCATTAAAGAAGGGATGTGAAATACAGCACTGAACTTTTGCACTTCTCCTCCCTGCATGTTTTTCCCTAATTACTCCCAAGTAAAAAAACTGTTTAAAAAATTGTCACTCCCCAGTAAAACTGTTTTTCAAACTTACACCAGATATTATTGATCTCTGATTCAGACCCTACAGGTGTAGGCAACTTACAGGAAGATCTATATATGGTGTGGAAAATCGGGGTCTCAACTAATTTCAAGCACGGCTTGACAGATTTCTCACAGCTGGGGCATAATGCGTTTTAGCCAACACATTTTAAGCAGCAGAATAGTTTGTGGGCTTGAAGAAACATATACCTCAGGCAAACATGCACATAAAGTGGAGCACAACATCTCGTCTGGTTAGGGGACTGCATCAGTGACTCCAATCACGTCTTCCTTCTGTCATGCTTCTGAAAATAAATATCCAGCTTACAGACATAATGAGCCAAACAATTCCTAAATGCGACTCTACTCAAATCAAAGATGGTCTGCACAGAAGTTCAGGCCACTAGCATTATTTTTATGAGAATGTTTCATTCCACAAGAGGCATATGACATATGAATTTAATCAACAAATCACAGCAGAATAGTATTTGTTAGTATATAAATACAATGATTAGGAGTTAGTTATGCCTAATCTTCTTCTAAGCATTTCCAGTTAGGTTTACTGAAAGAAGAGAATAAAAATCTAATGATGAAAAAATCATGTCAGAACTTACCATTTCAAATTTTCTCCTTACCATTTATGAATGGATTTACATCTGTAAAATAATAATGACATATTTTACACTGAACTTCGAAATCCTCTGGACTGAACTCTCTCAGGCATCCTGCAAAGCTTTGCTTAACACTGCAGTATCACATGGGCAGCCCTAGGGTCACCTGTTTTATATATAATGACACAGAGCAGACACCTGACTTCATTGGCTAGGCCCATGTTTCATATGAGACTCCCTTTTTCTTTCATAGCCCCATATCTAGTAGTATCTAGGGAGGCCTGAGGTTAGGGATGCCACACACAAACTGTGACCTGTGTGGCACGCAGCTCGATGTCACTGAGCTGCGCTGCCTACACACTGCAGCGGCACAAACCAATTCCATTCCAGCAGTATCAAACAAATCCATTTTCACTGCTTTTGCACAAAGCAATGAAAGTATCGGTTAACGTAACATGTATTTCTGATTATCTCAGTTGATACTTTATCTGTCTTGCTTTGTCGAAAGGTACTCGTCTGAGTTGTACCTACCCATTACCCATCGCGCATGGCATAGCTTTACTTTTGATCTACATTCATGAGATCATTTTTGAGATTTTATGTTCACATAAAGGCATAAATGCCTTTTACAGCATCAACTGCACCATTAAATGTTATATTTGCTACATCAAAACCTTCATAATTGTCACACTAAGCATTAGGGATTTGAGTTTTCCTTTCCTCCTTCTCAGAAAGTACAAAAATACACAGACAAATACAATATTGCTAATGTTTTTAAATAAATACTGTATAACATAAAATACTTGCTGCTGGCATCAGATGCAAGGATGAAGTCATTTTTGTTGCTTATATTGTTAAAGCTTGGTTTTAAAAACAGAACCATTTTTAAAAGAATTAACCAATTTCCCAAAGGTCACTCCCATGAAATGGTGCTGTGCAAGCCTCGAGAATGTTAAACTCCAGACATTTTTAAAGGATTTAATGAGAAAGGCAGCTTTATTGCTGAAAAACAAGCCCTGCTATTCATGTGATCACCCCTGTGTACGTCACACGTGTACATAAACACATCCATCCACAGCGCTCATATGTGACATTTAAGTGAATCTCATCTAAGCCCACCAGCCTCATCGGAGCATTTCTGGATTGGAGATGGGCATTTTTCCCCTGTTCAGGCCTCGGTTTCAGCACAGGGATTCCGGCCACCTCAGGGAAAAGGGTCCTCATTCCCAGTCCCATCCCAACTGCAGGGAGGACTGGAAAGGTCAGCCACACAATTCCTCACAGGCGGAGGCACAGCCTAGGGCCAATTTACCATGTTGTCTGCAGTTGAAAGTCTTTTTCTCTTTTTCTTTATATATAATGCCTCAATATTCTATTGTTACTGCATCCTAAAGGAACAAAGTAAATTAAAGATTTAACACTGCAACTCAACTCCCCAGTCTTGCACCAATTCCTGGTTTTGAACTCTGAAATTTTGATTCTGGCCTCTACCAACAAAATGAGAGGACCAAGTATTTCACAGGGGAATGCAAACCATTATCTTAGCCTTTTGTGAGGCTAGAAGAGCTCTTTCTTTATAGTGGCAAAGGCTAGACATTCAAACTGTCAATAAACCCTGTCTTGTTATTCAGATTGCAGCAGCACTTATCAGCTCCAGACACGAGATCCTGTGGTTGGCCTTCGAGCAATATACATCAAGATATTTCATTTTTAGAACTGTATAGCTTTGCCACATTGGTATTGCTATAAAAACAAACTGCTGGTGATTTCCCAGCCATTCACCACCACCAAAGTCCAACTAAAACCAAATGTTTTAACAATCCATACAATCAGTAAAACAGACTCTTGGCTGTTGCTACAAAATTTGCATTACCCTTGACTAGGAGTTGTTTTACTAGCTTACACCTAGATGTATTCTTTTTTGGTCTCCTTTAGAGCAAAGTTGTGCTTCAACAGAGTTTTCCTGACAGTTAATACATTCAGGGAGGCCACCAGGAAAAGAAAAGAAATTGAGAGTCTGCAGAGATTGTGTTAGGTCTAAAGCCAAAGGTGAGATTTCCACATAACCATCTCTTCCAGGTTACTGTTACTTATTAAAAATAATATTAAATCCCAGTTTCTTATTTTTGGCAGTCTCTTTTATAGCTGATACTATGATAAATACTACAACAAATGGTCTTTTCTGAACCACAATAGCTGCACAAACAGAGGCTTCCAAAGAAATAAGATATATGTACCTGAGAAGGCATTAAGGACCTTCTTTCTGTGAAATGAGTGTTCACGTCACGATCCACTGACATCGGTCAGGTATCTTTGTATTCATACTAGAATTTGGCTTAGGTTTCAGAAACATCAGCATATATGAGCATAAGAAAAGATGTTAATGAAATACTGCCCTTACTTGCATACGTGCCTAGCAGAACCAAAGCTGACTGGTATCTCCTTTCATTTGGTATCCTCTAAATTCTGCATTTTTTTTCTCCTGCAATTGCAAGAACACAAAGAAGTTAATTTAATTCTGAATTATAACTTGGCAATCACAACAAGAAGCATTTCTAGATACAAACACCAGGAAAGTCTTTTTGTGCCTAATGCTGTTGTTATTAACATTTACTAGTGTATTACCTGCTGTGCACACGTATTCAGTAACCTGTCATACTAAGCATGTACAATGGCTACACTATGCAAAAATCTGGGTGATTTACATATGATTCAAGTACTTCTTTTATAAATTCTTCACTGCATATTCTTTGTAAATCATATGCTATAGCTTATCAAATGATGGATAGTTGCCAGAGCTATCATTAAGAATTGCTGTTTATTCAGTGCAGAAAACTCATGTGACTTTTTCAAGTAACCAATAAGAGAATAATAAGAACATTTTAGTTTATAAAGATTGATTTTAAATGATAAGGAAGCTGAGAAAAAGATGGAAAAGTTACATAAGATTTGTAGTGCATTTAAAGTTTACTTTCTAAACTACTCTTCATTTTAAGTTAACACGGCCATAAGTCAATACATTCAAAGTGCTCAGATATGCTCCTTATGCAGATTTTAAAATAAGTGTTCTGAAAATCTTATGCTGTAAATTGGCCCCACTGCTCTAAAAAGGAGGTTAGTGTTAATACGGGTGCAATTTAGTTTGTCTACTAGACCTAACAGCAATGCTGCAGGCAAACTAAATAATGCACACGCTGTACAGATTTCAACTAAAATCTTCACAAATACAAACTAGGATTTGTATTTGCAGATCTTGCATCACCCTTTGAGTCCTCTTGAGTTGAAGGTTAATGTACAGATGCTTCACTGGAATATTTTGAGGAGGGAAGGGCAGCAATCAGCAAACAAATAATCATGTGGTCAGTAAGCCTAGTACCTAAGATATCTAAGCAGTCAATTCTGAACTATGAAATTATTCTGGTTATGCAGGATGAAATTTTCTGGTTGGACACCTCAGTCCTTCTAAATCATTTTAAAAGTTTCCATCTCAAGAAGTAGAGGTAATGTTCTTTTATTTCAAAGACAGCCTCTGTGCTTCTTTTCTGAACATTACCCTTTGAAAGAAGAGAGAATATGCTGTCTGAGAGACATATAACAATCAATGTCCTAATTAGCTAGGATTCCTTCACTGAAAATGATTTTTCATTTTAGAAAGGCCATTTATTTAAAAATCAAAGAGTCTCTGCAGAAATGCATTAGTTCCAAATAATTAAGGTCTGGCATGAATTAACTCAGGGTCTGTGATTAGCTGAGGCTCTAATGATTAAGGCACTTCCTGAGGATGTAGAAGATCCAGGTTCAAACCTGGTCTGTCTGGTTCAGACCAGGAATATAAACTCCAGTCGCCCACATGCCCAGCAAATTCTTCACCTTTTGGTCCTGGAAGGCAGCCCTTCCTCTAGCAGTGAGTATTTATACAGAGCAGAACATCCTCAAAAGCAAATATTTACAAACAGTCATCCTAAAAACCCTACAATATATACTGACCAGTGCATCTACATGGCATATAGAAGGCTAAGACAAGATTCAGTTGCCTAAAGATGGGAATCTAGTGCCATTTCAACACACCTTGGTATCCAAGACATGCACATAGGAAGTCCTGCATTGTCTTCTCTGCAGATACAACAGAGACGTGCACACATGACATAAGAGCTGTGCTCCTATGGAGGTCAGAGGGCCAAGTTTAAGATATCTCCAATGGTCCTAGTTACCTACATTCAGTCAACTCAGTCTCACTTCAAGTTCCTAGTGCAGCTAGGAACCACTCATCCTCTGTGAATAAACTCAATTACCTAGATAGTAGCTGTTCTCATTTAACTTTTCCTAAATATATCAGTAGTTCTTCTAATTTCCAAAGTTTCTCCAAAGCTTTCATGCTGTAAGAAAACTATCTGTGTGTGAGACAAGTAATTTTGATGACAGGTCCACCGCTTAGAGTGGTGTCTTAGTATAGAGAAGAAAGGAAGTTGCTGGCATTGCTCAGTTTCAGCATAAACTATTAAATATTATTAAAGGAGTTTTCTACGTTTTCCTATCTACCTAAAAGCAAAATACACCTGGTTTACTAGGTTAGAGCTGCATGTATGCACTAATAATAACTGTGTTTCACTGCCTGAGCGGCATCTCCATTCTTCTTTCTCCAGGACAAAATTATCAAAAACAGCATGTCCTTGAGGAAAGAACTGCCGAGAGTTCTCTATGGGAATCCTATGGTATGGTTTACTACCATTTGTGTCATTTTATTTAATTTGCTATTTTTTCTTTACAACATGTGGGTAATAATCACAGCAAATTGATTCCCCTGAGCTCCTTGGACAATTAAAGCTATTTGGTTATTGCCACCTACCTGCTGTTTCCATTAATGCAGTTTTCGAGATTTTTTTTCCCCCTTCCTGCTTCTCACCCTGTTAAATTTCTTTACCCACTCTTCCCAGATTGCTATGTAGCAATTAGTGTTAAAACAAGGTGGAGGGCATCTGTCCCTACCTCTGATCCTTCACACTGCCAAATATTGCTCTGTCATATGCAAATTTAGTTTTGTGGATTTGTGACGTTTAGCTTTCTTTAATATATGGTTCAAGAGGTATTTGATAATACATGATACCATTTGTAATAGGGATCTAGATAGTTTTGTTGTTATTTAAATCTTCCTATAACCATTTGATTCTGATGATCTCTGTGATATTTACTAAGTCATTTGCTACATCTTAACGTCTCTGTTAAATACATGTATGGGAGAGGAAAACAGTCCTGTTTCTTTTTTGTGTTACTGCTGGCTTATCTGGACTTCAACCTTTTCTTTTTGGGAATAGTCTGTCTTTGCTCACTTATTTCTCTATCTGATTATCAGATTTTTCTGATCTGCATTCTCAATAAAGTAGGATCAAAAAGACCTCTTATGATATCCTTCTTTTCACAAAATCAAACTGGCCACTGACTTTCAGGCAGAAGGAGGGAAAAGCAAGATAAGATCAAGGATCAGAGAGCAGTAAAGGTTGAAAGGGCAAGAATGAAACGAAAACACTCAAACCTAGTTCTGTTAAAGAAAATGAAAGTTTTGCTCTAGACAGCAGCTATACCAAAATGGGATCTGAAACTATGATTTCATCTTTAAAAATGCAGTCAAATGAAATCTATTTTTAGTCATTAACTATCTTTAAGTCCTGTATTGATTATGGTTATACTGTATGTGCTTCTGCACTGAATTACCAAGACTATGAGGATGCAGCGGGATAAATGCATTGCAGGAATCTGACTGCATCATTCTGTTGGTTACAAATAGCTGATTAACTCACTGACTAATTCTGATAAACTCACCAACTTGTGTCTGCACAACTGTGAGCTAACAGTGTTCTTCACATTATAGATGGCACTGAATAAACGCAAAGCTATGAAAGGAGTCCTGGTTTATTCATCGCTGTTATTCATCTATCAAGCAGGAAAGGCCAGTTTGAACATGAAAAAATTCAGACCCACAGCATAAACACAACTGTGGATCCAAGTAAGCGTCCCACACCCTGAATGTGGGTGTTGACCACATCATTAATACAGAACAAGCTGTCCAAAATGTAAAAAATCTCCCACATGTAAGAATCTAGGCTTATATTTTAGAGGAACAAATTGCACCTTCCACAGAGAGAACAGACATCAGCCCAATTGCAGATCTGTCCCTCAATAACCATGGCAGAAAAATGATGGATAAGAGATGCAGCAGGAGTCACCAAAAAAATCGATAATTTGGGAACAAAGCTTAGCCCATCTCTATCTCTTTTTTTTTTGGTTTTCATTATCTAACATGCCAGTGGATCTTAAACACCAGGGCAGAATTTCCAGATTTTGCAGATCATTTAAAGGCTTAAAGGATTATCAAACCAGTCATTTAAAATGACATTTTCACTGAGCAAATATTTGTCTATTAAATAGGCTGTATGGCACAGGACCTGATCAGCCTTGGCAGTATTACAGGTTCTTCATACACTGCAAACCCCACTGTTTCCTCATAAAGCTGTCAAGTCTCAGTTTAATGAAACATACATAAACTCAATGATGTTAGCCATGTCTCAGCAAGCTAATTCATTTTGTTTTTTTCCTGTTGAGTTCCCCCTATTAGGGCTTTTATCAATTTATCCTTTCAGGAATCCTCCAGCAGGTTTGCCGATAGCACTGGGATACAAAATCTAAGAACGTGTTTAGTTTTCAAACAAGGAAAATATGTTCATATACAAAAGTATTCTTCATTTGACCATGATTACATTAATTTATAGAGGATGGACAATTAGAGACTTCTTTCAGTAAGAAAAGTCTGTTAAAATTACCCTGGAAATGCTCCTTACTGTTGTCTCATAAATTTTTCCAGGGTCAGTGCAAGACTGCAGTATCTATCTGCCCAAGATAATTCCCTATCACTTCTCTTTGGTTGTAATTACAACTGAGGCTCTTTTACTATACATAGCATCAGACTCTGAGTACAAAGAATCCTGGAGACTTTTCATAGTTCAGACTGATTACAGTAATGAGCTTCAGCCCTCAAGATATTAAGACTATTATGCCAATTGGGTGGTACCAGCTCTGAAGACGCATCACCATCATCTCTATTCATTTCAACAGATATAGAAAATTTCTACTATATTTCTGAAGTACTTGAAAAGGGGGCAAAAAAAAAAATGAATAAACAGTCACCCAAGAACTGTGTTACCAGCACGCAATACAAGCAGTTTGCCTTTTCTAAAAATTTCAACAATTCTATGAAAACTTGTGTTATTCCAGACTACATTCCTACTGCTTTTGAAGAGACAAATCATGAACCAGGGGCCTCTATGTAGTATCTCTGCAAATGCATAAAATAGCTAATTTCTGCTATTAACTAATTATATAGACCAAAACAAAAGAAAACCACACAAATTAACAAATAACACTGTCAACATTTGCCCATTTAGATTTTTTCTGCCCAGTTCTACTTTCTGCCCTGTATTTGTTTCCCACAAATGTTCAAGCAAGCAGTCTATCTGGCACAAATATGTTCTGAAATGAATACCTTTGAATACTATAGAGTAGATAGGAAAAGTGAATCACTGGTATTTGCACTGGAAACATGATTTGAAACAACCAAATTCACTCAGCTGAAAAAAAAAAAAAAAGAAAACCTCAATGCTTCTATACATGTAATAAAATCCTGAAATTTTCTGCCCTATATTTATGACAAATACATTCAATGATTTTCATGAAAATTCTGAACAGACACTTAAATAGATGAGGAAAATAACTGTCTATAGTCTCTTGTAAAAGAAAAAAATCTAATACATTAACTCTGAGAAGTGACTTCGCCAGTCCCATTTATAATTCTCCTCAAGTTTAATTATATCTGTAAGAGTTTTAAACTAAAGAGTTTTGTCAAAAAGCAGAATTTTGCTTGACACTGCTTCATAGAGAGCAGAAAAGGAAAATCTACGTCCTGAAGACAAAGATGTGGGAACCTGCCCGCTTTAGCAGCACTATGGAGAGCAAGGGAGGAAGGACCGCACCAGCGGGGAGGTTCAGAGAGAAGGCTGCTAGAGAGGATCAACCTCTTCTACCAGCAGCGTGATTCTCAAGCACCAAAATTGAAAAAAAGAAAAAGAAAAAAGAATAGCGCTAGTAATAAAGCTTCCCTCGGCTCCTTTGCTCTTAGGGAGATTGATGGGAATTAGACAGCCCTTGCAGGAAGCCCTTTAGTTCTTGCTAAGGCTTTTCACAGCGTGTTGGGTGGAAAGGCGGCTCCAGGTTTGCTGCTGTTGGTCAGTAGTGCTGCCCATTTCCTCATGTTGAGGCAGGCAGCGTTACACCACAGCCCTCCAGCAAGGGCCACCATGGGCTTCACCAAGCTAATGCTCATATAGGCATCTTGAGCTGATGAAGGTGCTTCCTCCAAGTGACTGTGGTGATTTAACTGGATTTTTAGATTGTATTTCAAAATCATCAATTAAATCTTTTCCCCTTTGGACTTGTGGTTATGATAAATGTTAAGGGCATCTTTACTCAAAGAAAAATTATTGTCCTTAACATTTAGGCAAAAGAGGGTATCTACTTCCTCTTTGCTGTGTCTGGAACTATGTAGGCATCCTCATAATATAGTCATTAAAATGCACTGGCAGGCTGGCAGGCACTTTTTAAGGCCCTGTCACCTCCTATTTTAAACAAGGAGAATCTCATGCACAGAGCCTGTCAGTGATTTGCCCTGTGACTGGCAGAGGCAGAAGCTGGGGATCCAGGCTGCCATCCCCAGCTGTGCTCACTGTATCGCACCACTTGGGTGAACCTGTGTTTTCCCCTTCCCATCTGCCCTGCAGCTTTTCCTGGGTGGAATCCACTGAGTTTTGTCTCCCGATTTGGTCTCCGTTTGCTCTTTGCAATTAATGTGTTCCAGCATAGCAAATCTCCCATAGGCTGTCACCACAAAATGTGCCTTTGCTTCTGCTACTTGGCACTTCCCTTCACACTTCCAAAATTACAAACCACTGATAAAGTCTGAGCCACTTTTATCACTTAACAGAGGTTCAAAAAATTTGACACTTAAGCCTTGTCTTCCCATTTCTCTCCTTTTACTCAAGCAGTCTTTGTATTAGATGTAACACTACTCTAAAGCTATGCTTTATGTCTACCGGACCCTAACATGTCTACGCACAAGGCAGAACGCACTGCCTCTTCCCTTTGAGGTCTGATCTGCTCTTGCCGCCAAACTTGATACGTTAGCACCCTACACACACCTATAGGAACAACTTCCAGCTGCAAAAGGCCTATCCCGCTGGCACAGTCAGCACAAGACTCTACTTGAGTACCCCTTTACCAAGGCCTCTGCCATGATGCCTTGGTATTCCCAGGCAAGGCCTTGGCCTCAAGCATTTCAGGGTGATACACACAGCTACGCAGGGTGGGATAATGCCCTCATGGCACCTGGGTACTGGTATCAGAAGCTCATTTGAGCACAGTCCTCTCAACTTCAGCAGGGCCTGCAGCTCCCTTGCCAAGGAAAGTTAGGATCCCGGCAGAGCTCAAAGGCAGGCTGTCCCCCACCACCCCCTAGCCCTGCTTTTGGTGAATTTATTCAATTTAGGTTGTTAGCAGATAGGCTTTCACATATCTGCCTGTTCCTCCTCACAGCCATAGCAACATCTCTTTTAGTGGTTGTGATTCAACAGCTCTTTGATCCACAGTCATCTAAATGTTAAGTGGCATTAAAAGTTGCAGTCAGAACATCGGTTTTCAGAGACTTTGTGACCAGCCACTCACAGATGTCTCTTATAATTTTCAGCACAGAAATTTTAGTTCATGGTTTCATCTTTCTGCTTGTTCTGATCAACTTATACAAAAGCAAGACGTGACTTCGCATGTAGGCACAGAGGTTACTATGATCAGCCAGATCCATTTAACTGATCACTCCTTCCTATGCGCCTGGGAAATAAAGGAATTTTGTGATGAGATAGGTATTAGCACCATTATTTATATTAATGCAGAGAAAATGTTACACGAAAGCCCGGGGACCCCCCATGGATACATACTGATTTCACACACATTTTCTGCACATTTCTATTGGCTCTGCTTGAAACCACATATTAAAACCCACCAATCTTCCCAGCACAGACTGATGAAAGCCTCAGCAGAAACAGCTGCATTTCACATGTGGTTTAAGTTAATGTCTCATCCTGAATGTTTAACTCTAGCTGGCCATGCTGCTTTTTAATATGCACAGACCTTTTTGCTTCATATTAGAACAAGACACCCCCTCACACACACAGGAGAGCACAGCAAGGCTGGCAACACTTTGTTTCTGGAGTGCCCAAAATCTCTTTTTTTTTTTTTTATTGCACACAACATGAAGAGTAGTACATGTTTGATATCCTGTAAGCATATAAAACAGTTGCATAGCACTGTTATACAACATAAACAAATACTGATCTGTCCACACAGTAATATTTCCTTTCAATAAAACTGAAGCATTACCAGCAGTAAGTAGCACAGAGTATTTTTCAGCTGAAGTCTATTATGAAAAAAAGGAAAAAAAAAAAAAAAAGTTACATAAATGAATCTTTTTCTACTCTCTCTCTTCCCTGACAGGACAGCCAAAAAAAACATCACAAGTATTTACTAGGGGTTGGAACACGCCTAAAACAATCCCTTAGGTGGCATGCACCAGTGTAGAAGACTCTTGGGGTTTTTTTACCCTAGAAAGCTGGAATTAGGCTTGGATTTAAGCTAAGGATATTAATCAGTAAAATATAATCCCATGCAAAGCCTATACACAGTCTCTCCCACAAGCATGATTGTCAAAGACACAGACATCAGTGTAACAGGTTTTTCTTGCTGACATACACATCGGGCCAGGGGAGTCATCTCTGTAAACGACCTCACTGAAATTTGTGATATTGTCCCAAAGAGAGAGAGGTAACAGCATAGTCCCAAGGAAAGAGAGTGATGACTTGGTTTACGTGTGTAGCAATACATGGTAGACAGGTTTGATGGACATACTAAGTAAATTAGTAAGATTTCAGGCAAAAACTTGTATGAGATCTTCTTGAACATGCCAGTTTTTAAGGTTACTACAGTGGTGCTGAACAGGCTTTGGGAGAAATCCATCCTCCTCCACTAAAGGCATTGGCAAGAGTCCCAGAGCCAGGAGATCAGCTCCACTTTCTTCAGCCTTAAGAAAAGAATAACTTCATTGCTTGGCAGAAAAACCTCTTGCTCTCTATTTACTTGCAAGACTGAAAACAAGAACCCATCACATGCCTTTCCTGATGTTAGTTATTTTTCTTTTCAATCTTAAATGACAAGTCTCATCACCTGAAATAAGCTCTTTTTCAGCGAGCACTACATACCCATTACACCTCATGTGCAAGAGCCTTTCGTTTTGAGCGCACTACACAACCCTTCTTCCCTAATATTACCGACAATATGCAGTGAAACAGAAATGCCAAACCCACGTATTGATGAGAGGAGGGTAGAAGCAGAGGACATGAAAGCACTTTCCAACTTTGCAAAGTGACTAGACCGTAGTCACAGCAGCCCACACTGCCAAAAGTTTCCCTGCAGCAGAACTCAGCTCAGAATATCAGCAAAAACTTGTTTCATTGCACATTACCCTGTAGCAAATATAATACTGGCACTCACTGTTACTAGAGCTCTCCTATCCCTGTATTTGTGGATAGCTGACCATCCTATACAAACGCTTTGCAAATGTTTACTCAGATGGGGTTCCCTATTCAGGCACACCCAAGCCATTTCTCATCCCATTCCTTCAGATTTCTCCTGCCCTACGCTGTGCCACACACAAGAGTGGCCACTCCAGTCTCAGCGGTTGTCCATCTCGGAAAGCCTCTGGGAACAGGAACATCTGCATCTGCAGTTGCAGCCTGGAGATTTGTTTTTGACAAAGCTGCTAACTGTCTATGATAGTTTCAAAGTTTTTATTTCATTAATTTACCTAATTGCTTTTGAATAAATTGTTACTAATTAAGTGAATGGACAATAGAGGTCACAAAAAGTCACAGCTGCAAAATAGCTGACTACTTGATAGGCAAAAGAAAAAAAAATAGGAAAAACAGTTTTTTTCTGTCCTTCCTTACTCCCCAAGTGGAAGAATGGATTAGGTCAGGCTCATTGCATCTTCCCCTTTTCTCATCCTGTTAAGGTGTGTAATAACTAAAAGCAGTCAACCTTAAAGCCCAGGAAAACAGCGTGTCTGATTCTCAACTCATGCATACTTATGTATACTAAAACTAACTCCGTTCTGCACAGTGGAATTATACTAGGAGTAAACCAGCAGAGCCCCAAGGTCAGAGTTGCCAGCTATTACCACCACACCATGAAACCGATTCCCCTGGAAACCAAGAATAGGACAGGTCATTCCCTAAGCTGTCAAAATCTACTTTATTGCTGTTTTTGCAGCCAAAACAAAAAAGTAGGATAGAACAAAAGGAGAAAGAGTGATGTGACTAACCTTCCCAATGGACCTTTGCAAGCAAAAGAAGAAAGACACAAAGAATAAGAGGTCATAAAAGCAGATGTAATTAGCATAATCAGTGCAAGAGAGGAGTCAGCAAATTAGAAAAAGAGAGTCCGTATCACCCAGAATATGGGCCTAGGGCAATGCCAGGAACAGCAATGAGACAGGGCATGTCTGCACTAAGGAAGATGAGGCAATAGGACCACAAATGAATGCATAGGTACCACGTGTCAAGAAATCCTGTAATTGGATTTCAGTTGTTAATGATCAACCTCAGCATTTTGCATGTATTTATGCTGTGCAAAGATAAATTCTAACAAAACTCAAATTTCGCTCCCCTACCATCTTCCTTACACACTCCCCTTTTCAGGGACAACAGGACTTTCCCATGGGAATAAGTCTTTCAGGGATCTCTTGAAAGTGATTAAATTCCCACTTCTTCAGTGGGTGCAGGACTGAAAATCTCCCTAAACCTCAAACACACAGAGAGGTTTTGGGATGCAGAACAATCTCAGGCATCAAAACAAGGCAAACTATTTACCAGAACACGGAACCACTATAGAAACAGTCATGTGATATAATTTGTAATACTCAAATGGCAATGTTTGGTATCAACCAGAGGTTCACTGATATATTGTCCTGTCTTTCCCATCTACTTCTATACATCCACTCCTGAGCTGTCTGTGGAATACTGTATTATTTTTTTTTCCTTTTACAATGCCATAGTAGCATTTACTTTGTAAAACAGAGTTATTGGTATTACAAAGTTTTATTAATTACTCTATGCACTCATTACATTATATTACACTTCAAAAACATGATTTCTTTCTTTGAAAAGGATCCTTGAAAAATATTTTTAATAAGAATTTTTCAAGACCTTTTAACCTCTACAGAAATCTCTTGCAAATAAAAATTCTTTGTACTGTGAAAAATCCTGATTTCTGGTGCTGCTTATGCTGTTGATTTGGTCTGCCATATTCAAAATAAATCCTAATCAACAGCAGCTCAAGAAGATGGTCCATAAATTGTAGTTGTTCTGCCATCCTTGTCATCAGGACAGCAACCTTGAGAAGACCCTGCCGAGGCCGCACCAATTCTGCCCTCCTCGCTGAGTGCCTCTCAGCTCCCATGGACGTGAGGGAGGTTCCCATCCTGGGACAGAGGCACCACTTCCATCTGCCCACCCCACTCCCCGGGAAGGGCAGAACAAGCTGTCCTTGGTTCTTTCAATCTGTCAGAAACCTAGAATTTCACCTCTGCATTTTTATCTCATTCTTATTTAAAATATAGTAAAAATAGTTCCATAGCCAAAAGTAGGTAATAATGCTCTAGATAGGTGTTGTTTTTATCTGCAAAGTCACCTTTTTTCCCCTCAGTCAGAGGGCACAACTTCTCTCAGCCACCGAGAAGCTTTTGATTCAGCTCTGTCAAACCTCCTTAATCTTTTATCAAGGTGCAGAAATCAAAACTAGTCATACAACCTCAAACCACAACAACTTTGAGATTTTCCAAGTTCACCAAGGCTAGAAAATAAACAGGTCCTCTTTACTGTCGTGTCAGAGGCCAAGTACAGGAGAGCAAAGGACTAAAAGGAGGAAATTGTGATTAACACGACTTCTGAAACAAGGGGAAAGTCTCTGGCAACGGCAGGTACGGGGGGCAAGGAGGCACCTGCGTGGCGAGGCCGCCTGCCGCTGAGGCCGCGTGCTCCTCTTCCTCCAGCACCACCACAAAGACAACAAACACTCCCTCCCGCTCTGCGTGTTCCAATCTACCATTTCAAACAGAGTCCTTTGCTTTTTATCCTAAAGTGGCACTTGTTAAAGGAGCTGTGACCACTCAGGCTATTTCCTTTGAGGATGATAACGCTGCTGCAGAAGCTTCATTATTATGCTAATCGAGCACAGTCTGAGCAGCTTTCATAACTGCCACATTAAATCATCTACCAAGGGGAGGCCTCAAGAGCCATTTACATTGCACTGCATGCATATTAATGAAGCCAGGAGCTGTGGAGTTGTTTTTGAAGAAATAGTCAGGTAAAAAAGAGGGGGGGGGGGGAAAGAAAGAAGAAGGAAAAAAAAGACATTAATGTCAGAAGAGCTCAAGGTGGCTAAACTTCACAAAGGTTTTGCCAGTTCAGTTCTGAGGGCTGGTTCTGTTGTCTATAATTAGGGCTGAATAAGACAACAGAGGAGAAAACTGCAGCAGCTGCAGTTCTGACAGAGGTCTCCGTGACAGGGTGCAATGGC
>JAUBOD010000633.1:1492276-1503232 GCA_032353885.1 Nothura maculosa | reverse complement strand
TCTCTCTCTCTTCTACTGTTTGTCCTCCAGGAATAGAAAAGTATCTGATTTGTTTAGGCTATTTAATCTACTTCCAACCACTAACCTTTGCCAAGATCTAATACTCCTTCTGCTCTTCTCTAATGATCAAACTCTTTATTCACACCTAATCTTCCATTCTGAGTTTTTATCCCATTTTAACTTATTCATAACTGAGTTAACTTGCTTCATTATCAGCTGATAAATCTTCTCCCACCCAATGCACTTTGCAGCCCATTCATTTTACTAGAGAATAAATCCCGGAAGACGTTCTGAGTTTAGCTTCAGATCTATATTTCTAGTGAAGTTTGGAGTGGAGAATCAGTTTTTATAGAAGTTATTGGCGATAGTCACTAACCCTTTTCATGGTGGTTTAATAGGCATATACACTCCTGTACAGTATTCTGGTATCTCTGAGCTCATGATTCCTCCAAAAGAATTAATGTGTCAAATACCTCTTTCTCTTTTTTTTTCTTTTTTAGCACAAGCTCTTTTGTATTTGAAACCATGGAGACTTGAAATGATTCTAATAAAAGAGATACTTAAAACTTACATGGTTTGGATTTTCATTTTTACTAAGGCCCTTACTATACTCTGAAGAATAATAATAAGTGGAATATAAATGTGTCTTAGGCTCAGTTTAAAGAGCCCTTAAACAAATGAGAGTAGTCACCCTGTCTGGCAAAAAGAAAAGTTTAACAGTTTACCACACTGCAATACAGTTGAAGGGTGGTCTTCTCTCCAGCAAGTGTTATGACGGTCTGTTATCCTGCTTTACCAACAAACCCCAGCAAATCAGTCGAATTGTGATAGACATGAAGTAAAGCACATCCTTGAGCATGCAGTATCACACATGTCACCATCAGAAGTCATTTGTCTTACAGGCTCTTGAGCTGTTTATCCCTCACCTAGTTTTATATTATTCTCCTTTACAGAAACTAAACTTGAAGAGATTTTTTTTTTAGTGTATTCTGGCAGATTTCTAGCATTTTATTTGCCGTTATACTTGCTGTTTCAGTTTGATGGACACTCTTGATATACCCAGAAATATCAACAGCAAAGGAGCCAGTATGACAGACATAATCAGCTTTCATGAACAGAATTCCTGACTGAGATGCATTTGCTGGAGTTTCACATATAAAAAGGTGAGGATGGGTAACACACAGGCACATCATACCTTCCAACATATTATTAATACATATGACTGCCACCATGATGAAGACATTCCCTGGGGGTCACACTTATGGTTACAGGCAGACACTGCACCACACCATAATGAATTCTCAAAATAAGGAGGGTACAAATGGAGCGATATTATCTATTTTAAACATGTATCCGTTCATTTACCATTATGGATTCATACATACAGAAATAAAATTAATTCACCATTGATGTAAAAAGCTGCAGCTTTTTTCCTTCAAGCTGTATTAGGCACCATGTGACAGATTACACAGATATGTAGGGGAAAACGAAATTGTTCATTTTAACTTATTCCTGCTGTCACTGAAAACATAGCAGCTGCTTCACGATGATTTGGCCTGAACCCGATTGTAATCATTCCTACCTTTTATAAAGGATGAATTCAGTCATCTACAAAAAGAAGAAAATAAAAAAGGGGGAGAAAGGGGGAAAAATCCCACCATGGAAAGCTGTGCTGTGAATTCTACTGTCAGTAAACAGCATACAGCTGCAGAACAAGCCTGCCATACAGAACTGCTTGGAGGCAGCCGGCAGTGAGAGTCTCCTCGTCACATACTGATCTAGGGCCTGATCCTTATAAAGGGCTTTACAAATTTCGCTGACAGATTTCAATTTGTGTATGTGCAGCATCCAGTTTGGAGCAGGATTGAAATGACGATTTTTAAGGACATGGGAAAAAAGAACAGAGAGTGTTAATGCAATGTTGATGGGCTTACTCCAAATTCAACACGACTCTTTTGAGTTCAGTAACCTTTGCGGTAGGTCCCAAGACTACAAGTTTATTACAAATAAAGATAGAAACTAATCAAATAATTGTGCTTTAGATCCTCTCAATTTCTGGATAATAAGGCCCCAAGTGTCACATTCCCTTTTTTTTTTTTTTCTTTTGTTAATATTAAAAGGAAATCTAAGTGTGATAGATCATTGCTAAAAATTTAATGATGCAAAGATGTATTTTTTTACACTACTTCTGTTGACTCATCTAAATAGTTCCTTTACTTTTCATGGCTTAGGTCAGGCAAATTGATTTCCTCTGCAAGGCTCCACAGACAAGCAGTTAGTCAGGCCAGGTCTCTACATGGTGAATGCTCTGTGATACTCACAAGTATTCCCTCTGTGTTTCTGAAAAGGCCATCAGAAAATTAAGAAAATTTAGTATCAATTTAAGTGCTACACCTAGACATATCTAGGTTTACCTAGATAAATCTAGGCTTACAATGAAGTAGGGGTTGCTTATAGCATAATTACTTTAAGAAAAATCCATTTCCTCATTGGTTTAACATTTATCTTCTCCAAACTATAAGCATATCATGCATACAGATATATTTTATGTACAAAATTTATTAAAACATGTTTACGCCTCAACTGACAGAAGAAGAACATATTGAATTTCATTGTCTGTGTTTTTTTTGCTATCCAGAATTAGTATCTACATCTCCATTTCCTTGTGTATTCCTGCATTAGCCTGTATTTTCATAGAGTACAGAACCATTTTCATCCCACACACATATACCCCTCTGGTACTATAATCTCAGCTACAGATCTAGAAGTGCTAATAGACTAAAATAATGGTAATCTATACTGCTGATTCACATCTGATTCAATTTATAAACATAAGATCCAATTTGTCACCTCCCAAAAATACCTCAGTGAAATTTTTGCAATCAGTTTTACTCTTTGCCACTTCTATATCCACATTACAAATTTAAAAGTGATGGACATTCATGTACCATAGGGATGGGCTCTGTGCAAACAATTAGTTCAAGCAGAACAGAGCAGAAAAGAAATTACCTTCTGTCATTCACCAGACATGCAGTTGCAGACCTTTAGCAAAGTGTCCGTGTAGTTTACACGGGTTAAGAATTATCAAAAACAGTTTTGCCTAACACTCAAATATGATGAAGCTGTATGTTTTAATAAATAAGAGATTCTGTGCAAAAAGAAACACTCAATATTGAAAACAGTTGTTCTTCTAATTCCCCTTTGCAAACAGAAGGGACAATCTTTCTGGCACAAGAAAAGGCTTTTTTTTTTTCTCCAATATAATAATTGTGCATTATAACCCAAAGCATTCCCA
The DNA here is from genome assembly GCA_032353885.1 of Nothura maculosa. Classification (NCBI taxonomy): domain Eukaryota; kingdom Metazoa; phylum Chordata; class Aves; order Tinamiformes; family Tinamidae; genus Nothura; species Nothura maculosa. Next base: position 1,499,937 of record JAUBOD010000633.1, on the reverse strand, counting down.
AGATCTCTTTCTATTAGAGGATGTGTATGATACAGAGTTCATGCAAAAACTCTATTTTTGTGATTTCTGCAGCATTACTTGGGGCCCACCCAATGGCTGATGTCCAAAAACCTCAGCCTCTGCTTGAACTTCTGGCACATCATTCTGACAGTTAGTAGCAATATTAACCATCTGCAAAATAAACTTAGGAACAAGGTCACTATTTTAAAAATATGGGAAATCTAAAAAAATACAAATCATTTAAGTACAAAAGGTATTTCTTATGCATATGGACAGTAGGCTCACACCAAATTAAGGAAAAGTCCAGAATTTCACTGTGTATTCATCTATTTATGCATTTATCTCTATTATCAGACTTTTCTATGAAGGTTAATAGCTAAGTTACTACTGGAATTTTACTAACAGATAGGATAAGTTAAAGAAAAAAAGTACTTGGAGAAATACTCTATGTACCACTGGCACATAATACAGTGATAAGAGAGACCGCAGTCTTTTGCACCAGTGGCAAGACTTTACAGCTGTAGAATAATATAGTCAATTCTTTTTATACCAAAATTTGATGGGTTAATCCATGCTAATCTATAATTCACATCACAATTTTCCCTTTTTGAAGTAAAGTTTGTTCTTTATTTTTTTCATGCATTTTGAAACAAAACATTATGAACTTGCATCTCCAAATAATGTGTTAGGCCTGCAGGGATTTCTCAGGCAGCACTGCAAGATCACAAGAGCACAGCGTGCAGTCCAGCTGAACTCAGCAAGCTTTCTCTTGTGCCTAGAGACTGAAGCAAGTGCAAATATTAATGCAGTTCACACGCCCTTAAAGAACATGCAAGCAGAAGTTCATCTACATCAATGAATCAGCCCTTAAACCCTGACCAGTGAAGTCAGAAGCTGCAACTAGCTCCTTGCAGATCCACAAAGAATCATCTTGTTTCTCTCTCTCTCTGTTTCATATAAAAAAGGGATTTTGTTCCATATTTTTCTGTAGGAGAAAAATAAAAAGTGAGGCTATGTATTCATAACCCTTTATATCAGCTCTCCCAAGCCTCTGCCAAGCTATGGTGACATATATCTCATAGGGCACTGGCTTTGTTTTTACCTATTTGTTATATACAGGAAAAAAATAAGAAAGCCATGTTCAAGTATATTTAAGATGGACAGCACAGAAGACCTTTTATATGAGCATCGCCAGGAGATGTCTTTAGGCCAGAGATAAGTGACATGAAATCCGGCAGAGATCATAGTCTTCTGCACTAGTGTTAGCCATTGTAGAGTTATGACACTATTTAGCTCATTGGGAATTGACAGAGGCCTTAATCAAGCTTTAATTTCTCCATTTTAATATCAATGATCAAGAAATCAACATATCTCAATTTCTATCTTATATAAGAGATTCCTGACCTAAAACAACAGTCAAACCAACTCCCGTTTAACCCCGATAGGCTTTGCAACACTCTTGTGAAAATTTGCTGAGGCCTGTGTCAAAAATTCTCATGAAATTGGTCAAGATGAACCTCTCAAAGAGCTAAAAGCAATGCTAAATTTCCTAAGATATCTGCACAGGCATATTTATTTACCCTTAAAGACCAGAAAAAATATTTATGCTGACTTCTACATCCTTTAAAGTCATTTTAAACTCCAGCGTACTGACCTCACTGATTACAGGATTTGAGGTAACAGAGCACCGATTTTTTTGTGGAGCTAACTGTACTGTGCACTTGAGAACACAGTGCAGGACTTGGAAGCATAAATGGCTCTGATCATTGGGGAAGAAACAATTAATCAGCATTAAGATGGAATATGGAGCCTTTCCTAGCTAAATTCTGTAAAGCTGAATTTCAGAAGGGTTCTATCAAGGTTTGATCATACTTGTTTAAATATATTAGGTCTTGAAAGCCTAACATTTAAAAGCAAGTTAATTTCCTGTATTTTTTTAAGTCCTGGCTAAATGATGACCACCAGCAAGAATCAATGGGAATTTTACAACATCTTTATTAGCTGCTATTAATATATATACACACTCTTTTATCAATCTGCTTCCTCGTCACTCTCCCACGAGTGTTAATTTTTGAACACTTTCTTGTATGAAATGATATGAAGACAATAGCAATTGGAAAGAGGACATTAAGCACACACATTTCAGGTGGGGAGGATAGGGTGGGGACTGGCGGCAAACCAAAACCACTCACTAGTAAATCTAGGCTTAATATTCAAGCAAGTTTTTACTAGCATCATTTAATTTAAAATGGAATCCCTTTAATTGCAGGAATTAATTCCTAAGGAATTAATTTCCTTAAGACTTCCTACCCAGCCCTATTTTTAGGGGGAATATGAGCCATTCTGGCAAATGCCTTTTTATTCTTGAAGTGCTATCATGAGGGTGCAGCTATCTCCAAGATATGAATTACAACCCAGATGGCAGGTTGGGGAAATCCAGCTGTTAAGTTTGAGTATCCAAAGTCTGTGCTCCCTCCCTTCCATAATGCCGTTGTGAGCTGAACGACCAACCTTGTTCTGTTCACCTAATCCCAAACCAAGCGGCTGCTAATCAAGCAAAAAGAAATGAGTATCATTTACCTTTGCTTTTGTCTTTAATTAAATGTATTCCACTCTGGTGCTGGCACTCACTCTGAGCCTTTTGCTATGCAAATTTCAAGGCTAACCTTTATTCAGAGAACAACAAATGTACACTTGAGAGCGAGTTGGCATCTTTTCAGCGCTCCTTGTGTTTAAGTGCACTCTCAGGTGTTTATGTTATCCTTCGCAACAGCCTCTTCCCTTTCCAATTAAAATAATTAGAGGCCTGCCAGGAAGAAAAATGCTTTGTTTCCTTTTATCCACAATGGAACTTATAAAGCTGTAGTTCATTCTTAAAATTAAAGACCCTAATTTCCTGACACAGGCAGCCTCAGCACACGGATTAGTCAGGGGTCTGTTCAGGAAACATTCCTAGCGCAGTGACGAGCTCAAGTTCATACAGTTCCAGAGGATCACCAACCTGCTGGTGCAAGTCCATCCAATAGGGCACTTCAAGGGCTGTATTTTCCTGTTTCTGAATAACAAAGGTGCTTGTTATTGTCACAGATGGCCCAAAATTAGCCCTCAAGAACGAGAATCCTCTGTGCTTGTGCCAGATATTGGGATCAACTCTAAAGGCCTGAAGGGCTTTAAGTTGCTTCTGAAGCATTAGAAAAAAAGACTATCAATCACTCACTGTACAGCACGGTACGTGTCCCATCGCAGGCCTCCACTCAGCCACTCTAGTATTATTATGAGAAGAATAGAAGTATTAGCTCATTATTATTATCCAGAATAGAATGGAAAGGGTTTTCCTTGAAAAGACTTCATTTCTGTCCAGGAAGGGGAAAGGCGAGGAGCACAGTGGCTTTGCCAACTGCAGAGTATGTTCAGCAGACAGAAGTCTCCATTTAGGTAGGAGCTACTGGGAGAAAGAATGACACAAGATTTGTGAGGAGGGATAAAAGCATGCATCTGTAAACCAGGAGTAAGGACTAAATTGTTGGATCAGCTCTAATAATTTGAATTACTTTCTCTAATCATTGCTTATACACAGGGGCTTCCTGTTGTGAAAGATACTCACCTGTTAGAAACCACAGCCGGCTGTTTATGTGTGCAGAGCTGTTTCTTCCAGTCCAGCCAACCATGTCCAATTTTGATCCAACGTCTCATTGTTATTGCAATATTGCTTTTGTTTGCATTCCCCAGACTATTTCCTGTTTTGCAGTGAATGCAAATCCACATCTTTAAAGAGAACATGTCTCTAGAGTTTGTACTATGGGGAAATAAAGAAAAAAAATGTAACTAAGTATACAAATGTACAACTGTTTGGTAAGTGATGCTTTCCTGAAGAGTAGACAAAATATAAAATAGAAAACAGTCTTTTTTCCTCCCCAAGGCTGCTGATAAATGCCATCCTAATTTCCCACAGATTCACATGGGATTTTCATTAGAGATTCTGATGGAAAGAATAAGGACAATAGAATTAGATTTACATCACTGTCCGAAGAGAAAGCAGAATCATGCATTTTACCTAACAGATTGGTATTCATCCAAATTCAGCTTCTTTCTCCACATTCTCACCTCTTCTCACCTCTCAGAAAGAGAAGAGGTTGAACCCTGGCTTTTCATCTTTTCATATCCCACATGCGCATTCTTGACATAGAACTGGAAAGGAAAAGGCACCACCACCACTTCTACCACACCCTCCAGCTTTCTCCCAGTGGGATTCAGCAATGCTTCCCCCAGTGAATTTCACTGCAGATTGTGCTATATTCCAAACAGAACCCAAAAGTGTCTAAGCAAAAAGATCCAGTTTGCAGCAGGTCTGAAGTTATATGTAGACATACAACAGACAAGATCACTCAGTACAATTCAAGGGATTAATGAATCAGACTGCTCTACACCAAAAGACACTAGGTCCAGCTACAGATTTACCAGCCTTCTCCATGGGACTTGATTGTCATTCCCTGTGGCAGCATTTCTGTTTTCCCAACAATTAACAGTCCTAGCGCATGGCCTTGTGAAGAGCCAGGGAGAACATCTTTCACCCTATTTCGGCTTCATGCCTTTTCCACAGTGCAATGTAGACATGTCTGGCCATCTAGTTTAGCACAGATTCATGTCCCTGTAAAGTAATATGACATGAGACGCAGAGGCCTGACCGTCCCTGCTGCCATCAGGGCTGAGGTAAGGATTTATAGTATAATACCACAAGTGTTCAAAGAAATGAAATTGAGACCCTGCAAGGTAATGAAACTCAGAAAAACTCTCAGCACATAAAGATTGCTTTCACAAACATCTAAGACCACTAAATAAAATAAAACACCAAAATGAAACAGCAGACTCTGGAATGACCTTGAAAGCTGCAATCTTCAATTCTGCCAGGTAGGCAGAGCAGCAAATCCCCAAACACTCTCTGTATATAGAAATTGCAGACAAAGACTGTCAGTCACAGGGTCCCCAAAAGAGGCAACAGGAGGCTTTTTCTGGCAAAATCTTGGATTATGCTTACACAAGAGCTAAAAGCCACAGGATACCATGCTATATACTACAAGAAAGAAATACTGCTACAGGACTTTCAGAGATGATGAGTTTTCTAAGAGGACACAACAGCATCATTATGCTGATATCAAAGCCAGTTTGTCCTCATGCCTTAGCTATGTCATCTGCACAAGTCATGAGGTCAGTTTACAAACCCACTGTGAAGCAAAAACCAGCCCTCTGCCTTTTCACTACAATGAACACTACGATAGTGGATACAACAAGTTTCATTTTCCTCGTGATGAGGAAAGTCATATTTAAATTTCATTTCAGAATTAAAGTACATTAAAATCAGAACTCAATCCATCACTATTACATGTCCTAATGGTCCTGTAACATATAGAGTATGTGCCTGATTCTGGTCTCATTTACACCAGCCATAACAGGTAGGCTACAGGTTGCTTCACTTGATAGGACTGTGTTGATACAAGACATAAGATAAAATTATTTTAATTAATTTACTAGGGCTTAGCCTCATCCCATTAGAAGAGTATGTTAGTAGTAATCATACATGAATCAATGGTGTACCTCTAGAATTTACTGACAGAACAATTTTACCTTGCATATGCACAATTCTGCACACGAGTATATAGCATTCTCTACAGGAGCTCTAAAACAGTGTGTATGCACTTTCAAGAGTTGCATCTTTCATATCATAGTTTTAAAATACAAAATTGCTTTGCTTGCCTTTGGAGCATTGTTCTTAATATACACACATGCAGAAATAGTAAGTTTCATATATCAGATGATGAATATTATCTCAATTGTATCTTGATGAACTGTGCTATGGATTTATAGAATGGGTGTGTAAATTATAGAATCTTAATATCGAATGTAAAAATAATTTCTTGCAGAGTAAAGTTACTGCTACACATTTACAGTAGTTGCTTTACTCATCTTTCAAGAAGATTGAAAAAGCAGAAGACTAGTTCATGGCACTAGCAGTTTTAATGGCACCACGAATCTGAAATTTCACAAGCGATCAAAGCTTTTACCTTCTATTACCTTCATCTCAGAAAGCGTCTGTACTAACACAATAACCCCACCCACAGATTGATTTCCAGATTTCAGCCTATTAATAGTATTGCTATCTAATGAGTTAAAAAAAAAAAAAAAAAAAAAAAAAAAAACCAAACACCCACCAACTTTCCTCTTGTTTCAGGCAAGACACAGGCCAGACCACATAGATATCTCCTTAACAGATAATCAAAAGGGGAAAATAAAAGATTAAGACGCATAGAGAATATATTTTCCCAATTTTGGTATCCAATATTTAAGAGATTTTCTAAGCCTGAGATTACCTTGCTTGTTTAAGCGATCAACAATATACTTACTCTTTATTTACACATTAACATTTTAGTATTAACATCAAGAGCTTTCTTTGAATCATGACCTGGAGTCAAGAGATTACACAGGAATCTAAGCTCTCATCAAACTAATTATATGCACTATTCACACATCCTATTTAGTTTAACAAGCCAAGTCTCAGTTGTCTCTCATGAAAACAGGCAAGTACATTGAGAGGTAGACATAAATAGTGGTAAGTTCAGCTGCTGTTCAGTTCCTACTGTGGCCTTTGTAGGAATCGTGGCGATATATATGAATGGTGTGCCAGAAACCAGGCCTAAGAACCCTCTTCTCTCCCACTCCGTCTTGCAAAAGAAGCACAATAGCCTTGTTTTAAGAAATGTTTTCTACTTCTGAAAACAGTTTCCTGATTTCCCTCCTGATTTTCGATTTTACAGAGTTTACAATATAAAATCTCATCATTTATTCTGTTTGTGCACAATCTATCTTGGGCTTTAACTTTCCCTCATTCTGATTTTTCTCATTGTTTTGAATGACAAACAAAACAACTGGCCATAAATAAAATGCATCATTTTACTGTCCCACTATAATGTACTCTGAGGGGCAGGAGTGTGTCATTCCAGGCCAGAGAACTTTATAGCAAATGCTCCCAGATTTTGAAACTACTGATTTACAGCCTACAGAACTCTCCCTAAACATATTGAGTAATGTTGCATATTATTTCCATATATTTAGGGGCATGCCTTTTTCTTTAGTGCTATGCATGCACTGTTGAGCCTCATCTTAATTCAGAAGGCTTACGAGCCATATAGAAGGCTTACGTAAAGAAGTATCTTTTTCTGATGAAAAAGATAAGGAATCTCCTCCCTCCTTCCCTCTGCCTTCTCTTCCCCCTCCCAGAAAAAGAAAAAACCCTCAAAAATCTAAAGAAAATCCCAGAAGTGAAATCTTTGTGTGTGTGTGTGTGTGTGTGTGTGTGTGTGTGTGAAATGCTAACTTTCAGAAAATGTTAAAGTGCTTCAAGGAAGCCTTTTTTATTCCCTCTTATCTCAAAGGCACACTACATACACAGAGAAAGACATTAGAGTACCCTTTTGGGAAGTCTATCCTGTCAAACTCTCATAAGCCGTGCAGTAGTTTCTGACATAACTCACTTAACTGCAAAGAAATGTTCAGAACTCCAGCCACTGAGAAAAAAAAGAAATACAACTAGGGAGAGGAAGGAGGAGAAGGTAACAAAAGAAATCACTGTTAACAAGTTTTCTGGTGGGTGCAAAAGGAGATGGTGA